>JALPQD010000084.1:3341538-3499870 GCA_023101885.1 Typhlomys cinereus
GGTGTGTGTGTGGGGGGGGGGATAATAATTTGAAGCAGGTAATGAATATGATATGTTTTGAATGGAGACAAAAGCATCAACAAACCCTTTGAGCATCAAATCTGTGCATGCAAAATTAAAATATATTCACTTGGAAATGATTATGCTATGATGATATAAACATTAATTAAATTAATACTGACAGTGTTCTCTGTCAAAGTTAAAGGGGGGACTGGCCTCTACTACCTGTATGAAGCAGAAGATAAGGTCACATCTAGCACAGTGACACCTGGGTTGGGACCAGATGCCAACAGAGACCTGTGATGACATGTGTCAAGATTGAGGGTTGCCCTGGTCCCCTTTTCCTGGTTGAAGGCCTGCACTCACCCAGCAGTACTGTCCTCAGGGCCCTCTGCAGCCCTGTGCCCAACCTGAACTAATGTCTCTTCTCTTTATCATGCTTCTGGTTCTGTCTTCAGACCTTGTTTGTCCCTGTGAACAAGTGTTTTTATCATTCACTTATTCATTCACTAAATACTTTATGGGCTACACCCTGTTCTAGATTCTGAGGATATAACTACTTTGTTCATGATGTCTTGATATCCATGCACGTTTAGACAGCACACGTTTTAGATAAAGAGAAAGTATGAAAATAAAGAAATGAGAAGATAGACAGAGAATATACCTTTAGGGAATATATTACTTACTAGACTCATTGCTATGACAGAGTATCTGACAGGAGGATTTGTCTATTTTGGCTCATACTTCAAGAGTACAGTCCATCATGGTGGGAAGTAGGGGTCACAGAATATGAGGCAGCTGGTCACATGGCATCTGAAGACAGAAATCAGAGAAAGGGGGAATGAGGGTGCTCAGCTCTCTCTCTCCTCTCTCTCTCTCTCCTTCAACTTAGGATCCTGGTCATCACCACATTCAGGGTGGGTCTTCCCAGCATGACTAACTCAGCCCAGAAGTTTGTGTCTTTGGTGATTCTGATCCTGTCAAGTTGATAGTATTAACTCTCAATTGGAGTGTGGTTAACGTGAAGAAAAATAAAGTAGCACATTAAGACAGCAAAGAGCTTAAACACAGCTGTGTGAGCTTAAACACAGAAGTAGGGGGAGACATCTAGGAGGAGGCGGCAAAGAAACGAAGACGAAGTGAACTGGAAGAGTCACGTGAATTTCTAGGAGACGCATGTCCAAGGAAGAGGAGAGACACATGCAAAGACCCAGAGGCAGGTTCTCGTCTTTTTACCGTGTGGTGACACTCACTCCGATTCGTGCAGCAAGAGAGACTTATTTGAGCTATGATTCCAGAAGGTATACAGTGCACTGTGGTGGTAATGGCATAGGATGAAGCCTGGCTTGAAGGCAGAAGCAGGAGGCTGGTTCAAGCCATGGAAGCCATCAAAAGGAATGTGAAAGGAAGTAGATGGGGCTACCAAATTCAAGGCCCCACCCCTGTGATATGTTGTCCTCCCACAATGCTCCTAAAGCTGTTATAACCCTTCCAAACATTAACATCAACTAAAGAGTCTACATCTGAACCAGTGGGTGAAGGGACGACACATTCAAGCCACGACAGGTCCTGAGACAGGAAGAGAGCCATGCAGCTTTAGTTTTCAGTACAAACTTAGGACAATTGGTGGCTTTGGAGAGCTAGTTAGTGGGTAGATTGTATTAAGACTAGAGGAAGAAGTGAAAATTTTCTCTTAGCTCTCACCATGTAGTGAATAGAGATGCCAAACCATTAGATTTGAAATATATTTGGAAACAAACCCCACAAGGTTTGTGTTGAGTTGGATGTCAATAAAGCAAGAGAGATGTCTGAAATGATTATAAGGCCCATCTAAGTGAACAATGTTCACCTCTGTGTAGAGGAAGAGGGCTAGCCAGGATTTCCATGCTGGAATACAGAGAACTGCATTCAGATAGCACAGAAGTGGGAGGTCTCTTCATTCAGTCATTTCCTCAGTCATTTGGTCTGCCATTTCCTTCTTCCTTTATGCAAGTTCCTTTGGAGAAACTAGGTACATGGGTGAGAGGGATTCTAATAACAGGTATTTCAACAACAACTGTCAGAAAGATGCTGATAAAGAAAAGCAGCTGTGACAAGACAATGTGCTTAACTGGGTAAGAGTTTGGGAGGAATTCTATACTTCCTTCAGACACACATGTGGTGGCCCGCAGAGGCCCTGGAGTAGAGTTTATTTTTCCCATTGGGAATATTATCATTTCCAATATGGGCTGATTCATTTCCTTTCTTTCTTCTGCACACCACAGCATCATGACTGGCCTCTACCTCTGGATGTCAATGGAAACATGTGCTGCTAGCCCCAGTCACTGCAATAAATGTCTTTAGATCATCCCACATACTCCCTGAGGAGGAAAGGACTCTGCTTGAGATGTGGTGCCTCTGGGGGTTGCAGGATTGCTCAAGGGGTCAGAATCTATGCAGCACAGAGGCACGCCCTGATGTCTCTAGCTGGAGCTCCATACATGGGCAGAGCCCTCTTTTAGCATGGCTATGGCTTCTTTCCCTCCTGCAGTGCGTTTCCCCTCAGACTTCCAGCTAGAAGAGAACGCTCTCTACCCCCTGAATCTACAACACGAGTGTTAAAAGTTTTTAACACTGCAACACAATATTTTCATAACACTGAGTTATGAAAAGGCACTCAAAGTATTTCAGCAGAGGGTCCAGGAGATAGCTCGTATGCAAAAAGCTCTTGCCATGTGAGCCTGATGATAGGAGTTTGATCATCAGAAACAAAAAGCCAGATGTGGTTGGCTCACATCGGTAATCCCTGCACTCCTGTGCTGAGATGGGAGGCAGACATGAGCAGAGCGGCAGAAGCAAGGCAGACTCTGCCCCCCAACAGGGTGGAGACTCCCACAAGCTGTCCACTGGTCTTTAAATCCATGCTGTGGCACACACACACGGTACATGCACACACGTACTATAATACAACTTAAAATGTTTTAGGTGGGTTGGAGAGATGGTTCAGGGTTAAAGCCTTTGCCTTGCAAACAGAAGGACCTGAGTTCAGATCCTCAGATCCTATATAAAAATGCCCAGCAGGGGTGGCGGTCTGCCTATGACTGTAAGCTGGCTAGCCAGAGTAACCTTAATGATCGTAACCTAATGAAGATGATTCCCAATGTCACCCTTTCTCCTCCACAGACAAACAGTAAGTGTACTTGTACACATTCATCCACACACATGTATACCCACCCACATGCAAACACATGTATGTATATACGTATGTGTATACGTATGTATACACATGCACGTATGTATACACATGCACGTATGTATACGCATGCGCATGCACATATCCCATACATTAAAAAAAGAAAAAAAATGCTTTAGGTAAGTTCCTGATTTGCCTAGGATAGCTTTATCCTAGATTACATGAGGCCCACGAGCTGTGGGGCAGATATAGCTGCTAGAGCTATTCATATGCTCTGCTTATCCTGTGTCTTTCAAGGTATCTGTAACTACCCAGTCATTGCTTACTAAGCCATGGCAAACAGGTATCTTACCTATCCTCTTGGGCTGATGCTCTGCATCCCTTAGGTCCCTGCTCAACACACTCCTGGGGGAAGTTTTCTGTCACCCCCCCCATGACTGGATCAAATCCTTGACCTTGAAGGTTAGTCCTTGTGTTTCATAGCACCTTCCTCATTTGTAATTCTGCTTGTATTTGAAGGATCATTTCATTATCTGCCTTCTTAGTAGCATGACCTCCTTGAAGGTGGGAATCTGGCTATTTTTGCTTAACATTAAACTCTGCTCTCTCTCACAGTGCTCTCTCTGGCTGTAAGAGACTCAAAGCCTACCAAATGAATAAATGATTAGATTAATTAAGATAATGTTTGTAAAACACCCTGCAAAATGCTGTCACAGTAAATAGCAAATGGTCATCACATTATTTTACTATTATTATTTATAGTGGAGGAGACAGGGAGACGTGCTCAGGGCGTTTGAAACCTATGTTCACTGATGCATTTCTTTCCTCATTCAGTATTTTTTTCATTTCCATTTTTTTTTTCTTCCTGGCCTGTGATAGTCCTGAGTTATGGCACATAAGCTCCTCTTATGAAATTCAAGATTTCCTATGAGAATAGTTCTAAAGGTCTCATAGCAACCTGAGCGACTGTTAAATACAGTAGGTGTCTATTGTAGGCTTTTCGGGGTGCAAATGGCAGTGATCAGCTCTGCCCAGGGGAAGCTCCAAGGCAGTGGTACACAGACAAGCCCAAGCCACAAACCAGCCTCTGTCGGGCTTTCTAAATGAGTCGGGCTTGCAGAATGAATGCCTAAACCCGTTCTGAGGAGGGCAGCCGGGGTGGGGGGGTGGTGGTGGAGGAGTGTGTGTGGGGGAAGAGGAGGGCAGGAAGCCATCCTACCAGAGCCTAGGTCTCCTTTACAGAGACAGTCACATGCCGTCAGCAATTGGATTGTGTGTTCAGGGTTGGACGCACAATTCAATTGTCTGTGAAAACAGAGCCCAACTGAGTTGCCCTGTTGGCTCCGTGGGAAGCTTCATCATCTCCGGGTGACCCAAGGGCTTTCCTTTCCTTTTGACTTTGTCAAGCAATCCATTTGCTCAGAGATATGCGCCATGCGAAGACCAGAGAAACCTCGCAGCAAGGGCCATGAGCAGCCATTGGGATCGTTTGTTGGGTAGAATGGGCGGCCCAGCTCACACAGTCTGTTTCTGATGCATCTGGAGGCTGTTGGCATGATGCCTTCCTTCTGGGAATGAGGTCCACTAGAAGAAAGCCAGATGAGGGACCAGTGGCCAAATAAAACCCAAACCCCTAGTCTACCTTGGCGTGCATAAAACACAAGAACCTGGATACATTCAGACTCCTAGAAAGTGACCCTGAAACATTTTTTTCCATTTTCTTGTGTGTATGTGTGTGGTGTGTGTGTATGGGATATGTGCATGTGTATATTGATGTTTTGCATGTGGGTCGGTGCATGAGTATGTGTGGATGAAGTGTGTGGAAGCCCAAAGGTGATATTGGGAATTGTTTTTAATCCCTAGCATTCCCATCTCTTTTCAGGCAGGTCTAGAGCACATGTTGGGATGGTCTCTGAACGTCTTGGAAGGCCATCCCCCCACTGCTGGGATTACTCTGCAGGACATCCCCTGCAGATAGGGAGGAAATGACGTCAATCTTCCACAAGAGATAAGGCAGCCAACTTCCCCCAACCTTGCTTATGAAAGGATATGAAGATTAGTTCTCCTTTAAAGATAAGCCTTACCTTGAGGTGTGCACAAGATCAACTGGATTGGTCCCAATGTAAGTAAACCAATGAGGAAAAGCCATTTTCCCCAGGTTCGCCTAAGTGTATAAATATACCTTAGCAGCCATCTTTGGCACCTGCCCCTCATGGATTCCATACCTGGAGTCTGTGAATTCTCTGGCGCCCCAGCCCCTCATGGTACTCCATGCCTGGATCCATGAGTTCCAGCCTTTCTCTCCTCTAATAAACTCTACCTTAATCCTCTACACGTGTTCTGGTTTCAATCTTTGACTCCAGAACACAAGAATCCTACAACATTGGGGCATCGTGTCCTACAGGAAACCTTTGGCCCCTGATCCGGGACACTATAACATTTGGCGAGGCTGTTTCCGTTAACATTTGACAACCACAGGACTGTTTCCTGCTTTTGGCGACCCAGATGGGACAGCCAAAAGACTGCCCTGCATCATTTGGCGACCACAAAGGGACAGTCAGACTGTTTTGTATCACTCTGTCCCTTCATTCCCTCCCTCTATCCCTTCCTTTCCTCTTCCTCTCCCTTGCTTCCCTCCCTTGCTTCCCTCTTTCCTTTCTTCCTTCCCTCCCTCTCTCCTCCCTCCCTCCCTTCCTTTCTTCTCATATTCAGGATATATTAACTTAATTAATGAGGATGCTCCAACACAGCAAGAACTAAGCACTAAACTGAAGACTAAAGTCAGATCTGAAACAGGGACCAAGTCCCACAGCCTAAAAATCTTGGTACAAACACGAGTGGTTCACGTTCTATAGGCGAACTAGCTCATCACCTGCCTCCCTGGACCAGTGCCTCTGTTCACATGGGTGCCCAGAGAAATGAACGGATGAGCAGCAAGAGAAGTTCATTTGAAGAGACTGGCCTGGTGCATATGGCATTTCCTTCTCAGAGGCCAGCCGCCTCTCAGGCAGCCATGAGGACCTGCCGGGGCCTGCACGGGTGAGCCCAGCTCGCCCCATGACCTCCCGGAATTTCGCTCACAAGCAGGGCAGGGCCTCCTTCTCTGCTTGGGGGAATTGACAGGCAGAGCTGAACAAAAGTTCCGCAATGTTTTAATTATTCTTTAATTATGTTCCACGTCGGTGTCTCGGCAGGCACTCTTAACCAGACCTGCTGCTGGTCAGGGGAAAGGGACAGGGGAATGAAAGGACTTTTCTGCCTGGATTCCAGGCTTGCAAGACTCTCTGATCAGTCCAGTTGGGCATGAAAAGACAGAAGATTGTCCTTCCCTCAAAAGCCCATTGGAGCTGAGGCAGGGAGAGAAAAGGCCCTTTGAAAGTGATAATTAAAAGCAAAATTCAGTCCAGGCCTTTCAAGTTCTCTTGGGCTCAAGATCCCTTTTTCATTCCTCCAGAAAGTGCTGCTTCTCTCAAGGATGGAGAGAATGCCTCTCGGGGCGGCTTTGTGTGCTGCACCAGCGCAAGCCTGTGACTCAGCCTCAAAGAGAAGCTTCTTTCTCTGGATGCCTTCATACCCAGGGGCTGTGCACTCAGTGAGCAGAGCGTGCTGGGCTCTGAAGATGAGCCCTAGAGGGGACGGAACTGAAAGTGGACGCTCTGAGAATGCTGCCACCAGGCACTCAGGATTCTATGATGTCTTGGGAACATGAAATCTGTCCTCTGCCTGAGGGTGAGGCAGGCTCGCAAGCTTACACCACGGTCACGGCACTGCCCAGGCACATGCTGGTAGTGACTGGCTTTCAAATTTGTTTCTAATCCATTCACTCTAGGATCACTTCCACAGGGGGTTTTGATCTAAGTTCTGTCACTTCAGATGTAGGATCATCCATAAACAGGTTGATATCATTGAAACTCGGTTTCCTTGCCTGTACCATGAGGAATAATCATAGTACTTACTTTTTTTGTGCTCTTGTGAAGATATCATGATTAGAGCTCTTTGTGATACACTAAACATATTCTATTAAATATCATATACAGTTTATTCTAGACAATATTTATACAATGATGCTTAAGGGAAGAGCATCATTCACATAAGCTAAACTTTGAAAACAGTGTAGGAGTCTGTCACTATTAGAACTGGATTAAAAATGTGGTATGCATACATACATACACAAGGGAACTCTATTCAGTCACATCAAACAAAATTACATCATTTCAGGGAAATTAATTAATAAAGAATTATTAATTAACATTAGGCAAAATAAGTCAGACTTTGAAAGACAAACATTACATGCTTCTCTCATTCTTAAATCCTAGATTTTATATAGATACATAAAAATCACATATGTACATGTGACATGAATGTAGAAGCAAAATTGGGGAATAGAGGGGAACAAATTGGAAGGGGAGAAAAAAGAAAAGACTGGGAAATTCAAGGGAGGATCATAGACAACGTATATCGCATAACTGTATGGAAACTCAGTTCTAGGTGCAATGAATATTTGCACTAGATGACACAGCGTCAACATTACCCATGGATGAGTTACATTAGAAGGTCTCCTAGCACTTGCTTGGGAGTCTTCAGGAACCATCTATCTTTTATTTGTTTACCTCTCTACCTCTAGGATAACACCGAGTGGCATATAGCAGGTCCTCAACAAAGAGAGGTCTGCAACCATGAATAACAAATATGGGGGATGCAATGTAGTCTGGGTAGAAGAGGAATAGAGAAGCCAGGATTCTGTGAGAGAAGAGAAGGAACTCCACTTATAAGAAATGGTTTTCCTGGTTGAGAGCTGAATAAAGTCATGGGTTCTTTGCAGGAGCATTCCAGAGAATGTAAGAGTCTGTCAATATTAGAACTGGATAAAGAAAATATAGCATACATAAGTACACAATATGTCACCTTCTTACAGTTATCTCTTATGCTATCTCCTCAACTCATTTCTTATAGTTTCACTTCTTCCTACTTCCTGTCCCCATTCATGACCCCTTTCTGTGTCCTAAGGAGAGAAGTGTGGTTATAATTTCATGACCCAGAACTGCACTGAGCATGCTTCACCCTGTGGTCTGCCCAGCACTGACACAGTCCTAGCACTGCACGGCCCCCAAAGGCATTCGCACCCACCCTATTCTTGGCACCTACACAGGACTGCCTACTCCCCCACAAAAGTATGGTAATTTATGTGTAGGCTTTCATGTACCTATATAAACTGAGTTGAACTAGACTCATATTATTTATTGATATATGTAACAGTCGAAATACAGCATTACCCTGGTATTTTATAAAACTACAACTAGGATGACCAATAGATGGACTCTACCAAATATTTGGAGGAAAACGGAAGTATCATTTCTTCAAGAGCTGACAGAAATTCTATTTATCTGAGGCCATTTGGGCCTAGGCGAAGGTCTCTATGAGTCCATGCATTACTGGGGAAGCCATTAGTAGAGATGTATTTGCTCACATGCAGGTTATATGCTGTCATTGTCACAGCAGACAGACATGGGGCTCAGATCACAATTGAGTATTCTTTCCCATGTGTGCAAGATAAACCATTGCCAAGATTTCCAACTGTTGACACAGTCATTTAGGTTTCATTAAATTCATTAAAGTTTACAGATTTCGATTTCATGTTCTGTCACTGTAACAAATGCTTGACCCAGATAATGTAAGGGAGCGAGGGATTTTATTAGCTGATTTGAGGGTCCAGTCCATCATAGTAGGAGAAGTAGGAGCCAAGGGAACTAGTTATATCATATCCATGGCAAAAGCAGAGGGCAGGAACCAGTGCTTATTACCTTGCTTTCTAGCTCTCTCCATCTCACCCACCTCTGCCCAGGGAATGGTCCCACTGACCACACACTGGACCTTCTCACATCTGTCCGGCAATTAAAACATTCTCATACAGGCTCGCCCACGGACCTGCCTTAACTGAATAATTCCATGCCCAGTGGTTCACCTCCCAAGTTTCAAGTTGACAGCTGCAACTAATTGCCACCAAGAGCTAGATGAATCAACACGAATGCTGAGCACACGGGAACACAGATGACACAGAAACAAAGCTAAACTGCAGAACTGGCCTTGGACAGCCAGGGATAGATCACAGCCCTAGGGCTGACTCCAGCTAGATCTCTGCAATAGATCTCTGTGACTATGGATCCTGGGCCATTCCACTGTGGAATCTCCACCTTGTTTAACAGCCCAGGAGGTCTCTCATTTATTTTATTAGCTCATGATTCCGGGTTACAGACCATCATGGCCCAAGAAGTCATGGGGCATCAGGAGGACAGATCCTCCTCAAGTTATAGTGCAAAGTCTTTGTTCCAGCCACCCTCCCTCCATCCCTCTGCTTTTGTTCCTGAAAATGCTTTGTCCCCATCAGGAATGCTTTAAACTCACGAGCTCTCAATCCTAAATCATGCCTGAAATGCTTTAGCTCCCTTCCAAGGTGACTTGGTTAGCAGTGAGGCATGCTGCCCATGAGCTTCTCGTTCTAGCTCATAATTATTCCACCTAACACTTGCTCCCTCTCTCTATGAAACCCACTCATTCTTAAAAGGCATGTAAATCTCTTTTTTTTAACCTTGAATTTTATTTTAAATGCTCCTGAAAAAGCCTTGATTTAGAATGATCTTCTGATGAGTAATATTCTAAATGCAATCAATTATCTGCTAAATCTATACCATCCAATATGGAACCAACCAGTCATGTGTGTCTGCTGAGCATTTGAAAGGTAGCCTGCCCTGACTGAGATGTATTTTTAGATTTACATCAGAAAGCATGCAAAATATCTCATTAATAACTTTTATATTGATTGTATGTTGAATAGTGATATTTGGAGACACACAAGATTGAATAAAACGTATCACTAAAATAAATTCTCCGTGTTCCTTTTGCTTTGTTTCTCAGTGTGGTGACTAGAATACTTAAAATTCTAGGTATGGCTTGCATGATATTGGACAGCACTGACCAAAATAATTAGTTTTATAACCTTGGATTTTTTTTTAGCCAGTATTCTTTAGTATGCAGGGAAACCTACCTATTCTCAGAAATAGCCATAACTTGCAAATGAGGCAAAGCTGGGCTTTTAGAGGGAGTATTTAAATTTAACATTGATCAATTGGGTGTTTACTTAGTATAAGCAGGATGTAGTGCCCTAATGATTGACTCTTGACCCCAAAGAGTTCACAGCTAAGAAGATGGATTAGGCTATCATGCATAAGATTAATTAAAGATGCCAACTTCCTCCATTATTCCCAAATCTCACAAGAAATAGAACTGCTAAAATGTTTCGGAAACTATTCTAGGTAAATATAAAACTCCAAGATCAAGTCATAGCTGTTCATGTGAGACTTAGAATATATATAGGAATACCTATGGAATTTCTAACTGACCAAATAAAAGAGATAATTAAGCAATAATAAGAGACTGTATCCCAGTGATCAAATGCGCGACAGCATGTGCAAGGTCCCGGATTCCATCTCCAGTCCCATGAAACGTGTGTGCGCGCGCGCGCGTGAGCGTGTGTGTGTGTGCGCGTGTATGTGTGCGTGTGTGTGTGTGTGTGTAACTTCTCTTAAGAAAGGGAATAGTCATTATCTCACCGTCATACAGCTTATACAAAGACGAGGGATGGGATAGTTCAACGGCATGCTACTTCGTTAAGTTTGTAATTAAAGGGAATTCAAACATACAGTCTTTAAGACCATTGATACTGTTTTCTGAGCTTCTAATATTTGGCAAGTTTTGATAAGCAGAGCAGCCAGTTCCTCCTGCTTTCTAGCTTAAGGCTATAAAAGGTAAAGTAATATGGTACAGAGAGAGAGAGAGAGACACACACACACACATATACACACATCAACCATGTACACTTATTTGCAGGGGTCTCTGAAAGCTAGGCCTATGCTCTATGATCCCTCTCTTGAACCCATTGATGGACAGTAGCTGAGTCAAACAGACAACCTCTTTGTCCATGTTTGGCATGGGTGCACTCAACGGCCTCAAAACTGAAGGCCAGGAGAGAAACGGGCTTCTCACTAGGGTGATGAGACATAGAGGAGGGCCGCAAGAAGAGGACATGTGGTCTGCAGACATACAAAGGCCTTTCCACACCTTCAATCGAATTGGCTCTTTCCTGCGATCTGGTTCTTGGAGGTACATTGGGTGCTTAGGCTAAATCTGGTGACAGTGCCCTGAAGGGCTTTCAGCCCAAGTCACCGTAACTCAGCAGGTTTGGGTCTGAACAGGCACAGTTCCTTTTTACATGTGCACAGGCGCAGCCTGCGGAAGCTCCTCGGGATCTCCGATGAGCTGCCTATCCTCCCAGCACAGGATGGCCCCCAAAGGAAATGGGTTCAGCAGACCCTTGAGGCACGTGTCATCTGCCCTGGGTGACAGGCATGACTTCACAGTGACCCTTGACCAGTGCTGTGATTCCTTGTTGATAATCATTCATTCCTGAGGACTAGTTAGCAAGGTGCATGGTCACCAAGGCTGCTGCACTACATGGGGGCTGTTTGATCGGCCCCTATTTTTCCTTGACATCCTTAATGCCCATACTGCAAACATTGGCTGGACGTTACAGGTTTACAGAATAGCTTGAGTCCTAGTCCTTCGGGATTTAACAGAACTGAAGAAGGTCTGGATTGCTGGATAAACAACCCATTTCCCAATCTGGTGGAACTATGTATGTGAAGGTCTTGTCTCCCTGTCAGATTGTGATCTGGAGAACAGAAAGCCTTATGATTTACTCTTGGATCTTTCTCCCCCACACATTTGACAGTGACTCTGACCATATCCAGTAATTAACAAATGTGACGTGTTCTCACTGCACTGAAGAAACTCCCCCCAAACACAGACTGTCCTGTTCTTCCCTCTAGTTTCTGACCTACTCCCTATTCTTGCTAAGGGTGTGTGTGTGTATGTGTGTGTGTGTGTGAGTGTGTGCGTGTGTGCGCATGTGTGTGTGTGTTTTCTTTTCAGTAAACTTTTTCTTATAAGAGTGAGACAGCATGTTTTCTGCTCCACTTTTATCTTTCCCAGCTGTGAAAATCTGTCATCATAATACAAAAGTAACCATAGACTACTCTTAAATGAATGGGTGTAGTTGTTATGATAGAGATTTATTTGCAAAAACAATTGGAGGCTGGGTTTGGCCTATGGGCTATAATTTGCCAACTCCTGTTCCGGAGGAAAATAGCACATTTGATTTTTAAATGACTTAAGGTATCCAGTGAAAATAAGCTTGTGTCTCTTTATACTCATCATCAAAGGCAATCAATGCAAGCAATTTCCCATGTATTCTAAGAAAAAATTTCCATGTATGTGCATATGTATGGACATATATAATGATAATACACATGTTTACATATCATTTGTACACTCCAGACATATAGTGAGTTCTACTTTGAGCTCACTATTTAGAAATATGTCTAGGTGACCTTTCCATGCTAGGTATTCGGTGCTCTATGTCATTCCTTAAAGTAACTCCTAATTGTGGCAGAATTAACATCATATAAAGGGTCATCCTACCAAAAGCAATATACAGATTTAATGCTATATCGATCAAAATCCCAAAGAAATTCTTTAAAAAACTGACCAAACAATCTCAAAATTGTAATGGAAGCACAGAAAGCCTAGGATAGCAAAAAAAAAAAAAAAAAAAAAAAAAAAAAAAAAAAAAATCCTGAATAACAAAAACATTGCTGGAGGTAACCCACATCAAACCTTAATCTATGTTATAAATCCATAGTAAGTAATAAAACCAGCATGTTACTGGCTCTAAAATAGACACATAGATCAATGGATAAGAGTTGAAGACCCAGATATAAGCCCACACAATTACAGCCATTTGATCTTTGACAAAAGGACTCAAAATCTCAATGGAAAAAGAACAGCATCTTCAACAAATGGTACTGGCAAAACTGGATATCCACATGCAGAAGATTAACACTGGACCCACACTTGTCACCATGAACAAAAATCATCTCCAAATGGATCAAGGACCTAATATTAGGCCAGAGACTATCAAAACCCTAGTTGAAAGAGCAGGGAACTCCCTTGAGCAGAATGGGCTAGGCCAATAGTTCCTAAACTGAAATAGCACAAAACCCAATAGCATACTCAACAAAAAAGATCTTAGTACATTAAATAGCTTCTGTTCAGCTAAAGAGATTATAAACCTCGTAAAAAGAAAATCCACAGAATGGGAGAAAATCTTCACTAACCAAACATCTGACAGAGCTTTATTATCCAGCATGCATAAAGAACTTAAAATATTAAACACTGAGGACATAAATAGCCCAATTAGAAAATGGGTCTTGAAACTCAGAAGAAACTTTTCCAGGGATGAAATTGAAATGTCTAACAAATATCTTAAAAAATGCTCCACATCCCTAACCATGCACATCAAAACTACCCTGAGATATCATCTCACCCTGGTCAGGATGGTGAAAATCCACAATCAAATACCACCAAATGCTACAGAGGATGTAGAGAGAAGAACACTCTCATACATTGCTGGTGGGATTGCTGGTGGGAAGGCTTATGCAACCACTCTGGAGATCGGTATGGCAATTTCTAAACAAGTTAAGGATTGAAATGCCATATGACCCTGCTATACCATCTCTGGGAATAATCCCCTATAATGCAGAAATTCGGTACAGTGACACGAACATAACCATTTTCATTGCAGCACCATTTATAATAGTGAAGTCATGGAATCAACCTAAATGCTCAACAGTTGACAAATGGACAATGAAAATGTGATACATTTATAAAATGGAATACTACTCAGCCATCAAAAAGATGAATTAATGAAATTTTCTGGGAAATGGATGGAATTAGAATTATATTGAGTGAAGTATCCCAGGCACAGAAAGTTAGACACAATATATACTCCCTAATAAGTGGATCCTAGCTCCAAATCCACTTAATGACATATTCAAAGGTAAATCTTTGCAATACCCACTATAATCACAAAGGGTTATAAATAGGAGAGAAGATAAAAGAAGACCTCAAAAAAAAAAAAAGAAGACAAAAGAACACACTTCAATAGAAAAATTAGGCCATAGCCATGTATTGCATGTAATTAGTCATCTGACGCAACTCACTCTCACTTCCCTTCCTGTTTATTTGAGACTGAACAGGTTTGATCTCCCCCATCAGGGAAGGTATAGGGACTGGCAGTGAGATGGTAACCAACCAGCAAACAGAAGACTGACCCTTCTCACTGCTGTGTCCTACTCCTATTCTTCCATCTACCTTCGAGTCTCCTCTTATATTAAGATCTTCGTTTAAACAATCTTGTATCTTTGGTTAGGAGATGACCTTTGATACCAATCATGATGCAGCCAAGGGCAGTGTAGGGACAGCAAAACTGAAAACAACAAACCATAATTCAAAACACTAAAGACCCTACATTATTCATCTGGAACCAGACCAGCCAAATCTCTCCCCATCCTAAAGCTCAGGGAACATTGGGGAAGAGAGGGTGGGTGGCAAGATTGTAAGAGCCTAAAGATGGGGAAGACCAATGATATGCAAGATATGTCACACAAATCAGGGCTGCAGCAGCCAGAATTGAACTTTGTCTGACCCGCACAATGGCTGACATGTCAAGGACCCCCTATAGTCTAGCATGGATCAAAGGGGAGAAGGCTTCAGACAGCAGGATCCTTAGAGGCAAGGGGTTAAACTGACATAATAAAGTTCCCACACTAGCAGGCAGCCCAAGAAGGGGTCCCAAGCTATGCCACTGAGTCCTGAACCCTCACTAGATAGATGATTCCGAGGGAAATTCAGTGCCCACATAAACAGATGCTCTGGAGGATGGGAGGGAGAAGGTGGGAAGCACCAAGAAAGGAGGAGGGAAAGAAAAGGATGAGAGGAAGGGGGAAGCATGGAATGAGGGGACTACAGGCAGGAAGGGAGGAGGAGGGAGAAGAAGGGGGGTTACCTAATGAACTTGTACAACTAGGCAATAAAAAATGTAAAAGAATTCTTGATCGCTCACTATTTTGATATATTATACATTAGCTAGGTGTGTGGTACACACTTATAACTCCAAATTCAGCAGGGCTGTGATCTGCAAGTTCAGGACAAACTTGGCCTATATAATAAAACTCTTAATGAGAGAGAGAGAGAGAGAGAGAGAGAGAGAGGTTGAGATTCAGAGTTTATTTAACTAGTCTTCTATTAATGAATATTTGTTCTTTACATGTATACTTTTCAACATAAATAGTACTGCAATGAATTCTTTTGAACTCGAATCTAAGCATATGTGTTGGGTAGATTTCTGGAATAGCAATAGTAACATTAAATGCTATATGAGTGCTAAATGTTGCCATGTATTATCAAATTGCACACCAGAGAGGAATTTCGATTTATGTCCTCATCAACAAAAATGGAAAAAGAAAGGGGTTTTACTTAAAGCATACATATCTGTGCCAGATCTTAAAGAGGTTGTTTTATATAGAGTATAAATAACCTATAGAAAATAACTGCAAAGCTACATTAAATAAAACATGGCTGAATTTTGTATAACCATTTCATTCATGTCTTAAATTTGTAACAAGACATTTAAAACCATATAATAAATACCATTAAAAGGAAATAGTTTTTGACTTTTAGGGAAGACATAAAAATGCTATAAAGATAGAAGGAAGAAGAAAGCCAGTAAAAGTCATAAGAAAAGCACACAGTTAAAGAAAAATAGAGATGTCTGAGGAGATGATTTTAACCTGATGGAATCATGGTAAATATGACATATCACTTTTGTGTATCAAAACACTTCCTGACCCCAATGATATGAATAGTTTACACAGTCACTAGAAATTAACTAATTACAAATTAAAGAAATGTAAAGAAGAAAAGAGAGGCATTGAAAGATGAGATCAACACAGAGAAAAAGGGAGAGGTGGAAGTCTGATGTGACCAAGGGATTAGGACCTGTCTTTCCAGAACGCTAGTCTTTGGGGTCTCTCTGGATCAAGTGCTTTCATTATTTTGTGCCCTTGGGCATAGCCTCATCATGGGCAAAGAGTGACATCCTGTTCCCTGCCCAGGCTTTTGACTTGTGCTAGCCAGTGGGATGTGCATATAGAGGGGTCACTGGGGGTAGTTCTGATACTGGCCACACATGGTTTTGCTATCAAAACCATAAACATGGCCAGGTCACTAGTTTTCTAAATAGGGTAAGAGACAGGTGCAGCAGACCTGGATTTTATGCCTGCTGAGCCAGGCAAATAAGCCAACCCCTGACTCAGCAGCACATGCCTGGTTCAGGCAGACCAACATCAGCCAAGCCCGCGTTGCTTCAGCTATCTCTCGTCAACCTGCAGACTTTATGAACAGGGGTAACTGAGTTTGGGAACAACTTGTTCTAAAACAGTAATTTATTAATTAGTGAGACCTAATGATCAAAGAGCCCTTTAGTTTTAGTCTAAGTCCTCGAGGTCCTTCCTCCCTTTATGCAACAAATACTTACTGAGTATCCATTGTTCCTATGAACTAAGCCAGGTTATGTGAATACAGAGAAGTCAGGAGGACCAGAACAGGGCCCAACTCTTCCAGACACGAGCCCCAAAAGGGAGGATGGCGGCAAAATGAAAACAACCATGAATTCCAACAGATGCTAATAATCATGTGGTGATTTATCAGAATGACTGGCTGACAGCTTTCAGTTACTTGGACAATCATGGTATCTTCCAAAGGGTGACATTTCAATCCAGACTTGCAAGATGAGGAGTCAGTTTCAGATCCCAAAGCAGAAGTTTCTAAGTAGAAGGAACAGCTCGAACACAGGGCTGCCCTAAGAAAGGACTGGCACATTCATGGTGCCAGGTGGTTAGTAGGATGGGAACATGACAGCTCCCTCCTTTGAGAGCTCTTATGATTAGCCATGCCAGATCTGGAGAAAGGAACTCCTGCTATGTTAGCAAGAGGCTCAAGTCAACTGCAATTATGCTATTTCAATGACCCAACTATCTTTAATAATCTTGGTTTGAACTTTAAATGAATAGGAAAACCCACTCTCACTGGATCTTTATTTTAAACATCTGCTCACTCTGACCTTCACTGGCCTGTGAGCCCGAGGGAAGTAGAGCATCAGTTGTGAGTTAATGGCCTAGAAGGGAACAGATAAGGTTCTGGATTTAATACCTAGAGAGCTGATGTGACAAGACTATGTCAGTCCTGGGATCTGTGCTCTCAAGTTGACTTTTCTGCATGTGAATTTGAAGACAGTCTCACCGTATGGACAGGCTGAGCTCAAACTCACTCTTGTCTCTTGGGCCTAACCTTGAACTGGACATCCTCCTGCTCAGCCTGCCAAGCCATAGGATACAGGTTAGACTGATTACATTTGAAGGAGGGGCTCTGCATCTTAATGGAATTAGTGATTCCCTCTGAGGTACCAACAGGTCCAAGTGGCCAGAGGCAGTGGTATTCTAGGGTGAACTAGAGTGGGAGAACTGAAGTGAATGTGGGTGCCTGCACAAGACATGGTGTCTTATTTGATCCCCAGAAATTAGCTGCTCAAGTAGATCCTGGAATAGAGGACGCACTTCACCTGGCAACTGTTATTATTCTATGACCTTGGATGGGTTATCTAAACTCTGCAAGCTTTGGATTAATTTATAAAATGATGATTACCATAACCAATTACAGGTTGCCATGAGGGTTAAATAATATGCTATGGTTCAATGTCTTGTTTAAAATCACAAAAGACCACTTAACTGTGAGGTATCCTAATTATTAAAGATAGCATACGCTGTGTGTGTGGGGAGACGCACTGGACTGCTCTTTAGCCCCACTCACGAGGAGGCTTAAAGATTTTTATACTTAAATGCAGCATTTTAATACAAACATGGCATTTAATACTATGATCCAAGAAATAATTAACTTCATTTTATGATTGTAATTAATAAAGCCTCCAAATCTCCTAGGGGCAAATCATCACTTCATCCTGTGGGATTTTTCTGGAAGCACATGGAAGCATAGTCATGACTTCTCTTCCCTAAACAGTCCCTCCCATACAGACATTCTGATTACATGCCATTACACGTTGGCAGTGAGGAGTCTAAAATATGCAAAGTACAGCATTTATCTTTGGACTATATTTGTGTTTTGTTTATGTGGTGGTCTGACATCTGAGCTCAAAATAAATATTTAAAAAATCCCATCAATGCCTCAAGTTGTAGCAGCTCTCACTGGTCCTGGCTGCTGCTAGTTTGCTGAAGTCACCATGTGGCTTCATATGGCATTCTCTCATCATGCTAATGACATCATAGATAAGAAATTGCCTCTCTTGTTCACTGCCTTTTGGATTTATAAATACACCAAGAATCAGAATCCTTAATTGATTCTTTTCCTAGCTAGTCTCTCTTTCTCTCTCTTCATTCTTAAACTTTTAACCTCTGGATTCTACTTAGCAGCAACACCCACGTGGCTCTCCTCACTGGCACAGGGAATGAACATGGACCAAGTCTAGCATCAAGTGGTAGCAGCTCTCACTCCTGGTCCTGGTTGCTGCTAGTCTGCAGAAGTCACTATGTGGCATTCTCTCATCATGCTAGTGACATCATAGGCAACAAATTGCATCCCTTGGTCAGGGCCTTCTGGATTTATAGATATATCAAGAATCATCATCATTGTCTTCACTGGACATCTCTAGCAAAGTGATACCAACATGATTGATCAACTCGGAAGTGTGTGACGTGAGTGTCTCAGTGGTTTGTCTAGGTTGATTTCAATAACGTGCACGGCAGTCCACCATGTGGCGCACTGTGTATCTCAGCACACCAAGGGAAAGAATGATGGAATGAAGAAAAAAGAAAAAAGAAGGCCAGTGGATGTGCAGGTAAGTGAATGAATAATGATCTAGCAAGCAAAATAAATGAAATGGCCTTCTGGAAGAAGATTTTCTAAGTTCAGAAGAGAAAGGAATTGCTAGTTCACTCATGCCCGAGGGAGACGCTGCGCTGCTCCACTGCGTTCCAACACACCATCTTGAATGTGGAATTGAGATCATTTTCAAGGTTCCGTGTGTTGTCTTTTCATCTGGTGTAAGAGTAAACTTTTATCTGTTGCTGTGAGAGAGCATCTGAAGTCAAATAACCTAAGGGAGAAAGGGAGATTTATTCAGCTTACGGCTCCAGAGGGGCGACACGGTCCTTCACGCCGGAGGCGGCATGGCTGGCTGGCAGAAGCTGGAGGAGGCTTAGATCATCGCCATCGTCTTGGAGGCTGAGAGCTTCAAAATTGCTCGCTACCAAAGCAGACTCTTCCAGGAGGGAGGGTGGGACTAATCCACCTCAAGGCCCAGCCCCTGGGACCGCCTCCTCCAGCAAGACTCCACCTCTCAAAGGCACCATGACCTTTCCACAGGTCATGGGACACATTTCAAACCATGACATCCAGCTTTCTAAAGAAGCGAAGAGACAAAGAACTGGTGACCATCATGGCAAAGCACATATATTTATTGTTATTAAGGTTGAGAGCGGATTCTCTCCAAACTTGATCCAGTCAGATCTACTGATGACTCCCTTTCTGCTGTGGTCTAACCTGGGGTAGGACTTGGCCCAACATCCACCCTTGGCTCTTCAGACTCTTTGCCCATATGCTTTCATCATGCGTTTCCTGTAAGCGCAGGCCCCTGCTTTCACTCGGGCCATGGTGAACTACGCACTGGTCCCAGAGACCCCTGAAATCTCGAAGTGGGGTGTCTTTGTTTCTGTTGGTTATTTTGCTTAGCCGTGAACGTCACATTTCTCCCCTTCCTAGTGAAATGCCATGCATTTTCTGAGGCCCCAAATTAGGAGTTGCTCATCCCCGAGTCTCTTAGAATGCTGCTTTCCACCCTAAAGTTTTCTCTTCTACCTCTGTGCAGGAATTATGATGGAACTATCAGAGCGATTACAGAAGGGACGGAAACAGTAACAGGAGTAATCAAAGGGGAGGATAAAAAGATGGGAACTATATTGACACTAGCCATCACTAGACATTGGACTAGTTCTTTCCCATTTATTATTTCACTGAACCTTGCAAGGACAGTTATCATTAATTTATAGATGATGAGCCTGCATCTTTGATCAGGTATTTAAATTACCTGGGATCGTTCAGCTAGCAAGTAGTAGGGATGAAATTTGAAACCCACACTGCACTCTCTCCAGTTAAAATGACGAGCATCCATTCCGGTGACACGGTCCATCACCTTCCCTTTTCAGGTGACTTCATTTCCCCTGCCTCCTCCTGTGGGTCTAGAAGACTGACACCAGGCAGATTTGATGTCACTGGCTCTTTCATCTCGTGGTGGCACCTGAACAGCCTTATTTTCATAAAATGAACCCCGGCATTCAACTATTGGAATGCATACCCTGGCTTGCTGTCCGTGAACAGCCACGCCAGGGACAGCACAGTCCCTGCTTGGCTCACTCACACAGCCGCCAGCTTTTCCAAGTGTCCTCACCTGAGCCAGCTCCAGACTGTCGCCATCGTCTTTGAATGGAATTTATGTCCCATCTCAACAACCCCCACAACATTTTTTTTATTTATTCAATTGTGTGTGTGTGTGTAGAACCACGGGCGAATTGGGGAACCACCATGGACGCCTCCACCTCCTCCTTGTTTACTCTGCCCGGGGATTCACAGGCTCCGCCCTACCAGGATAGAAACACAGGCCGCCTCAGCTTCCGCCCGGTGTCTATACGTGGAGTCTAGGATCTGAACTCAGGACCTTCCGCCTGCAAGGCAGAAGCTTAACCCCTGAGCCACCTCTCCAGCCCAACAATCCCCACAACATTAAAAGTCATGAAATGCATGTGTGCTGGTCACTTCTAAATGACCCAGCAGAAGCAATTTGCACTTGCATACACAGGCCTTTGGGACTTGCTAAGTGTCTTGCTGATGGTTGATGCTTATTGCACTTTTTTCATATGTTGTAACACAGTTTCTCTTGGAGCAAAACTCTTAAGTCAGATATGAAATTTCACATTTAGAAGACAAGAACTACGCAGGCTGTCATCAAAATAAATCCTTCCTTGTACTTCTAATGAAAGGTATTTGGCATTTAGTAAATAACTGCTGGTGGTCACAGTACCAGGCTGCAACTTTAATGTGCCTATTCCCAGAGATCCCCACTTTGAAGGTAAGACAGAAAAGAGACAAATGACAAGGAAAGTGATTTATGTACAGACAGGTATGTGAGGAGATAGGGACAGGAGACCTTAACGGCAAGTCTGACCATGGAGATATGAGTCATGGTAAATGATCCTACATGGGACTACCAAGAAAGGACACTGTTCATGAAGGCAGGTACTTATGGAAAGCCTGTGACAGACAGACACAGGGATGTAATGTTGGCCATGACCCTGTCTTTGCCCTCAAGAAGTTTATGATCCATAAACTAACAACGTTATTGGCCCAATGGGAGCATCGGAAACCTGCGGTCTTTGGAGATCCGTGCCAGTGAATTACAACTCTGTCCCATTTCACATCCACACATCACTGTCACAGACTTGGCTGCTGATCATTCCTTCTTGCCCATCAAAGATTTGGGCATCTGCTGCCTTTTATATGGCAACCTATCTGCCTCCCTGGCTCTCAGCTTCTAACATCCTCCTCTCCAGTGAGTCCCTCTTCTACTCAACACCTGTCATTCGCTGGCAGGTTACATCCTGATCCTGGGATCACTCAATACTTCTGTGTGATCATGGCCTACATTTCTGCCTTCGAGTCAGATGACAGACTCTTCTCTTTCCCTTTGGTTGCATCCTCTGAGACTCTCCAAGGACTTCTCAGGGACCTCTCTCTCTCTCGGTGAGCAGATGGAAGTCTATATTCTGTCTTCTCTATACCAGACATCCTTTCTGACCTAGTTCTTACTTTTATAGATGTTCTGTGGAAATCTATCCATGCTCCACAGGTGTATGTGGAAGACCTGCTGACCCAGGTGTTAGACACACCAAGGGCACCATTTGCATCTCCAGAGCTCAGATCTTATAGCCTCTAGGGACACAACATACAGGTCCCTTGCCCTATGAAAACCCTGATAAGAAACCATTCTTAATTTGAGAGCTGTCCTCTTACTTTCTGGCCCTTTTCCTCTCAGGCTCCAATAGAGTCCTATCATGATGCTACATTTGTTTGATCCCTTTCTAATAAGAACCATGGGGGTGATCAATCCAAGAAAGCTTAGACAAGGCACCGTCTATTTTCGGCAGACTTTCTTGCCTCTGCTTAGAGCAGTTTTCTATACTTGGAGTATTTTCCCAAATTCCTCAATGAAAGGTTTCCCTCTGTCTCCAGGAGATGTTTCAAATGACAGAGGGAGTCAAATATATTTCTGAAGCTAATTTGGGAAAGTCCAGTAGGTCAGAAAGTGGCAGTACAAGCATCCAGTGATACCAGCACACTAAAGAATTATTTCCAAATAAAGATAAACGTGTATCTCAACATCACACTTTAGAAAAGGATCCATGATAAAGAAATGGATCTGAGTGTGAATCCCAAAAGACATCTGTTAAAAATTTCACATAGGCCATGTATATCCATATTCAAGGCCCATCATGCCTCCCTGATGTGGAGACCAAATCCAGATTCTTGGATAAACCCAATAAGGAGTAGGCATGATCGGAACCTTGTCTGGTTGACTCTTCCTCAATATACATGAGCCACATTGGTTCTTCTTAATCTCTCTTAAGACAAAGTATGCTTTGATCTACAAGGTCTTTGTACTTGTTCTTCCCTACATGGGGACTAGTATTCCCAGATCTTCCTGTCACTAGCTTATTCCTGCTTGGCAGACCTCGTCATCCTCATATAGCAAGCAACCCCTAGTCTCAGGAATTCTCTCCCATGCCTTCCAATTTCTTGAGATGCTTAGTACCTGAAATTTATCTTTTGGTTTCTTTATTTCAGTCAAATATTTTTTCTGCCTCTTCCTTAGAGTGTAAGTTCTTTGGGAACAGAGATGTGGTTTATTTTGGTCACCACTAAGAGCTTAGAATAGCTTCAGGGACCTAGCTGATACTCAGTATGTATTTTTGCTGTCCATGAATTTGGAAAATCTGAGTTATTTTTGCACCAAACATCTTTCCAAGCTACAGTTTCTAATCCATACATAAAAGTAGCCCATGGAGCAATTAATCACAAATCTTGCTTATTGTCTACACGACGGCAAGCCAATATGGAATGCCCACTACGCCAGTGAACATTCGTCTTCTGACGCCCCATCCAGGCACTCTTTTGGCTCTGGTGATTCTCAGGTGCAATTAGTCGGCAGAAACACTACCAGCTACCCAGCACTCTCCTCACAAACAGACATGGCATTGGCAAATGGTGGGCACAGGCTGGCAGGCTCCTTCTCTAAAGAGCGCTGCATCCTGATCATTAGAAAGCTGGGTAAATGGGACTGGGGAATAAATCCACTGATAATAGAGTCAAAAACTGTTGATGTTGGCACAAAGAAAACAATGCCTTTTCAATGCCTACCACAGTTTTAAACACTCAGTAATTAGTCAAATGTCTTGGTAGGTCAAGATTTATTTGGCTTTACTATGCAACCACGGAGGAAAATGAACTTCATGAAAACATATACATGCATTGCAACCCTTTCCAGAGAGGCAACATGCATAATACACTCATCTGTTTTCAATACAGATGACTGAATCTGGTATCCAACACACACTAGGCAAACACTTGATCCCTGTGATAGATTAGCAGTCCTGTCTTAAATTTGTTTTCAAGACAGGATATCTCTATGCTGTGCAGGCTAGTCTAGAACTTGTATCACTCCACCTCAGTCTCCTGGATAGCTGAAATTTTAAGCATGCATCACCATGCCCAGCCATGATGAATTTTTATGAAGGCCCTTCAGGTTGCTGCTGCATGCACTTGACATTTTTTTTCCAGTGGTGAATGTAAACATACCTTAAGCAATCATAAACGCTTGGATTAACATCAGTCAAGATATCTTGAGCACATATAAATTTAAATGGCTCTGCTGATTTCATTTTCACTTTTGCTCAGGAACCCGATGCATTAAATGAGATCAGAAACTGGCAAAATGAGATTTCTTTTTGTCCCTCAGATTTTGTTGCTATGTCTAAAAACTAAAATCTAACATTGAAATAAGCATGGATTGGGCTGGGGAGATGGCTCAGTGGTAAAGCACTCTACAAGCAAGAGGACTGAAGTCAGCACCCCCAGGATCTACAATAAAAAGTGAGATGGGGGTGGCGGCTTGCGTGCAAGTTCAACTTTGGAAAACAAACACTGGCGACTCCCAGAGCAAAACTGGCTATAGCTAGCTTTGAGTGCATCCTCACTCTGGACTTGATCAAAGACCCAGCAGCAAAAAAATAAGGTAGAAGAATGATTGAAGATTATCCCTGATACCAACCTCAGACACCCACACATGTACATACATCCTATTTTACATATAGAGTTATGCCTATGCATGCATATACACATGAAAATGTAAACATAGTGTCTATATGCACATATATGCACATATACACACACACAGAGGACTCATTATGTATCAGATTCTTTGTAAATGTTTTTTCTTCCAAAAATTCAATAAAGGGGAACGAAGCCCAGGGATAGGCTTTTCCCAAGGCGTCACAGCTAGCAAAGATGCCGCAGGCTCCACCCATGAATTTTGAAGAACGCCTATCCTTCATCATTCTACCTTCCTACCTCCATGTCACAACCCACCCTTTGTCACTTGAAGTTCCCAAAACGTCAGTTAGTCTCAGTGCCCTGCTCCTAAGGCCAAAGCACCGCTATTGTTGGCAGTGCCTTTTGCAAAAACAATCAGTGAATCCCTGGTTTAGCCACAACAGCACAGTTCTCATTCTTAGGCAGGAGGGTGACTAGCAGCTCCAGGGCTTTGTGCATTTTTACATTCATTAATTCATTTGCTCTCTCGCTCCCTCTCAGTCAATAAACGCCTGAGATGTGCAATTTACAAAATGCTGAGAACATAGCAAGTCTGAAGCAGGCTGACATTCCAACGTCTAACATGTGCTAATTCATTGATAAAATACAGAGAGTGCTACATGCTACAAAGTGAAATGCTCAGTACTAGGGGTTCCTGATTACATCTAGGGGATTCACTGAAACCCATCTGAGGGTGATAAGAGGGGGTGGGAGGAGCTGAAGGCAGAAGAGGGTGGGGTTGAATATTGGGTCAGACACTTCAGATAAAGGAAATAGCCTTAAATGCATGTCCCCTGGTAGAAGAACTCTAGGTTTTTGCTTTACCTGAAGCAGGGTGGATGTGGCAGAAGGCAGCGAGGTGGCAAGAGAGGGTGTAGCCGTGCTACAAGGAAGGCCTGAATTTTACCCTCAGTCCCCTTCTCCTGCAGGCTGTTTTTGGCCCTTTGTTGAATTCTGTTCAAGAATTTCATGAAGCCTGTGTGTTGGTTGTTACAATGCTCCCCTGTTTGCAGGTGAGAAACAGTGCTCAGAGTGAAGAAGTTCAATTGTCTGTGCTTCCACAGCTAGTAACCTAAGGACCCAGTCAGAAGTTCTGGCTCCGAGCGAGCCTTCGTTATTAACTACTGAGCCGCACTAACGAGACACAAGGAAATAAAAATACAGAAAGGTAACTTGTGGAGAGTTATACCACTCTAAAGGAACAGAGCAAATCAAACCAAAGTCGTATCTCCCAGAGTTTGGCCTACTTCCCATAATCCTTGCTACCCGTTGCAGTTACCCTTCTGTTGCTGTGACAGACACTCTGACCCAAGCAACTTAAGGGAGAAAAGCTTTATTACGTGGCTTACATTTCAGAGGGCATAGAGTCCGTTATGGCAGGGAGCACATGATGACAGGAAAAGTGGCTAAAGAAAGAAGTCCACTCACATTACAACATCTATCAGGAGGCGAAGAGGGAGATAGAGAAAGTGGGGCCACGTTACCTAAGTAACATGTTTCCTCCAGCAAGACTTTACCTCCTAAAAGCTGTCCAATCCTCCCAAATAATGCTACAACCTGGGGCCAAGTATTCAAACATAGGAACCTATGAGGAGGATGAACATTTAAATCATGACACTGTTTAATAACTACATATGGGTGGCAGATACGAAGACCTGGTTGATGCCTTCCACTGGGGTAGAGACAAACTGAATCTGCTGAGGGGAGGACGGTTGCCTTCACCAACATCAAGAAGACAACATCGATGCGAGGCTTAGAAAAGACGATCTCTGAAGCCTCAAACTCTGCCCACTCTCTGGCTCTGACACTGACATGGGAGGGAGATGAATCTCCTAAGAGCAGAGCCTCAACTTTATCCCCTGGGGCTCTGCATGCTGGGAATACCGTCATTCTGGTTCGTACCTATGCTGCGATAGGAGAAAAAGCATTTTGGGGCTGGAGAGGTGGCTCAGGGGTTAAGCCTCTGCCTTGCAGGCAGAAGGTCCTGAGTTCGGATCCTAGATCCCACGTATAGACCCTGGGCGGAAGTGGGGGTGGCCTGCGTTTCTGGTCCTGGTAGGGCGGAGCCGGTGAATCCCGGGGCAGAGTAAACAAGGAGGAGGTGGAGACGGCCCATGGTGGTTCCTGAATTCGCCCGTGGTTCTACACACACACAAACACACACACACACACACACACACACACACATACACACACACACACATGCACACACACATAATTGAATAAATTTAAAAAAATTGAAAAAGGAAAAAAAGCATCTTAAAACTCTTCCAGCTGCAAACCTCTGCATCAGAAAGATGGTTCCAGAATCAGTAAGAATAACACGGTTCAAATTGGACATATTTTCCCCCAAAGTACAGATTTTTCCTCTCTGTGGGACGAAGGAGCGTCACTGTGCAGCAGGGAACAAGGAAGGAAAGTGGGTCCCTCTGCAGAGCCCAGTGCTGGAGACAACAGCAAGTTCTGCCAGCTGCCTTTGTCAGAGGCATTCTGTTAGTCTATGTTGTTTATGGGCTAAGGGAGAGCTCCCTTCATGGGCACCTGGCAACAGAGAGAAGCAAAAAAAAAAAAAAAAAGAAAAAAATACAGCATGCTTCCTCTGCTGTCTCTTGGCACTCGAAGCCTGTCATGCAGACAGTCCCTGGCATCGCATTTGGGCAGAGACTGGCATCCTTCTGGCCAAGAGGCCAGGAGCCAATGACTCTCGTCTGCTGCCATACCACCTCTTCTCTACCTCCCCCCTTCTCTTTCTTCCTTCATATATGTAAGTTGAATACATGGTTGGGGGACATGGATGATACCGTCAAATGGCCTCTCAAGCCAACATTGAAGCATCTTGTGTTTCTACGGTTACCTAGCAAGCCTCTCCGCTCAAGTGGTCGCTGGCCCTTTTCCACAGGAAGCTCCCTCCAGACACAATCCCGTGCTAAGATGAGCCTCCTTTTCAGTCTTCAGCCCAGAGAAGCTTGATGTCACTTCTTAGTCTATAGGTCCGTGAGCATCATAGTGACAGATGGAGCCTTTGTCTTTCTCTGCAAGACTAAGCCCTGCCTGGGACATGGGGCCACCAAGAGCACAGCATTGTTGCAGCTGTGAGTGAGGTAGACTCTCCCTCTCTGGGGACATTCTCAAAGGCCTGAAATGTTCAGTTCATGTTTCTCTTGCCCACCGGGCCAAGGAGAGTTTCAGCTCTGTACTTGAGCAATACAATTGCTTCATCTTAAAGCTGCTCCAGTTAAAGTATTTGTTCCTTCTTTTCCTGCCCTGCATCCCTCCTCAGTTCTGAGTGTGACTTCTCTCTGTAGAAAGGCTTCAAAGGCTGCTCCCAGTCCTCTAACCCAGGTGAGTCCGCCCAGCCGCCCCAGGTGCCCCTGTGTCCCAGCTGCACCCAGGCTGTCTCCAGTTTTGCCTGGGCCACGCCCTGGGCCCCAGCCCCTTTCTTCCTCCCGCCAGCCTGTCCGCCTACCGGACAGGACTTGCTCACATTCCTTCATCCCTGGAGTTTGGATGGGACACTAAGCCAAGTCCCAGGTCCCAGGTGAAGAATTCTGCCATCAACATCAGCCCCTCTGCCTCTCCGGCCCACCGGGGACCCACGCACGTGGTCTACAGAAGACACACTGCTACTCAGAATTCAATAGAGTCCAAAGAAAACTCAAGCAAAGGTCTAAGGGTCAAAGGCCATACATCTGAAGACCTCTACAATCATTCTATCACATTTGAGAGATTCTTCACATCCAGCCTAAAGATAAATAAACCTCTTTTTTTTTTACCTTACTGTTCTTTTCTAGTAGTAATCACTGTAGATTAACTTTTCCATACAGCCATCCCAAAAACATATACAACTCCAGGGAGTATACCACTCATTCTCACATATCACCAAGATACTAAATCGTAAAAGTGCACTACCATACTAATATTCACCCCCTGTCTACTTAACCTGACTTAACTGATGTACTAACAGCCTAATAGCCTCATCTAGGAAATAACAATAACAAAAGACAAACATACCCAATCCAAGGCAAGCACTAGTAATAACTGTCCAAGTGTAATAATACCAACTAAATCAGTTCAGTCAAAAACACACAGAAACTGAAAGGTTCTGAGGAAACAAAACAACAATGCCCAAGTCAAACTGCAGATCCAAGTCAAACTGCAGATCCACGAGAAGCAAAACCCATGACCAGTCTCCCACCGAATTAACCCCATAATGATGGATTCCAACCAGAACAAATTCACAGAAAATAGCCAAGAAAGCCAGACCCAAGATAACAAATTTCATAGTATGATCATTATCATGATTAATACTAATACTATGAAATAGGAAATCTGAGAGGAGTTAAACAACCGCATCAACTACTTTGAACATGAACACAACAGGCACTTGGAGGAGTTGAGAAAAACAGTTCAAGAAACAAAAATAGGCATAGAGCAATTAAAACAGTGTCAGGCAGAGTTTAAAATTGAACTAAAAGACAAGTTATATTCAACCCAAAACTCAACAGAGAGTCTTATTGGCAGAACTAACGAAGCAGAAAAAAGAATTTCAGATCTTGAAGACAAAGTGGGAGAATTAACCAGCTCAATGGAAGAGATTGTTAAAGCCAAAAAGACACTTGAGAGGAACATGCAAGAGATATGGGACACCCTGAAGGAGACTAATATGCACATTCATGGAATACCAGAGCAAGAATCCCAAAATACCACACCTGAGGAAATTTTTCAAATTATCATAAATGAAAACTTCCCTCAACTAAAGAATGAGAGGCCCATCCAAATACAAAAGGCGTTTCCCACTCCAAACAGATATGACCAAAATAGAAACTCACCACAGCAAATAATAGCCAAAACACTCCACATTCAAGACAAAGAAAAGGTGCTGAGAGCTTCAAGAAAAAAAAAAGCAAGTCACTTTTAAAGGTAAACCTATGAAAATAACAAATGACTGCTCAATGGAAACAGTAAAAGCAAGAGGAGCTTGGAGAGACATACTTCAAGTATTAAATGAGCAAAAATGCCAACCCAGACTGATATACCCGGCAAAACTATCTGTCATGATTGAGGGAGAAAGAAAAGTTTTCCAGCACAAAGACAACTTGAAGGGATACATGTCTACCAAACCAGGCCTTCAAAAAATGCTAGAAAAGATACTCAAACTTGAAGAAAAAAACAAGCGTATCCAGGAGGAAAGAAGGGAAGTATAATACCACCAAAACATAAATGTCAAACAATACACTTACAAAATCCACTAAACATATAAAAGTCCATAATTATAAAGTCCATTATAACATTAAATGTCAATGGTATTAACTCACCGATCAAGAGACACAGATTACAAACTTGGATTAAAAACCACAACCCATCAATCTACTGCCTTCAAGAAACTCATCTCACCACAAAAGATAGGCACATCCAAAAATGAAAGGCTGGTCCAAAATTTTGCAAGCTAATGAAACCAGGAAACAGGCAGGGGTAGCAATTATGCTTTCGGGCAAAGTGGACTTCAAACCAAAAAAATCATAAGAGACACAGATGGATACTACATTTTAGTCACAGGTACAATTCACCAGAAAGGCTTCACAATACTGAACATATATGCACCCAAGATGGGCCCTTCCACATTCATTAAGAAAACCCTACAGCGTCTAAAGTGAGAAATCAACCCCCAAATGATAATTCTTGTGGATTTCGACACCGCCCTCTCAACATGGGATAGATCAACAGGTCAAAAGCTTAACAGAGACACTTTGGAACTTAATCAAACCCTTAAAGAAATGGACCTTACAGATCTCTATCGAACTGTTCTTCCATGCACCAAAGAATACACATTTTTCTCAGCAGCACACGGAACTTTCTCCAAAATAGATCACATATTGGGCCACAAAATGTACCTCCACATATACAGGAAAGTTGAAATTCTAGCCTGTGCCTTATCAGACCACCACGGCCTAAAGCTGGAGATCCACAACACAACAAACAACAGAAAATATGCTAACTCCTGGAAACCTAACACTATGATGCTGAATGAGAATTGGATTCAGGAAGAAATTAAAAAGGAAATTCAAGATTTCCTGAAAGTGAATGATAATGAAAATACAAGTTACCAAAATTTATGGAACACAATGAAAGCTGTCCTAAGAGGTAAGTTCATAGCTCTTAACGCCTACATCAAAAAATGGAAACATCAGAAATAAACAAATTAACAATGCAGCTTAAAGCTTTAGAGAAACTAGAGCAATCTGATCCCAAAAGCAGCAGAAGAGAGATTAGCAAAATAAGGGGGAAAATATCCAAAATTGAGATTACAAAAACGATAACAGAAAATCAACCAGTCAAAAAGCTGGTTCTTTGAAAAAATCAGTAAGATTGATACACCCCTAGCTAAATTAACAAAAAAGCAAGAGAGAGAAAACCCAAATTAACAAAATTGAAATGAAAATGGAGTTATCACTACTGATACCCAAGAAATCCAGAGAATTATAACATCATATTTCAAAAACTTATACTCTGTGAAATATGACAACGCAAAAATCATGGATGTATTCCTAAGTAAACACAATTTATCTACATTGAATCAGGAAGTTGTGAATTATTTAAATAGTCCTATGACATGTGAGGAAATCGAGGAAGTAATCTCGATTCTTCCCACCAAAAAATGTCCTGGACCGGATGGATTCAGCACAGAGTTCTACCAGAAATTTAAGGAGCTAATAACACCAATACTCCTTAAACTGTTCCATCAAATAGCAAAGAAAGGAACACTACCAAATTCCTTCTATGAAGCTAATATCGTCTTAATCCCAAAACCTAATAAAGATATACTCAAAAAAGAAAACTATAGGCCAATCTCTCTGATGAACACAGATGCAAAGATTCTCAACAAAGTCTTAGCAAATCGGATTCAAAAACATATCAAAAAGATCATCCACGGGGATCAAGTAGGCTTTATTCCAGGCACACAAGGTTGGTTCAACATACGCAAATCAATAAATGTAATTCATCATATAAACCAGTCCAAAGTCCAAGACCACATGATACTCTCGATAGATGCAGAAAAAGCTTTTGACAAGATCCAGCAGCCTTTTATGATCAAAACCTTAGAGACAGTAGGAATGGAAGGAACCTTTATCAATATAATAAAAGCTGTATACAACAAGCCTTCAGCAAGGATTATACTCAATGGGGAAAAACTTGAAGCATTCCCACTTCGATCAGGAACTAGACAAGGCTGTCCACTCTCACCACTTCTATTCAACATTGTACTTGAATTCTTAGCTGAAGCCATAAGACAAGAAAGGGATAGAAAAGGGATCCAAATCAGCAAGGAAGAAGTCAAGCTATCCCTATTTGCAGATGACATGATCTTATACCTGAGTGATCCCAAAATCTCCACCAGGAAGCTCCTGGAACTAATACAGAAGTTCAGCAAGGTGGCAGGATACCAAATAAATGTACAAAAATCAGTGGCCTTCCTATATGCCCAGAATGAAAGAAGTGAAAAAGCCCTGAGAGAAACAATCCCATTTATTATAGCCCCTAAAAAAATGTAATACCTTGGCATAAACCTAACCAAGGAAGTAAAAGACCTTTATGATGAAAACTTTAAAACGCTCAAGAAAGAAATTGCAGAAGACACCAAAAGGTGGAAAGACCTCCCATTTCCTGGATTGGCAGAATCAACATCATAAAAATGATGATCCTACCAAAGGCAATATACAAATTCAATGCTATACCAATTAAAATCCCAAAGCAATTCTTCAAAGAAGTTGACCAAACAATCTCACAATTCATATGGAGGCACAAAAGACCCAGGATAGCAAAGACAATCCTGGGTAAAAAAAACACTGCTGGAGGTATCATCATACCAAACCTTAGTCTATACCACAAATCCATAGTTATAAAAACAGCCTGGTACTGGCTCCAAAATAGACACACAGATCAATGGATAAGGGTTGAAGACCCAGATATAAGCCCACACAACTACAGCCATTTGATCTTTGGCAAAGGGACCCAAAAAATCCAATGGAAAAAGAACAGTATCTTCAACAAATGATGCTGGCAAAACTGGATCTCCACATGCAGAAGATTAAAACTGGACCTGTACTTGTCACCATGTACAAGAATTAATTCCAAATGGATCAACGACCTCAATATAAGGCCAGAGACTATAAAAACCATAGTTGAAAGGATAGGGAACTCCCTCGAGCTGATTGGGCTAGGCCAACAGTTCCTAAACGGTCATCCAATAGCACAGTCACTACAACCAACTCTCAACAGTTGGAATCTTGTGAAATTAAAGAGCTTCTGTTCAGATAAAGAGATTGTAACATGAGCACAAAGGCAACCCACAGAATGGGAGAAAAACCTTCAGTAACCATATATCTGATAGAGCTCTATTATCCAGAGTGCACAAAGAATTTAGAAAATTAAACACCAAGGAAACAAATGGTCCAAGTAAAAAATGGGCCCTGGAACTTAAAAGAAACTTTACCAGGGATGAAATTAAAATGTCTAACAAATATCTTAAAAAGTGCTCCACATCCTTAGCCATCAGGGAAATGCAAATCAAAACTCCCTGAGATATCATATCACCCTGGTCAGGATGGCAAAAATCCATAATCCAAACAATACCAAATGCTGGAGAGGATGTGGAGAGAGGGGAACTCTCGTACATTGCTGGTGGGAATGCGGGCTCATACAGCCACTCTGGCGAGCCGTCTGGAGATTTTTAATGAAATTAAAAATTGAAATGCCATATGACCCTGCTATTCCACTTTTGGGAATAACTCCCCATACAGCAAAAATTCACCTCGATAGCACAAGCATGACCATGTTCATAGCAGCACTGTTTACAATAGCAAAGCCATGGAATCAACCCAAATGTCCAACAGTTGATGAGCGGATAAGGAAACTGTGGTACATCTATGCAATGGAGTACTACTCAGCCATCAAAAATGATGAGTTACTAGAATTTGCCTGGGAAATGGATGTCATTAGAAACAATTATATTGAGTGAAGTATCTCATACCCAGAAAATTAAGCACCATATCTACTCCCTAATAGGTGGCTCCTAGTTCCAAACCCACTTACGGACACTCAAGGACAAATCTCTGTAATATCTACAGTAATTGCAAGGATTATGAACAGGAGGGATGGGGAAGGAGGGCCACACCAGTAACGAGAGAGGGGACCATGTTACAGCAGATAAAATAGCCCACCATCAAGGACTGCAAGTAAGTAATGAGACATCTGGTTAAGTTCAAAGACTTTCCTTCCTGATTATTTACAACTGATGGGTATGATCTTACCAGAAGGGGAGGGCATATAGTCTGGCAGATAGAAAGTAACCATTTCACAGATGGATGATTGACCTCTCCCTCACCGTGGTATCCTACTTCTATTCCATCTACCTTTGAATATACTCATATAACAAGACTCTAGTTTAACAGGCTTTTATCTCTGGCCAAAGGGTGACATCCAATACCCATCAGGATGGAGTGAAGGGCATTGCAGGAGCAGAAAAAGTGAAAAAAAAATCAACAAACCATAATCCAGAACTTCAGAGACTCTATATCAATCACCTGGAACTAGGCAAGCCTAATCTCTCCCCATCCTGAAGCTCAGAGGGGGCGGTAAGAGTGTAAGAGCACAAGGATGGGAAGAGCAATGATATGCAAGATTTTCCACACAAGTTAGGGCCAAAGCAATCATAATTGGACTTTGCATGTCCTGCGCAATGTCCAACACACTATTGACCCCACAAAGTCTAGCATTTGCTAAAGGCACTAGGATCCTTGGAGGCAAGGGATTGACAGCCACAGTAGTGTTCCTATGCTTAAGGGGAACACAGGAAAGGGTTTTGGGAAATGCCACTGGGTCCTTGCACCTCATCGGAGAGGAGGACCCAGAGGAGAGTTTGGCATGCACATTAAAGGATGCTCTGGGGATAGGAGGGGGAGGCACTAGGGGATGGGAAAGGAGGAGGGAGTGGAGGGGGGCACAGGGCGGTGGGAGGTTGGAGAGAGGGAGAGGACCGGTCTACCTGTTAAATTTGTATGAGTCGGAAAAAAAAAAAAAGAAAAGGCTTTAGAGTGCAAAGGACTCAGTCAGGGACAGAACCACTCCTGCTCCATTCCTTGCCTGCCTTCCCTCTCAGCTTTCCCAAACTCCCTGTTCTCCCTCAGAATTTTCTAGAAAAAGTTGAATCTGTTGTCCTCTGCCAGAGTATGGGACAGTGGGAACCTACTTCATGGTTGCTTATTAAAGTTACAGGAAATTTCTCCTTGGGATTCTGGGAGGTCTGGCAGGAGACAATAAATCCTGTTCTCTTGACCTAAGAATGGTCCTCCTCTACTGCGGAAGGCCATCCTCTTTGACCCAGTGTGAAGCTTTCTTACTGAGGCGAGGGAGGAAGGGGACATCTGCCTAGCAGGCTAGATCAGACAAATCGACCCCGGTGATCCATGGGGTGACAGATGTGATAGCCAGACTATCCCTATATCTTTCTTTGGGAATCTGAAACATGCATTTAACCTTCCAGTTCTGTGAACACACAGGCTAACTGTGAGTCAGGACATACCTTTATTCCCCTGCTATCAGGTGGATGTCATCCAAGTCAAAACCTCTCCAGTTAGTTCATTTCTCCTTATCGCTGGACAGAGGGCACAGGGAGTCATGTGTCTATGGTCTGTTGGAGACTGGACTGAGTCAAAAGTTCAGATTCAGAATAGGAATTTGAAGTAATTTAAAAGTCTTCCCCCACCAGGAGGCTATCTGAACAAAGAAGGACTTCCCTGTCATGTTAGTCATTTTACCATACCCCTCCACTGCTGAACAAACCCCTCCACTGCTGAACAAACCCCTCCACTGCTGAACAAACCCCTCCACTGCTGAACAAACCCCTCCACTGCTGAACAAACCCCTCCACTGCTGAACAAACCCCTCCACTGCTGAACAAACCCCTCCACTGCTGAACAAATCCCTCCACTGCTGAACAAACCCCTCCACTGCTGAACAAACCCCTCCACTGCTGAACAAAGGGAACAGGGAATCTGAAGGTCATTTTACATGCCTGGCCTGTTTGAGGCTAGTCTGGATTGGAAGTTCAGATGACACTTACAAAACCAAAATAATTCAAATGTGTCGGACCCCCAGGAAACTTGCCACGAATATTACCCCCTAAGTATAATTTCTTATGCTAAGAAGTTTCCTGCCCTGTACTCTCAAGGACACACATGACACTGGACAGAACAGACTTTCAAGGCAATTGTAGCCTCTGAATTGTAGACTCATGATCATAGTTAGAAATCATACTCATGTATGTGTATTTGTTTAGAATTTGTATATGAAAAGTTAAAGCTAAAGAAACTGGATCAATCACCTATCAAAAAGAAATGTATTTCTGAAACATGCCTTAACATGTGTCAGAACACAAATATCAAATACTAGCAAGTCATATTTCTGATAAGGGTTTGATATCCCATTGTATACAAACTCCTCTAACTCAACAGAAAGACAGCTCAGTAAAAGATGGCCAGTGGAACTGAGTAGGGATTTTTCCAGAAGATACATAAATGACTGAAATATCCCATGCAAAGATTCTGATCCTCAGTAGTCATTAGGAAAAATGTGATTTAAAACCATAACTAGATTCTGCTTTAGAGTATGATGCCTAAAATAAGTAAGGCAGACAAGAAGTGCTCACAAGAATACGGGGAAGCAGAATTCTCTATTTCGCTAGTGGCAATGCAAAAATCAAACATCCACCATAGAAACAGCTTGGTCCTCCCTCAAAAAGCTAGATGTAGCACTACTGTATGATCCAGCAACTTATATACTTAGGTATCAAGTTAGGATTCAAATGCTGGCACTTACATACACCAATATTCACAGAGCATTACTCACTGTGATCAAATGTAGAAACAACCCACGTGTTAATGAAAATGAATAGATAAAATACAGCACAAATGAATAGATAAAATACAGCACAAATAAAGTACAATGGAGTATTAATCAGGTATGAAATGGAATGCAATTCTGAAACATGCTTTAACATGCGTCAGAACACAAGACCACAGTAATGACTTTCACTGCAATGCTTAAAGCATTCTAGAAGCCTGATAGCTCAATTAAAATTCCTCTTTCTTTCAGTTCTAGGTTTACAGTATGCTAAGGGAGTGCTTGGTAGTTAAAACCTTTGCTTCACAAGCAAAGGGACCCAAATTTGGGTTCCCAGATCCCAAGTAAAAATGCTGGGTGGACATGACTCCCATCTGTTATTCTAGCCCTGAAAGAGGAGCCCAAGAATCCCTACAGCAAGCTGGCTAGTCAGATTAACCCTAATGACTTATTCTGGATTTAATTAGAGATGCAGGACTACAACAATAATGGGAAAGTATGATCGAGGATGATCCCCAATGTCACCCATGGGCCTCCGCAGGCACACATACTCAAATGCACTGGTGTGCATACACTTGTGCACACACACACATGCATCCACTCACAGGCATGCAAGCATGCACCCCATACATACGTACATGAAAGAAAAAGAATTGATAAGGAGAGTGGAAGGAAGGGTCTTCAATGTGTGGGTGTCAGGCTCTGTACCTGAAGGCTATCTACGGTATGCCAACTCATGTATCTTTTAGTCTCATGAATCATTAGCATCCCCACTTGGTGCCCGCAGACAGCTGCTGGGGAAGGCTCATGAATGTGCCCTAGGTGCTGGTAGCAAGCAGCAGAATCGAGGCTGGAACCCTGCTCTGCTGCTCAAAGTCCTGCCTCCTGCTGTTCTTTTTCCAGACTCTTCTGTTTCCTTGTACTACTGATCCTCCCAGTTATCATCAGGGAACTAGGGCGCTTTTAACAGAAGAAGCAGTTCCCTTGAAATTCAAGATTCATCAAGGCTTTGCACTTTCCCAACGGGAGCAAAGACTTGATCCTCTGCAGAGGGAGGAAGAACCACCCTAGAGGGATGTCTGCAAGCAGGACTTGACAGTGCCAAGCACAGCAAGTAATAAGGGAGCAGCGAGCAGCGAGGGGAGCCTGCAGGCCCCCAAGGCCAGGACACAGGCAGGCAGCAGGTGCCCTTGCTTCCCTCAGGTTGCCAGATGTGACAGTATTCAGTTCTGCCAAGGGCTTGGGCCCAACGCCATATGTTTACAGTTTCTGGAAGCTCATTCTGGGACAGAAATGATCAAGGGGCCCCAAAAAGGCCCTGAAGGCCAGGCCCAGGGCCAACTTCAGGTTGATTTTACAACACTAAACAGGAAGGTAGAGTAGGGTTAGAGGACAGAAGGAAAAGCCGAGGTAAGGGACACTCATCTTCAAGGCCAGGACTGATCCTGTGGGGGGGGCTACTGCCCAGCCTGGCTGCTCTGTTTCTACAGTTCACCACTTCTTTGGAGACCGAGCTGAAGAATCAGTGTGCCTCTGTGAGCATGGAAGGCTCGTTCTACATCCACCAGAACTCGACTACCTGTGCATTTGAGGAACCAGCGCCAGGGACTGAGCAACTCAGGAAAGGAGTCATTGCACGGAATTCTCAGATCATTACTGAACAGTAAAAGCTCTGCTTTCACAAACTCTGGCCCGTGAGGCCTTAATGCACCTTGCAGTCTACTGTCTGCTAATACTGCTAAGAAGCCTTTGCAAAGTCTTTAAAATCAACTCTCTTTCTCCCGCGCATTCCCTGTGGCACAGTCCAGATTCTGGGATGAAGCTAGATCGATAAACATGTTCTTCCTCTCTGTGGAGACATTCTGTCTTCCAATTAGAAATGAGGAACGAGACACATGGCTTTATTATAGGGAGGCGGCAGTCAATTTTTGGCTCAATGCAGAGTAGGAATTGTTGATTTTTCAGATGTTTGTGCACCACCATCAACAAAGCATCACTTGGAAAGCAACAGGAGTTTTCTTAGCCAAACTACACACAAATGGGCTCTTCCGGCAGTCTGAGGAGGGAGGAGGTGAGCAGGAATGTTAAGTCTTAAGGGGCTTCAGTGGGCTGCTCTCTTGAGCCTGGATGTATGTAATCGAGGGCAAAGCTGCAGCGTGGACTCTGCCCAGCTGGCCTCCTGACTCCAAGTTATTAAAGTGCTGCATGGTCCAGCTGAGGTAGGAAGTCCCCCTGGGGTCTGAATCTCTTGCCTGTGGGAGGCGATGCACAGAGATGCTTGCAATGCTTTTGGGCTGTTATTTGCGAACCTTCTCCACTGAAACACGGGTCTTCTGGGTCTCCACACACCAGAACACCATACTCAAGCCTTCTTACGTTCCTCCAGTTAGGGCTTCAGGACCACGAGGCTCAAAACGGCAGGCTAGGGAACATCTCAGGCTTATAGTTCGTTTCCAGCATCAATGCACTGAGAGAGAGCATGCGCAGAGGGGAAAGAAAGGGGAACAGAAGAAGGAAGAAAATGTAAGGAGTGAAAGTAGGAAAGGCAAACACACAAACCTGACAGTCAGCAGATTTGGGCTTTACTTAGAGCCAAACGGGAACTTTCTTTGGCTGGGAAACAATTCAAAACTAATCCTAATGAGGTTTTCTCACAGATATGCAATGTGAAAGTCAAATGAGAAGAGAGGTATGAAGGATTTGTCTACAAATGTTACCCGAGTAAAACTGGGCCATCTTGAGGCCGATCTCAGCACTAAATGATCACACAACACCACACACACACACACACACACACACACACACACACACACACACATACACACACACACACTTCTTCAGAAAGTGCTGTGGGTAGCTCTGTGGTAGAGCGTATGCTTACCACGCACAAGGGGCCCTGGGTTTCTTGAGCACTTAGAAAACAGTCCTGAGCAACAATGCCCATATGGGCAGATAACCTTCACACTAGAGTCTAGCAAACATCTTCCAAAAGAGCATCTTAGATATATCTCCCAAAGTTCCTTCCTTCCTGAAAGTTCTTCACCTTTCTCTGCTATCTCCCAGCAGCTTCAGCCCATGCTTTCCTCTTGCTTTAAGTCTCTTCTTCCAATTTCCAAGATAGCTATCCCCCAGGAGATGCGACCATCTGCTTACTTGGATAGACAAATCTACTTTTCCTCTCTTCTGACCCCTTTATTGCAAACTTTCTGCCCATTGCCATGATCTACCCAACAATTTTGTCACGACAACAGGTCTCTTCCCAGTCCTCTACTTTGTGGGAGGTTGGCAGAACTAATGGAGATAATGCAGATTTGGCTGTGTGCCTCTTCCAGCAGGCGTGACAACTGAGAGGTAAAAATGTAAGTTCACCATATTAATGTGTGAAGCACCGAAAAAAAAATAGTAAATCATGGGGGGGAAAACCCCAAAGAATGAATGATGTCATGAAAGGAAGGAAGAAAGGAAAAAAGGAAGGAAGGAAGGAAAGAAGGAAGGAAGGAAGGAAGGAAGGAAGGAAGGAAGGAAGGAAGGAAGGAAGGGGAAGCGAAGAGGAAGGGGAAGAGGTAGGGGAAGGGGAAAAGGGAAGGGGAAGGGGGAAGGGGGAAGAGGAAGGGGGAAGAGGAAGGGGAAAGGGAAAAGGATAGGGGAGGAGGAAAGAAAGAAGAAAGAAAAAAGTCCCACATACCCCCAAAAGCACTCCCACCTCCGCTCCCCCAAAGCACCCCCCCCACACCCACCCCCACACCTGCTTGATTAACCAGTTCCTTTGTCGATATTAATGTATTGGTGTCCGCTTCCCCGTTTCTCTTTCATGTTCGTCTTTCTCTCTTCCGGGCCTTTGACCATATTGACTTCTCATTCCCACAAAGCACTAGCGGAGGCTGTGGGACTTGGTAGAACAGAGCCTGTGGAATTAGCAGCAAGGAGTCCTTTCTTGCACCACCACTGTGAAGGATCAACAATTCTAGAGAAGTTTCTGATGGGAAGGATACTTAAAGTATAAAAAAAAATCAAAAATTTTAAAAGTAAAAGTTAAGAAGACAGGCTCCATGGAGTCCACTGGAGTGAAGACCTCAGGACCATGAACCCCAGAACCTGCCTTAGAACAGGTGAGGAAGCTCTTTGTAACAGCTGGCTACTTACTGGTTGACCCCAGCAGTGGTTTCCAGGTGGACTTACACTGCACAGAGCCTGCTTAGATCCTGAGCTTCACCACGAGAAAAAAAGGCTTCCGTCTGAATGGCTAACTGGCCTCACGAAGGAACTGGGAGTAATGAGCTTTCTATGCACCCCCCCCATACTTTCTAGCTTGACCAGCTGTGTGCCTTTGATTCTGAGTGAAAAAATATTTACGAGCGAGACCAAAAGGCTTATAAGCCTAGAAATAAGTGATCAAAAAGCAGAGGTGTCCCTTTTTATTGGGTGTGTGTTCCTTGCTCCTGTATTTCTGGGATCCTCAAAACATGCTCTTCTGGTCCATCAAAGTTTTCCTACATGTTCACCCATCGCTTGCTTCCCCACTCCAGGGTGACTCAGGTGCTGGGTTCCTGCTCCCAGGGGCTCTCTGGTTCATGTGAAAGACAAGCCACATAGATAGAGGGAGGATGGTTATGGTGACGATGTGACAGTGGAGGCTAGGGGTCGTGTGTCATGACGTGCAAGAGGCACATCATCCCCAGTCATCAGACACAGCTGTATTCTCTGCCTCAGGCCACATCACCATAGAGAGCAGAAGTGAGAGCAAATGCAGAAGGGTGAGAGCAGACAGGCATAGCAAGGCCAGACGGCATCTCATATGACACGACCTTTTATAAGGAGAGATTTGACAACAGAATTAGGAGGCTCTCAAGAGCTGAAAATCTTCCAGACAGTGAAAATCCTCCAGACAGTAATTCTAACTTGAGAATATGCCTCAGGGAAATAATCTAATGAGAGTATCAGCCTAAGGGCACTGGGAATAGTGTCATGTAAGTATAGGTCATGGTGAACATCATGATGACTGGGGACCACTGTGTCATTTTTAACATTGATGGCACGTGTAAAGGGGTTCCCGATACTCCACTACAAAAAACTAAGAAGGTCACTAAGCCACATGTATCATGAGATCCAATTTTGTGGAAAGGCAGAAAGCTGCCTATGGGTCAATGGCACAGAGTCAATCAGAAGGCTGCTTATTCTGATTTTTAAGCAGTGTTTATGTCCAAGAAAAATTTCCACTGATTCTTTCCTTCTGGTTTTTATTTTTCTTTTCTTAGAAATTTCAATTATTGGGGCTGGAGAGGTGGCTCAGGGGTTAAGACTCTGCCTCACAAGTATATAGACCTGAATTCAGGTCCAGGGCAGGAATGGCGGCAGCCTGTACTTTGGGCTCTGGTAGGTAGAGCCTGGAACATCTCCGAGCAAAGCAAATAGGAGGCAGAACAGTCCAGGATGATACCCAAAATCACACTTGGTCCTCTATAGGGACCTCTGATCGTGTCCTCTGACACACATGCACATACATGCACACATGGGCGCACATGCGCACACACACACACACACACACACACACACACACACACATGCACAGGTCATCAAAAATAAATAAAAATAATTAAAAAATTCAATTAGTGTAAAATACACAAAACATTAAATTTACTATATCAGTCTTTTTCAAGTATCCTGTTCTGTGGCATTAAAGTACATTAACAATCATCAGAAACCTCTTTATTTTGAAAAAGCTGGAATGTTATATAGTATCCCCTAAACAACTCCCTGGTTGCCTCTCCTGGGTTCCTGTGATCTTATGAACTACTCTAGGTTCCTCATCTACCTACAGTCAGACAATGTGTGTCTTCTGTGACTGATTTCACTTAGTTCAATGTCTTCAAGGTATCAATATGTGTCAGAACTTTCTGTGTGTGCTATTGACCTCACAAAGTCTAGCATCTGCTAAAGGCACCAAGATCCTTGGAGGCAAGGGATTGGCAGCCACAGCAGTGTTCCTATACCTAAGGGGACCACGGGAAAGGGTTCAGGGAAAGGCCACTGGGTCCTTGTACGTCATCGGAGAGGAGGGCCCAGAGGAAAATCAGGCATGCACAAGAAAGGACTCTCTGGGAATTGGGGCGGGAGGCACTGGGGAATGGGGAGGGAGGGGGGTGGGGAGGGGGAGCAGGGAGTACGGGGGGGGGAGGAGGAGGGAGGGAGGGAACTGGTGTACCTATTAAGTTTGTATAAGCTGAAATAATAATAAAAATGTATTAATAAAATATTTTTTTAAAAAAAGAACTTTCTGTGTGTGTGTGTGTGTGTGTGTGTGTGTGTGTGTGTGTGTGTGTGCGTGCATATGCACATGTATGTCTGAGTGTGGCATTCAGAGGAAAATCTTGGATATTTTCCTCCGGTGTTTCCCCTCACATCCTTTTCTGAGATAAGGTTTCTCTCACTAGCCTGGAATTGAACAAGGAGACCAGGCTGACCGGCCAGCAAGTCCCAAGGATTTGCCTGTTTCTGCTTCCCAGCATTAGATGCAATTAGAATTACAAATATATACAGATCTATATATTTGTATCCAGGCATACTGGGTTGTCTCCCCAACTCCCAGAATTTCCTTTATTTTTAAGGCTTATGGATACTGCACTGCATTTGTATACCACATTTTGTTTTATGTATTCCATCATTGATGGATCCCACCATTGAGTTGCTCCCACCTTTGGGCTGCTGTGAATCATCACCTCATTGCTTTTGCTTCCCTTACTTTTAGGATTAATTTTTGTGCCAAATATCACACCTAGAATTTGGTACATGCTAGACTACAGCCCTTGGTGTTTTGAGGCAGAGTTTTTCTGTGTGCCCACAGAAAATTCAACATTTCCTTCCCCACGTCTTGAAGGCTGGGATTACAGATACATATCACTACATCCAGCTCACATTATTTTTTATGTTATAACTGGGACAGGAAGTATGCATAGGGGGAAGGGAATAGAATCTCTGTAAATGGCAGAATATTTCTAGAAAAATAATAAACATGTAGAGATCTTTGAGAATTCCACAAACCTGGATTTAAATTTTCAGGGCATCAATGCATAAATTGTGTGTCTGTGGACAGATTATTTAACCTCCAAAAATATGTGTGCTAAAAATCCAGGATTCAAATAAGCTTCACCAGGGAGTCAGGATTCATTAAGAGAGGTCAAAGTTCATTGAGAGAAGGACTGGCTGCCCGTAGATTTTCAGGCATGCTAGAACATTGATGTCTGCCCTAGATACTTTTCAGAGGCCTCTCGCTCCATGTCATTCTTCCACTCCTCCCTGAGTTAACCCCTTCTACTGCTATTGAGTCCCATGGACCCTTTTGAGAAGATATCCTTGATTTCTTTGACAGTGCACTTGGTTTCTTTTGCCCAGTGCAGATATTCCAGCTGTCTTCCTCATGGCTAGGTTCCTACCTGCCTCTTTATCCCTGTCACCACCTCCTGTTTGTATTTGGCACATACATTACACATTGGCAGTGTCCTCTTTTGTGTCTCACTGAATGCACAAGTGAACGAAAGCTCAGGAGATCAAGACTCATCCTGATTGGCTCAGTGGTAGCCTGGCATCTTCCTGGACAGGACTCCCTTCCCCATCCCTCAGTCCTTGTATCCCAGCACCTCACCTCTTCATGGCCTAGCCTGACATCCTTTCAGGCCCTCGATCCCGCAGAAGGGGTGGTGGGGAGGGCTGCAGAGAAAGCAGGAGGATGCAAACCACAAACCCCACTAGGGTTATAAAGAAACACACACCTGAAATTGTGCAATTCATCCCGCAGGCTCAGCAGGAATGAGGCATTTGGGGAAATTGTACCTCTGAGCTGCCAGGATAGATTCAGACAAGAACACAAGCTGGTCCAGCTGGGACACATCGCTAGAAAGCAAATATGCATAGTGAGCTCATCAGCAAAGTGTTTCCTGGCCAGGAATCTTGGCCTATTGGTGGGTTCTTGCTTCTCTTTGGTTCTATGGTAATTCTCAGCTAAGGGTTTCCAAAGTCACAGATGGAGGCAGAGACAAGAGCTTCAGCTTTGGCAGCCATTTCCAGGAACAGTCTTTTCTTGCATCCATCCTTAATCCATCCAGCTCATGGTTCCACATGACTTCAACAAACGGTCATGTACTTACTGTTTGCAAACATGTTTATGTCCTTTCTAGGTCTCAAGGTAGCTTCCTAGCTTTAAGGTAGCTGTTATTTTAGCTTTTATTCTATAGGATAAAATGGCATTGTTGATGATTTTTAATATCATTAATAAGCAAGAAAAGTTACAAAATAAGAGGGAAAGCATTTAAAATTGTCCTTTGCTCCAACCTTTCAGTAAAGCCGACAGCACATTAAATGATTAAGAGCTTACATTTTTCCAGTCTTTACACTGGGCGCTGATTTTTGGATTCCTCATACTCAGTATCGGACTAAGGTATGATTACTGTGAGAGCTGATCTTGACCATGAATACGATAGGATCTAGAATCACCTAAGAGACAAACTCCTGGGCATGGCCGGGAGGGAAAGTTTAGATTTGGTGAACTGAGATGGGAAGACCCACCCTCAATGTGAGGCATGCTGCTTCCTGGGCAGGGATCCCAGACTGAAGAAGAAGGTGGAAGTGAAGCTGAGCGCCAGCACTCGTCTCCTCCCCTTCCTGACGGTGGTTGCACTGTGACCGCTGCTTCACGCTCTTGCCAGCCTGGCTTCCCTGCCGTGGCCGACTGTACAAAGGAAACGTGAGTCCAAATAAAGTGCTTTCTTCCTTAAAATGCTTTTGTCAGGTGTTTTGTCCCAGCCACACATATAATTATCACTCCCATTTCATACATGAGGAAGCTGAGGTACAAAGAGACAAGGAAACTTCCTCAGGTTTTTTTTGAAATATCAGAAAATTGAAAATGAAAATCCCAGAATTGAGATCCTTAGTGTGTCATACTAAGCAGCAGCATTGTAAAACAAATTATCCCAAAGTCCTGACCATCATTCGCCCATACTGACCCTCAGCTCTCCTTCTCAGCAACTCCTTGGTATCCTGTGCCCAAAGCTGACACTGTCTTGTCCCAACCCCTTTATAGCATCGGTACGCTCATCTGTCCTCAGTATTTTGTGTACTGACCAGAAGGGGAAATCTTTAGGGCAGGCCATCGTGGTTATCTTAGTTGTACCTCAGGGTCTTTTATTTTATTTGTTTATTTGTTTGTTTGTGTTAGTGTGTGTGTGTGTGTGTGTGTGTGTGTGTGTGTGTGTGTGTGTGTGTGTGTAGAGATGCATATGGCCATCTATATGAATGCAGAGATGAGAGGAAGACATGAGATTTCTTCCTCTATTGCTTTCTACCTAATGTGACATGTCTCTCACTGAACCTGAAGCTCACTGCTTTGACTAGGCTACCTGACCAATAACCTCCCAGGGTCCACCTGTCTCTGCCTTCCAGTGCTGTCTTTACAAGCAAGCATGTGCTGTATGACCATGTCTGGTTTTACATAGATGCTTGGGATCTGAACTCAGGTAGTCTTGCTCATACGAGTGCTCGTATCCTCTAAGCCCTCTCTTGGACCTGTCCTTGGCATCTTGGACACCATAAATTCTCATCGTATTTGTGGAATGGATAGCAACGAGTCCTCTTTGTGAGCAGGCTGCACACAGACAGCCTCTTCTGTGGGTGCTACTGCCCTCCAAAGCATGCTTCTACCCCATAGAACACTCTGACTGTGGCTCAATTCCTAAATCATTTTGTGGTCTTATCGGCTCTACACGAAGGCCTCTTGGGACTGCCTAGTACAAACAGCCTCTTCCAACCTCCGCCCTGTTTCTCTTCATAGCCATCACCCCCTGCAGTCACATCGCTGCCCTTTCGCTCGTTCTATCTTCCTCTAGGTTATGAGCTTGTGGAGAGCAGTGGAGACTGTGACTTGTTCTCTGATGTCACTTGTTCCTGTAGACAAGATCAGATGCCTAAGCAGATGACCTGGAGCAGCATTTGTGAAGGAAGCTTAGGGAAGGCTGAGCAGTAAGCAATGTGTGCATTCTTACTGCCCGTTCCATTCTGGGCTGGCACACATGGGGCTATAGCCATTTAGAGGCCTGAGCCCAGGAGGGAAACCTCAATTTTTAGAAGGTGTGGACTTTAAACTGCTGGGGCAATGGATATAATGAGAAATCTATATTTGCTTTAGGCCCCCAGTTCCTAAGCGAAAACTCCTAAAATCTTCAAGGATAAGGGTTCTGAGGAGAAACCTTTGGTTGTCATATTTTGCGCTTGATCAAGCTTCTTGAAAGAGCTCCCAAGCCTTTTGTAAGGTCCAGAGCAATAGGTGCTTCTAAAAAGCAGCTCCTGAGTCCCACAGGATTTCCTCTGGTCACAGCATATTTTGTTCTCATGAAGTGACTCTCAGTGGACAAATGTCATCTCAGAATGAGGGGGTATATTCTAGTTCTCTTTCTACTTCTCTAACAAAATACCTTCATAAAACAACCTAAAGTGGAAAGGTTAATTTTGACTCCCAGATCTAGAGGTTTCTCTCATCACTTTGGGCTTGAGAGAGGCAGAAGATGGTGGTGGCAGAAGCATGTGGCAGAGGAGGCTGTTCATGTCATGGCAGCAGACAGCGGGGGGGTGGGGTGGGGGTGGATCTGGGAACAGGATATACTCGTTGAAGGCATACTCCCAGAAGTCCACTTCCATCTAATCAATATGAAGCTGTCAATGGAGCAGTCTACACTATGCTAGCATCCTCATGATCCAGCCATCTCTGGACAGCACTATGAGCCCATGGTGCTGACCCCTTAATACCCAAGTCTCTGGGGATGTTTCATATTCAAACTGTAACAAACTGGTTTCCAGAAGAACCAAGTGTGATTGGAGGCTTAGAACTTTCAGTGCATATCCTGACCTCCAGGCAGGGAAGCGATCACCAATGACAAATGATTTCATCAATCTGGCCTACTTCACAAAGTCTTTATTTGCAAAGGAAACTAAAAGATATGGTCACTATATGGTCACTTGCAGAAGCGGTGCACTTAGGAAGTGTATCTCTTTCACCAAGATGTTTACTTTATTATGTCATTTATTAAACCAAGAAGCCTACCGAAAGCATGTCTCTGAGTTCAGTGAGCAAATTAATTACTTCATGTCCCGAGTATCAGGTTTAGCAACCCAAAGTTGTATTTTGTTTAATATGCTTAAAGAGAATTTTCTGAGAAGGTTCTGCCTTGAAGCAGCCTATTCCATACCCCCATTGCCTCTCCTCCTGGTATGCTTCATCCTCACATACCTGCCTGTCCCTTGGGCCTTCATCTACATGGCTGTACTTAGAAATTTTATTTGCTTTGGACTGTTGTCCAAAGGCTGGCTTCAAGTTAAAGCCTTCCTCCCTTCAGAATTCCATGGTAACTAGTAACTACTGTGTTTTCAGCAATAATGTACTTGAGTCATTCCCAGGCCTGGGCCTAATTCCTTACACCCATCCTATGTATAGTGATTTTAAAGCAAATCTTATTAACCCTGGAAGATTCCAGGCCCCTGGTGCAGCATGACCTCATCTCTTCATATTTTGCATGGCACACTTCTGCATTCTTTGAGTCCCTTGGGGGAACCTGTTGCAAAATAGATTTCTAGGTTTAAGCCACAGAATTTGGGATTTGGCTATTGCTATGGTGTGAGCCTTCCAAAATCCCATGTTGAAATCTAATCTCCATCATGAGGCAGAGAATGGAAGCTACAACTAATGGAAGAAGAAGGGGGTCAGTGGGAATGGAAGGTTACAAGAAGGCAAGGAGCTGAATAGGATCAAAATGCACTATGTGTATGAAAAGTAGAACTTATTATTGTGGATAATTGATACATGCCATTCAAATAGAGAAGTGAAACTTGATCCAATCATATTTAAGGCCTTTGGGAGATAATCAAGATTTAATAAGGATAGCAAAGTAGTATGGCTCGAAGAACAGATATTAAAACACATACATATGCTCCCCCTCTCTAGTATCATGACACTCTGCTTAGCCTCGGGACACAAGAACTCCAGAATAAGATGGCTCTCACCAGATGTGGACCTTTGGCAAGGAACCTCTATAGCTGCAGGCCAAAATAACCTCGTTGGCTTTATAACCTACCACTCTGTGGCTTTGTGTTTGTGTCTGGGAAAGAGAAAGAGACTAATACAGCCAATTGTCCTGCGCAGCCACCAGGAGTGGCAAGTGTATTTTTGCACAATATTGCTGTGGAGGATCCTGAAACTGAACTTTCTAAAACCGGGTGCTAGGGTGACAGCAGATGTTCATTAGTGCCTCTGAGTTCAGGTGGCTGAGACTTAAGTCTGCAGAGGCTTCTGGAAAAAAAAAAAAAGGAAACTCTAGTAGAAACAGGCAAAGTCCTGAGGGTCACTGGTGAGCCTCCCTACTACTACAGCCAATGAGAAACCCTCTCTCAAAGAATAGGATGGATGGTTCCTGAGGAAAAATACTCAAGGTTTATCACTGGTGTCTATATACACATGTGCATATAGATCTACATGAACACACACACACAGAAAAATAAAGGGAGGGAGAGTTCAGCTACAAACAATATTTAAAAAATAGGAAGATAGGAAGGTTGCAGTATAAGTCAGTGGAACACTTGTCTAAGGACATGTGGAGCCCACGGTTTAATGCCATGACCCAATCCCCCGCCCCAGGAATCAGATAAACAATTCTAGAGCATGTTATCTATAATTTTTTTTAAATTGAAAGTACACTTCACAGTAGTTTCTTTGTTGTCCGTTACGGTACTGCTCACTTGCTGTTGTACGCCGTCTCCATTGCACCACAGGTTTACAAGATGATGCTAAAAGAACTTCATCGAATATGCTGGGCTTCTTAATCTATGCATCTTTGGAAATTCTGAAGAAATTTCATTTTTTGAAAAAGGAACTGTGAGAGTCGGAAACTCTGCATCTCTGTATATGTACGTATTTTTTAGCAGTAAAGCATGGGCCAAGAATGCATTGGCAAAAAAATAGGAAGATGCCATGAGCAAAATTTGATTAGGAAAAGGCACTGGGCATTCCTTTCTGTCCCAAACAAGCAGACATGGCTCTGCATCTGCTTGCAGCTCTACTCTAATCCCACAGGTTGCCACAACCTCTCCAAGCCCTGGGGAAATGGGTTTCATCCTCTCAGCTTCTATGGACCTGTGGCACACTCTTTGATGAACCAGTCATCTTATCAAGGCAGCCGTCATCTTGGTTGAGATATTGGATGATGTCATCGTTTTTGGCTGGCTACAAGCACAGCCCCACAGCCGTCCAGCTAACTACCAGGAAGCGCAGAGCTTAGCATAGCACTGCAGTGGTCTCAGAATACATGCATGAATAGCTGGTGTAGTGGCTCACGCTTATAATCCCAGTACTTGTGGTGCTGATGTGGGATGGATGATTGAATGATTGCAATTCTTCCTGAGCAACATAGTGATGAGACCTTGTCTCCCAACATAAAAAAGAAAATCAAAGAACACGTGCGCACATTCAGATGGATGGATACAAGGGCTGGAAACCCTGCAAAGAGGCTTTAGAAACTAAGGTCTGGGCTTTAAAAATTAGGATCACTTTGGGGTTCAGAAGTCAGTCCACAGAGTGTATGTGCCTGAGGTCCAAGGGTGACATCAGAAATCAATTTGGGATACTGTACCTCCTTATTGCTAAGGACTGGGAAGTAGATTGACTCTGATCCCTTGAGAGACATGACAGTTGGACTGAGAAACTGCAGAGTGATGGAAGAAGTCTGATCAAATAAATGACAACCTGTCACAGCCAACAATGATTGTCAGTTAATACGAAATTATTCATTCTCTGTGGGAGGGGAGGGGAGGACCCTGCAAAGAATCCAGTGGTCAACAGAGGAAAAGGAAATGTGGCCATGATTGCAGCTCAAACATTTCAGTTTAGACTTCCGGTTGCTTTACCTGAGCGCTGGAATCATGAGGTGCGCAGCAGTGTCTCAGTCAAGGGCAGTATACATGGGTAATGCTGACCCCACACAATTATAAACAAGCTGAAAACATCTTATTGATGTAGCAGCAGTGATGGCTCAAGAGTTAAAGCTTTTTCCTCACAAGCAAAAGGACCTGAGTTCAGATCCAGATGCCCAGAAATGGCAGAGGCCTATAATCCCAGCCCTGGAAGGCAGAGTCTGGGAAACCCCAAAGCAAAGCAATAAGGAGATTCAGCAATCCAGATAGATTTCTGATGTCACTCTTGGGCTTCAGGCACATACATTCAAGTGCCCTGTGGTACAAACACAACACATGTGCCCCCCCCCCAACACATTTATACAAAAAAAAATCCTATTGTTTGGAAATGCTGAAGCAATGTTAACATCATGACACTTGGCATACTTTATATGCCTGTGTGGTCTGGTATCTAAAAGCACAGAACATAGTAACAATTACACGTAGTATATAATAATTAATAATAAATGACTTAATTACTAACTCTTTTACTACTCTATACTATGCCATTTTAGATTGAATTACTCTGATTTATAATTTTGAAGTTTACTGTGGAAACAGGAGAATCCCAGCATTCAGAAAGCTACAGCATGAAGATTAATAATTCAAGACCAGCCTGGGCTGTAGAGCAAGACTTTGTTTTTAAAAGGGAGGGGCATGTAGCATGGCTTTTCTGGACCATTAAGTTTGTGCAAGTGTACCTTATGTGGCTGCACAAGGTCAAATCACTAAGAACACATTTCTCAGATTACGCCCCCATCCTTAAGCAACACATGACTGCATTTGTTTATATGAATCAGGGGTATCAAAGCATCTTAGAATAGGAAAAAGGATCTGACCCCATCTAACCAAATTTCCACCTTCAAAAATTGGGCAGATGAGGCTGAGAGAGAAAATGTGTCTTCTGTTTGGATCCATAGTTCTTAGAACAATAATAAATGACTGTATTGTTAACTTGTTTATTCCTCTATATTATGCCATTTTAGATTGAATTACTCTGATTTTTAATTTTGAAGTTTACTGTAGAAACAGGAGAATCCCAGAGTTCAGAAAGCCGAGGGAAGAGGATTGTAAGTTCAAGAACAGTCTGGGATATACAGCAAGACCTTGTCAATTTTTGAAATGAAAATCAAAGCTCTACAGACCATATTACATGCATAACTTGGGGACCTTGTTAAAATACAGATTCAGACTTCATGGACCTGAGATAATGTTTTTTATTAAGCTCCCAGGTGATGTCAACACAGCTGGTCCAAGAACCACATTTGACTCAAAAGGCAGTGAAAATCCAGATTGAATGTCACAAATGCAGAGGTAATGGTGAAGTTAATCCTCGGGCATCAGGAGATTAGACTCCTTTGAGGACATAGAAAGCCTTGTGCCTGAAGGCTGAAACGATACTGTTGACTATTCTTTAAAAACAAACCTCCCCTTCGAATGCATTTTAAATGATTACGTTAACACTCAGTTATTACCATTCTTCTACTCATGGATCTCTGGAAGACCATGGATAGTATCCCACTTTGAAAATTGCTCATATGGAAGATTCCAAAAGGTTAGGTGGGAGCCTGGAGAAACGAAACTAACTACCAGGAATGATTAGTCTTCATTCCTGACCATGTGCTCTTAAGAGTCTATACCCAGGTCTTCCAATAGTTTAACAGAAAGCCAGGACTGGGAGAGTCACAGTCTTCAGTGGTATAGCCCCTGGTGAGTTGGTCATGCTCCTGTGGCCTTTGCTAAACCCAATGGCACAAAAAAAGTGAGAGGGGAACTTGTTGAGGGGATAATTTAGAGATAGGAGAAGAAAGTGGGAGTGCCATCAAAATGCATTACAAATATGTATGAAATTGCTGAAGAAAAGCTTTAAATAGTGATTTACATTACAAAAAAAAAAAAAAAGCCAGGACTTCCTGCCAATTGCATCCAGAAGCCAGGAGACTGGAGTCTAGGAGAAACTGTTTACATCAACACCACAGAGGAGGAGCAGCCTGGCCAGCAGGGACCACACTGCTCACAGGCATCGGATCATCAGCCTGCCATCCTGAGGGACAAGCAGGATTGGAATGCCCCCTCCTCTGATCCTCCTGAAGTGTGTGCTCGCTCCCACATGGACATGCACTTGGTACGCGGCCCCCACTCATTTCAATGAACTGACCTGACTCCCTCTCTCAAGCCCTCATAAACTTACCACTCGAGCAGCCTCAGATCGTAAGACATAATCCACCCAGAGTGGGGGCTGCTCAGCCACGGCTACCCTGATCTTTTTGGCTGATGATTCTCTGTGGTAAGGGGCACAGTAGTTTGCAACATCCCTAACTCACAGTCCTAGCAATCCAACCCATCTCTAGGAACGGACAAATGTCTAAAGTGGGGAGAGTGGTAAAACTGTCCCTGGATGAGAAATGCTTACCCAGAACTGAACCGCAGAGATGCAGACTCCAGCAGTGGTGCTCAGTGGCTGTGACAGTTGGGTCATAATCCTGCTCTCTAGACGCCACTTTGCTCATCCACCAATAGGTCAAGTGACATAACCATAACACTCGTATTCATACTGTTGCTACTTTACAAGCTTGGTCATTGAGAGGATTATAGGACTCATGTATATATACATCTCAGAACAGTGACCAGATAGAGTAAGGACTAAAGAACTGTCTGCTGTAATACCTGTCCATCACTGTCACCAAATCTGACACAATCCATCACTCAAACCTCAAACCCAGTGGGCCCAGTTTTCTGACTTAATAGATCTCAACACGGAAGCACCGGAGTTCACTGTTATTATTATCTGAGAGGAGGAGAAATGGCCAACATAGGAAATGTCTTCCTTTTAGATTAACAGACAGAGAAGGAAAGTAGAGATTTGTGAACTGAATCCCCAAGGATGTGAAAGGTTCTTGCCTGGAGATTTTATAGTCAGCATCCCTAGAAAGCTGGACGGATCAGCTCTCCCAGATTCCAGCATAAGCAGAATGCATTTTTGTCTTTCAGGCAGTGGGCTACACTCCAAGGTAGGCTGGGAGAATCCCCTGCCATAGCTGGGGTGAGAGGAATACAGTGTGACCCAAAATGTTCCTGCTTTTCTACCTGCTCCATCTGTGTGTGTGTGTGTATGTGGTGCGATTCCTTCCTTCCTTCCTTACTGTAACTTCCGGTCCCTTCCTTCCTTAATTCCTTAGTACGGTCTTCTTACGTTCCGTTTCCTTCCTGCCTTCCCTCTTTTTTCTTTTTTTCTTTTTCTTTCTTTTTCTTTTTTTCTTCTTTCGTTTCTTTCTTCTTTCGCTTCTTTCTTCTTTAGGTCTTCTCTCTCTCTCTCCCTCCCTGCCCTCCCTTCCTCTCTCTCTCTGTTTCTTTGTTTCTTTCTCTTTCTCTCACCCTCCCTCCCTCTCTCTTTCTTTCTTTCTCTCTCTTTGTCTCTCTTCTCTTCTTTCTTTCTTTCTCTCCCTCTTTCTTTCTTTCTCTTTTCTCTCTCTCTCTCTCTCTCTCTCTCTCTCTCTCACAGAGAGGAGAGAGAGAGGGAGAGAGAGAGATTCTTAGATTTAGGCAGCAAGTGGAAGCAAAGGAGGCATTTGTTCTGTTTTGTCTAAGAAGCCAAGACCTATCTGTCGACATTAGAACCTTACATGGGAGAAGGCACCCTAAGTTCTTTTTTTTTTAACTAAAGCTTTTTCTATTTGGCTTCTAGAGATAGTGAGGGACAGCAGACATGGCAGTCTTATCACTAGGAGATACTTCTGATGTCAGCCCCTTCCCTTGATCCAGAAAGAGCAACATAGCTCTCGTAGCTGTGCTCTCACAAAACAGCCACACTCCACAAGTCTCCCGGGGAGGGAGGGCAAGGGTACTCTGAGAATACTGTGACACTCACCTTGGCTTGGACAAGGGGTCCAGGACTGAGAGATGAGATGGCAAACACTGCATGGCAGCAACTCCATCACTAGAAAAAGATGGAAGACCTAAGGGATCTCCAGCGAGCTTGGAAAAGTCAACGCAACGCCTGGGTATGCTTTCTAGATAAGCAGAAGAAAAAGTTTAAAAAAATGGTTTAAGAAAGATAATGACCCAAGAAGCCATATCAGCACGATAAACAAGAGATTTCAGAGCTGCGATTGCAGGTTGAAGGTTAGGCAAATTCTCATACATAACAAACAAGCAATTTAAATGACTTCTGGACAGTCTCTGAGGCATCATTTGAAGTACCACCTGGAATGGATTCTGCAGTTGTTGCCATGCCAACAGAAGGGCTGTATTCCGAAGGGTAAATGGACACCCGGGCCCTAGTGTGTTATGCATCTGATAGCTCAACCTTGCTGGCTTTCTTGCTGCAGCTCCACTAACACAACCACCTCCATCGCTAGCACCATCATTACAACCACAATCACCAAATTAAAAAGATCACCCGCTAGGGCTGTAGAGATGGCTCAGGGATGAAAAGCTAAATGATCTAGTTTGGATCCCCAGATCCCACATAAAAATGTCTAGAGGAGATGGCAGCAGCCTACAATTCTGGCCCTGGTGGGAAAACACAGAGCGAAGCAGTAAGGAGGTAGAGAAATCCAGAATTATGATTCCACAGTCACAAACACACTTAAAGCACCATTCTACACACACACACACACACACACACACACACACACACACACGCACACACACACAGATGCTAAACAAAAAAGATCACCTACTCCCCAGTGGCTGACTATAAAAGTGAAGGGACCATGTATAAAAAACACTGATGTGGGGAGAGATGGAGAAGAGAGCAACAGGTGACATCACGAGCATTTGTATAAAACATTGTTTGATTTCAGAGATACAGGATCATCACAGGATCAGTTCAATACTTACAAGATGCCAAACACAGGACACACACACGATGGACATTTAATCAGTGGGTTCTCATATTTTCAAGTGGACCTCACTTCATTGACAAGGAAAATGAATTCATGGAAACTGGGGAGCTAACTCAATTAGTAAAGCATTTGTAATGCAAGCATAAGGACCCGATTTTGATCTCCATAACCTCTGTTAATAAAAATTGTGCTTGGTGGTGAGTGCTTGTACTCTTAGTGCTGGTGAGGTGGACACAGGTGATCCCTGGGGGTCCCAAGTTAGTCAACTGAACCTACTAGCAAGTTCCAGGACAGCAAAATACTTCATGTCAAACCAAAGTGGACAGTTCTTGTGGAACACTCCTGAGACTAACTTCTGATCCACACATGTACACACATGTACCTGACCATGTGCACACACGCACACACACAAGCACACACAATCAATGTCATCATAGGTTCATGTGTTCAGTTGACACCTATTGCATCCATCCATTTTTCTATCTTCTACTATTGATCAATCATCTTCCTTATGTTGTTTATGTTCTTTAGCTTTCAACCTGTGAAACAACGGGCCTTCATTTTTCTCCATAAGTTTTATTCCTTATACAGTGGACCTTGTGTCTATCTGGCTTCATCTGAGCTTCTGTTTGCATCGCAGATGTGTGCCGACATTATTTCTGACTTCTCCCTTAATTAGCAGTCTCGTCTGAAAGCAGAAGGCAGAGAAATTATTTTGGTAAATGGAGACAGGGACGAGGAGGAAATAGGGGATGAGAAACAGAATCCTCAGACCACCTCTCAGTTTCTGTCAGTCGGGCATGTGGTGCTTGTGAATTTGGGCTTGCCTTGAAATTTGGGGGAAGGGGACCTTCAGGCTATCCAGTGCAGGAAAAGTTTCTTCTAATTTCAAGACTTCGTGATCAAACGCCTTTGCATGTCCCTCTTGGAAATCAATGGAGCCCAACAACTCTCTGAATATCTGTGACTAACTAGCAGGGACATCAGAGGAGACTATCCACAACCACACAAGGTTTGGACATGAGACTCTTCTCAGACTTCCGAGTATCTATATAGAAGTCTGTCACCTGTGAGAATCCTGTGACTGGAGAAACCTCCTGCTTGATTTGTGTGTCACCATCTACGTCTCTCAAGAAGCACTGGGTGTGGGAAAAGCAACGACCTCCTCAAGAAAGGCTAAGAAGATGAGCACAAGGAACATAAGAAACACAGTTTCAGTCTCAGAGCAAGAGAAGCCACCAAGAGTCACTTGAAGGGAGTCACATTCCAACTCTGCTCTGCGCTTGCTGGCAACAGCCCCCCCCACATCATCATTTAAGAGAATGTGTAAGGCTCATTGTGCGGATCAGAGACCTTCTGGGGACTTTTGAGAGAGGGTCTATGGTCCAGGCTGGCCTCAAAGTGTGACTGACTTTCTTGCTTCAGCCTGACAGCTGGGATTACAGGCATGAGCCACCATCCTTAGCATTGTTTCAGAGATAGTTCATGCCAATCTTCTGGCATACAACACGGTACAGTGAAAGACAATCTCATGTCTGTTGCCTGCAATGTATTGTCTATTTTTTTGGCTAGCAGTTCTATCCCCAATAAATCTGATACAGTAGAGACTATAAAGAACAGGGACAGGCATTCAAACTCACTATTTATTATTTATACAACCTCAAGCTCCTTTCTATAAAATTGGTATAAGGTTAGATACCACTTCATGTAAGACAGTGATTAAAACAGGAATAGACCACATGGAATCATGCCCAGTATTTCATGCTGTTAACTTGGAGAGAGAGATTACTAATAACAGCAAAATATAAATAATAAATAATAAATAAATAAATAAATAAATGAATAAATAAATAAATAAATAAATAATAAATTGGAGTGTCTGGGGCTTGCCAGAAGCAAAAATATTACAGTGTTTACCAGAGAGACGATGTGTCCAGCTTTCCATTTTGATGAGGAAGTCAGTCATTCATCTTTCAGAGAGACAGATTTAATATTGATATGATAATAAATGCATGCAGTTCGATAAATCTGCCCATCAAAAGAGGGTGGCTAATGTGTGCTGATAAAATGTTCAAACTCCAACTCTCCAGACTGTTCCTGGAGGCATGCAGTTATAAGTTTTTCATAAGTTTCACTAATACAAAGGATAGGTAACTTATGAATAACAATAAAGTATACTATAGTCTTTGAGATCTGAGTGTTGTAGGATGCTTTCTGTAATTTCTGCTGAATGCTTGTATCTGGAGTCATTCAAACTCAACAAAGCACATAGTTCTGCTTTAAAAGTATAAAATCTGCATTAATAACAGTGAATGAATTAAATCTTGACCCATAGCCTTTGCTACTCCCACCATGGCCAATTCCAAGCTAAGAAAAGAATGCTAATGAATGCGGAATTGAGATGTGCAGTAGCAAACTATTTGAAGGTATTTTATAGTGCATCTCAATATGACTATATTACATGTAGTACATAAAACATTATATAGTCTACAGAGATAGATTTTAAAGCATTAAACAGTAAGGAAATTTGAAGGTGATGAATACTTATTCACCTTTGTTTTTAGTCTAATTTTTTCTAAGTTTAGTTTTGAGTGAAAGCTATGTTAACAATCTGTCTATCATATTCTAAGTCTAGGAAAGGCCATTGGTAATTTGGAAAGAACTGGCTGTCTGACCCACTACTCTGTTCTTAGGCAAAGGGAACTTTCCATTTATTATTTATTTATTCATTTGCTTATTTGTGTACATGTATGGTGTGTATTTTGTGTATATGTGTGGTGTGTATATTTGTGTGCATGTGTACATGCCTATGTATGCACATGTGGTAGTCATCAGATGTCTTCCTCTGTTGCTTACTGCCTTAATCCCTTGAGACAGGATCCTTCGTTGAGCCGATAGCTCACTGCTTCTGTACCCCCTCCCACTTCAATGTTATGGTTACAAACACATGAGGCCACCTCAGGCTTTTACATGGGCACAGGGGATTAGAACTCAGGTCCCCATGCTTGCCCAGCAGCACTCTTACCTAATGGCATCTTTCCAGCCCTAGTTGTGTCCTCATTCTACGTAGGTCCTCACCATCCCTTTATTCCATTCTTGTCTATTAACATCTCATTTCTTTCTTTGTCTTTCTTCTTCAGACCTCCTTGGTCACTGACAGGACCCTTTGAATTGCTTTTACCTCCTATTCTTTCTCTGCCTAATTCTCACTTCTCCTCCCATATTCATTCATCTCACATACTTCTCTCAGCCGCTTCTTGAAACAAAACCTTTACCAGTCCTTTATTAATTTCACAATACAGCTTGAGATTGTTGGACATTCTCAGTAAGGACAGTGGCCATTGTCTGTAGAATAATAGGAATAATGTACATCATGCCGCAGAATCACATGATTAAAAAATGGCTCATGGTAACTTTTAGGCTAGACATACACTATCATAACTCACAAAATCATTAGAAAAACAACCAAAGCCCTATATAACTACCCACTTTTGAACTTATTAAACTTATTTTCCATTTCTAACATTGTTATCACTATTTATTCTCACAGCAAGGTTGCATATTGGTATAACCATTCCCGAACTCACAGGTCAAATCTAATCCCCAACACAAGAGTATTAGGAAGCAAGGAGATGGGGTCTTATAAGTGACATTTCACGAATGGGACTCAAACTCTCGTAACAAAACAGTCTTAGAGAGCTGTCTTAGACTCGTTGCCTTGTGAGGGTTCCTTTAAGACGACACTGTCCATGAACCAGGAAGCACATGTTCTCTACATGCCCCATCTGGACTTCCCAGACTCCAGAATCATGGGAAAACAAATCTCTCTTGTTACTAAACTGTATGACTTGTGGAGGTTCAAACTAGGATACTTATTGGCCATTGTAACATGGTGGACACGGTGCTGGGCCACCTACATCAACTGTCTACATTGGACTGTGTATGGCAAACAGTATTAGCAACAGCCTTTTGGTGATGGAAAAACTCAGGGTTGAACTTTTTTTCTCTCACATTTAATTATTTCCCTAATCAAACAAGCTCAATAGGTACCCCATCCTCTCCCTCCCTCCTTCCCTCTCCAGTTGTCCCCCCCCTTGTACTCTACAGTTTCCCCTTCCTTTCACCCCCTACCTTCCTTGATAAAGATCACACCTCAATATTATTATAATGCCTATATCAAAAGGAAGGTAGAAATGCAGTAATGATCTATCAAATTTTAAATATTTATTATCTGATCTTGTATATTATCTTGTTGATGAAGATGGTGTGTGTGTGCGTGTGTGTGTGTGTGTGTGTGTGTGAAAGTGGGCACATGTGCAGGTCAGAAGATAACTCTGTGGAGTCTGTCATTCTTTACACGGGTTCCCACGGTCGAATTCATGATGCCAGGCTTGTACCATGAGCCATTACCCCCTGAGCCATCTTGCTGATCCTGATCATTAATTTTTTTCTCTTTCATTTCTCCTTCACTTCAACCTAATGTTGGTCCGATTCCTATCAAGCCTTGTTTATCAAAGCAGCCATAGGTGTGGCCTTTACTTGGCCATTATGATTCAAAAAATATTGCTCTATGGATTTCATTCTAAATTAATATTATCTTAATTGATAAATCACATTTGCACTTTGTTTTGAGTACAATGTGGTATTTTCATATGTATAAGAAATAGAGAATAATTGAATAAATTTATACCCTAAAATTTTTTTTCCCTGTGCTGAACTTCTTGAAGTCTTAAATTTTGTGCTCGAGTGTATTTCATACTGCTGTTACCTTGGGAGGACTAGATCAACCTACCATCACGATTGCCTGCCCCATCCCCAGTGCCACCATCTTTCATGATCTTTGTTATGCTGCTTCTGTCGCAGAGCAATGTGATGATTTCAAGCCACAGGAAATTTTTAAAGAGAGAAGATTATTTTATTAATGTTACTTCAATGGAATGTTCCTGGAACCCAACTATGTTTCTGTAGATTAAAGACTAATGAGATGTCTGATTATCATTATAACAACAGAAAAGGGATTTGTTCTTTCTAACCAAATTTCACTCTGATAACATGAGGCCATCAGTCATGGGATCTTATTTACTGCGAAAATACAAACACTAGCTTGCAGAACTGACTAAATTAAGGGAAAACAGTAATGGTCTTTGAATCTCTCCAAGTTTTGCTGCTTAGTAGCAAGGACTGACTTCTGTTTTCCTCTTGTAGGCATACAGGCTTCCTTGTAAGAAATCAAATTTTGTATTTTGGGATGATCAAACACTTAAGACTTTTACAGACACATATACAATCGAGAATTTAAAACAGCTAAAAGTCAGGGACATGAATTTGTTGCTGCTTTACCAAAAGGCCAGAGATCTAAGTGAAGCATTAAATTAGTTCTGGGCTCAGAGGTTTGAATGGGCCATTTTCTTGAGTTACTGTTAGGAGAACAAAGACACACACACACACACACACACACACCACACACATACACACACACACACAGTGAATGCACCCCACCTACCACTGTGTGTGTGTGTGTGTGTGTGTGTGTGTGTGTGTGTGTGTGTATTATTCCCTGTGGAGGACAAGGAAGATGTAGTATAGTGACATCTTGGTTTGCTTCTACCTCTTTTTTGCTTTGCTCTGAGATTTTCCAGGCTCTGCCCACCAGGGCCAGAAGTACAGGCCACTACTGTTTCTGCCTGGATTTTTTTCCCTGTGCGACCTGTGATCCAAACTCAGGAACTTCTGCTTTTGAAGCAGAGTCTTAACCCCTGAGCCATCTCTCCAGCCCTGTGGGGTGTGCTTTCTAAGAAGAGACCTAGAGCAACTCAATGCACCAGGTCACCTAAGAAAAGGATCCCCCTGAAGAAAACACAAAGAATAGGAGATAACTTAAAAATGAAAAAGGAAACAAAGGTGTACATATCAGGGCCTATAACTTCAGGGTCCAGAAACAAGGAGGGCCACACACAATCTAAGTAGACCTGATACCATGGTGACCTTTTGAAAATGAAAAGCTGGCAGCTGGAGCACAGACTGCCCAATAAAAAAGTTCCAGAATTTTTCTTCTTTGTATAAGAGAAAGACTATGAGAAATTATCTGCCGGCCCAAGGATGCATCATAAAAAGCCCATCTATCTGAAGGTACAGAGAGAGAAAGAGCTCTGCAGAATGACATGAAAGCCCATAACCAGGATGATCAGATAGGTATCAGGTCAAATCGGCGCATGATACAGCAATCCCAACATGGGGAATGAATAAAAAAATGAGTTTAGTTTTTATGTATATGGTAGATACATGTGCTCATGTGAGCATATGCATACTTGTACTCAGGTTATATGTACACATGTGTATGAATATGTGTGGAGGTCAGAGGTTAATGTTGTATGTCTTCTTAGACCATTTTGAGACAGGGTTTCTCACGGACCTGAAACTCATCAAGTCAGACTCAGGATGATAAACAAGCTTCAGAGAATCCGCCTGCCTCTGACTTCATTGGTGTTGAGGTTGCAGATGTGTGTCACTATGCCTAGCTTTTTTACGTGGGTGTTAGGATCCTAATTCAGATCCTCATGGTTGCAAGGCAGGCTCTTTACCAGCAGAACCATCTGCCCCCCTTTTAAATACAATGATCTGTGTCAGCAAAGCATGTGCCATCCCAGAGAAATCACTGATACAATAGGTAGAATAAACAGCATCTCAATAACATATATAGTAGTTGGATTGACGCTATGGATCCAATATATTCAAAATGATCAAAGATAAGGAGATCATAAACACCCTAGTGAACGAAGAGAAAGCTAAAAGATCATGAAGATTCCTAAAGGAAACAAACAGAATCTTGGAAATAGAACATGCAGACATTACTTCAAGACTTGAATCAGTAGGCTGAGCAACATATTAGATGAATGTGAAAAGAAGAAGGGGACATCACAGAAGAGGAAGTGGGAAGAATACAAAGACTATTTCAGGTTTCACCAGAGGAGCCTCTCGTTACAGTGGGCAGCAGTACATGCAGAGAATCAGAGGTGCATGAGATCCCAGGAATATGTGAATGTCAAGGATTCAGCCCTCACCACAGTATGAAGGCTGCCCCGAAGTTCTCAGGAAACATCGCAGAAGAGGAGGCTGGAAGAATGGAAAGAGTCAAAAGACCAGGGAAAGGGATATACAGTGGCATCCTCCAGGAAAGGCACAAACAGTCAAGAACCCACAACAGAAATGGTTACTGACACAAAGGCTAAATGTAGACCAGCCTGGCCAATGATTAGCTTTGAACAAAGAAGAAACTCTTAGTTCCCCACAAAGTGCCAACAAACAACGGACAACTAACAGATTTAGGGCCTGAAGTCCAGTTATATAACCACAGGGGAGCCTACTCGGTTTCAAGAGATGGTCCCAAATCCAGAATCAGACAAAGGACCTAGGTAGTCAAAGTGGGACGCAAGCAAAACATAAGGATATGAATATGGGAGGAAGATTTGTAAGGAAGAGGGGTTGGTAAGATGGTGAGGAGATAAGAAAATACAGCCATCATGTATTGCATACATATGTGAAATTTTAAAAATTTCTGGGGTGATTCTCAGAGTTAAAAGCTCTTGTGCAAGTGTGAGAACTCACCTATAAAACTATATACATTTGTAACCTCAGTCCTGTTGATGGTTGGGAGGGAGTAACAGAATTGCTGGGATTCTTGGCTCCCAGCCTAGGTCTAGATTGAATGAGAGATCCTGTCAAGGAACTAAAGCAGAGAGGGATACAACAGGATGCCCAACATCTTTTTGGGGGGCTTTGTTGGTACATCACATCCACCTACACACCCACATCCAGGCATACAAAAAATCTTAAGGGAAAACCTTTTTTTCTTTCTTTTTTTTTTTTTTTTTTTTTTTTGCAATTGATTTAGTCCCTCCAATTTAACCCAAAGTTTGTTTCTGTAGCAATGACCATCTTTTTCCACAACAGTGTGACCGCCCAGGAGGTCAGGACCCTGCAGGAAGTAGAATCAAGTGCAATCAATCTGCTTTGAAATTGGCCAGACATCCCAGCCATATAAATCATCTGTAGGACAATGAAATCATATTCAAGGAGGCACAATATTAATGGGAACACCAAACTGTTTTTCAGGCGCTGCTCAGGATAGCACCTTGTAAAAGACAGCCCTATTTTCAAGCATTAGGAATGTTACCTCACCAACCAGTTTAGCAATTAATAATTATTCATATCTAGTATTGTGCCAACTATGCACCAAGCATATTCCCCATTTAATTTTATAACAATCTTTTAAAGATAGTTTGTGCACATTTAGATGCATATTTTAAATAGAGATTATTAAGTGGAGACTTAGGAAGTTGAAGCATCTTGCCTGGGGTCTCAGAGCATGTTGGAATGGGAACTTAATTTGGGTCTGTGGGATGATTTTAATGACTGCTCAGTGTGCAGAATACAAAGGAAGAGATTGATGCAAAAGAGTAAAGTGAGTGAGGGAATTGGCAAACTCGATGAATTTACCAGTGCTAACTTTGAAACACCACTGTTTGGAATCAAGGATGGCCTGTTGATGACCAGGGATCCCTAAACCCAGGGGACAAGGGGAGATTGCTGGGAGTCAGAGCCTCTCAAAAGGCAAAACCCTTTCAAAAGGCAAAACAAAGGAGTCAGCCAGCCAGGGCCGGGTGTACTGATGGTGGAAAATACATTAGCAATCTCATCTTGGAGGTTCATAAATATTGTTTGGCAGTGGAAGGGAAAGGCAGCCTGTTTATTTTGAGTACAGAATGAGTTACATTCATTTTTTTTAAATGTCAAGCATGTGCACGTAAGATACACCTGTTTCATAGTAGTGTGCTTTTTCCAATACAATGCAGAATTAAAAATAAAGTGCTAACAGAGCCACAAGCAAATGAGTTAGAAACAAGAGTCAGAGGAAGAAATTGACACTATATGCAGCAGAACAAATCTTATAACCATCCCCTGACCATCACCACCTCAAGATTCCAGCAGCTTAATACAAGCCAAAGTGGACTTCCCAATGCAGGAGACCCTGGGAACTGTACTTTTTTCAATATGCTCTCTCCAAATGTACAATAAGCACCATTTTGAAGTTAGTGCTTCTAGCAAGCCTTTCCATTTTTCGCTGCAAAGAAACCCAATTTGGTTTTTTTTTTTGTTGTTCAAAGTAAAAGCAGAATCACAGCTATCTCTAAGAAACTGATGAAAACATTGGCAAAACTCTCAGATAAAAGAGATCAAATTGTTTACCAAGGATAAATAAATAAATATATAGATTCCAATTTTGTTTTCTCTCTCACAGACTTTGGAGAAAGCAGCGTGGAGGCTGGGCAGGAAGAGATGCTGATACTTTTTTTTTTCTCTTATAGTGGATAAACCTTTTTTTTTAAAAAGCAACTCGGTATTTTAATCATTACGCCAGGTCATCTGAAGAAAGCATTTAACTTTCAGTTTAATTTCATTTCTTCCATCACACCATATTGCTTGTTCATGTGCTGACAGAAACAGATTCTGGTTCTCAAACAAAAACATCTCCATGCATTCAAGGGCAGCTGCCACCTTGCCCTTTTTTGGGGGGACGGATACCCTATGTTTCCTTAAAAGTCTTTTCTTTTACTGTGAGGTTCCCCCATGCTTGGGTGAAGATTATAGTTTAAGTTCCAGTAAAAGTAATTGAATTAGTTTGCCCTCACATTTCTGGTCGCTACCCCTGTCTGGAGTCAGACTTCCACTGGACATTCTGCGTTCCAAATGCTGCTTCCAGACTCAGCCAGCTGTGCACTCAAGATGGAAAGGCAATAAATCGCCAGTTTGGAGGTAAATGGAAGTCGAGAAAAATTAAAATGCCACTCACTCTTCAGATTGTTTATTCAACTTAAATTTCTGGAGAAATGTCAAAGGCGACTCGCCACTCCCCAATTATCTTGGTCCACTGTTTCTCAGATCACTATGACCTCCATACAAACAATGTTTAGAATTTTTATTTTCATATTGCCTGTGTTTGATGGTAGCAGAAAATTCCAGGCTTGGAAGAAAGGAGCCGATAGTTTCCTCCAGCGCTCAGTGTATCTCTGTTGCTCTTTTCTGAAGTCCTTTGAACCAGCAGGACAGACAGGATCACTCCAGCCAGCCCAAAGTCATCTCAAAGCCACAGGATTTCATGAGATCACATCCAACGCCATGGTCACGTGACTCCACTCTCAACAAGGTACTCATGGCAGACATTATTAATCAATCACTAGACTTGTTTGTCAAGGAGCAGAGACTGCATCCCAAGTCCTCCTCCACAGAGGTCTCCAGAGCACTCCTCCAGGAATCACTCACAATTGTCCTTTCAATCCTTATGTAATTACCTTTCTTTTCTGTGTTCTTTATCTTAGGGAAGTAGCAACAGTGGGAAAGGTTTTGAAAGGAGAGACAGGGTGTGTGCATCTACTCTCCCATCCACAAGTCATTTTTCCCTCGGCTGATCACACGACTCTTTCAAATTCAATTTTCTAACCCAGAAAAAAAGTAATTGTGTTTGATCAGAAGATGATAATCCATAAACCTCCATGGCATCGATGGTAATTGTAAGAGATCCTTAGACCCACAGCATTCGCTGTTTAAATTATTAAGTAAATGGCATGGAAATTAATTTTCCAATATAGATTGAAGCTATTGCAATGAGTGAAATATAAATTCACTTACTATTACTGTAACTTTCTTAGCATTTCTGTTACTATGTATTTTCTCAATGGACACCTCAAAAAAAATAGCTTTTCTTTATCACTTTAGGTCTCTACCTTGTCCTTTGTTTAGAGGATTAAAAAAATAAAGGTTGCCTTAAGAAATTTTTGTGGAGACCAGGTCAGACAGTTTAAAAGGGGGCTTAGTACAGACCCTAGCTGGCCTATGAAACATTCTTTTTACATCACAGAGGTGGCGATGGATGTCTGTTAGTTGCTGCCCATAGGTTCATGTGTTTGATTTTAGTTGTTTGGAAAGATCATAGTATCTTCAAGATGTGGAGCCTTGCTGAAGGAAGGCAGTCACGGGGGTGGGCCTTGAGTGGATTAGCTCCACCCTACTTCCAGGAGAAGTCAGTTCTTGCAGTTGGCAGTTTTGTAGCTGTCAACCTCCATGAGGGGCATGACTTGGACAGCCTCCAGCTTCTGCAGCCAGACATGCCTTTTTCATTATAATGGACTGTATCTCCCCTCTGGAATTGTAAGCTGAATAAATCTCGCTTTTCTCTCTTAAATTGCTTGACTTTGAGTGGTATTTCACAGCAACAGAGAAAAGTAACTGATACAACGTCACAAGAATACATGAGGGAAAGGTGCTCCAGCCTAGACATCTGCTCTGCTGCTTTTGTCCCTGGTAAGGCCTTGGTAGAACACGGCTTCTTCAAATGGCCCCTTAAAATCAACATTCAAGGAGTTCTTAGACATAGTTTAAAAGTTGATGCAATGACCTTATGACACATTCACTGTTTTATTAATTCTTCCTCCATTTGAGATGGTTCTGTGTTGCTCCCCATCCTGAGCCATACTGCTTTCCACCTAGGCTTGAGAGTGTAGTGGCTAATCCATGGAGACTTGTTCTTTATTGTTAGTGAGGGTTTCCACATTTTTAAAAGTTTGGGAACCTTGAAGCCAATATAAGTTTTCTTCCAGTTCTACAATGATAGATTATAAAATTAAATGTCTCCTTTATATTAAAGTGGTATTTGAAAGCTAAGTCCAAGACCAGAAATGCCCCAGCACTGAATAGCATGTTTCTCTTTAAATTACTATCATGAGCCATCTACACTCAGGAAGAAAATAGTGAGCATTCCAAGTCAGGCCACTCCGTGTCAGGCACCTGGAGTGATCTAGTCAATTAAGTCAAGCTGCACCAGTGTTTCAGCCCAGAAACCTGGAAGTGACCTTTGATGGCTTCATTTCTTCCTTGCTCTTAAGTCCTGCCCATCTCTTTGATATCAATCTCTCTCCAGCTTTTTATTTTTAATAACTTTATTTCTTTGAAAAAGTTTAAAATACGAGATCACGTCACAAAAAGTTGTGCAGGAAACAAAATCCCTAAACCATAAACAGAAATAAGCATTCCATAACACGCAAAGACAGTCCACAAACCCGACCAACTCCACAGCTCCTGCTCTGAGAACCACAGCACCACACACATCTTCCAGAACAGTAGGGCCTCAACGTACTATGCACAGTATCATCCTCCACCAAATCCTTGCTCATCTTTGCTGTGATCACACCAACACTGCCTCCGGATCCCACACCACGGAGTACTGTCAGGTGACCCACGCATCTCAGGCCCTAAGTAGCCATGATGAAATGAGCATGTAGAGCAAACTCCATAATCACGTCGGAATTCCAAGCCAAATATTCCAGGCAGGAGTTTAATGCTAGCACTTGCATACAAGAGGTAAATGTAGCATTTGTCTTTCTGTGTCTGTGATACTCACTCAATATTATTAGCATGGTTTCTTGAATCCATTTACTCTCTTCCCATCAAAGCTCAGGCCTAAACTACAGCACCACCCACTCCTCTCTAAGTCACTCACTCCACTTTGAATTCAGATTGAAAGCATGTTTATAGTATGTCTGTGTGATATCACCATCCCCAATGTGGGCCAGTGGTTCTCATAGCATATGACTTCTACCCCACGCCTTCATTGCAACTCTGACCTTCTTTTCTCTTCATGTGCTGTGTTCCACCAAGCTGGACACACCAAGCTCTCTCGTAACTCTGGGAGTTCTCTTTATGGTTACCTTCTACCTCTTTGTCCACTTCTCTGTCCTAATGTGACCTCCTCAGATACCTCCCACATATTTCTCTCTCTCTCTCTGGATTCTGAGTTTCTATCCCAACACTGTGCCTCCTTGAAAACTCTGTGTATTACTGCAACTACTGATTTATTTCCTTCTCGCTTGTTTGCTTCTGGATATTGGAAGCAGAGGCCTGGCCAAGATTTTTTCACTTTGCTGTCACCATAATTCATAGACAGCTCAATGTCTAGAAAACTCACAAAAATCGGGTGACTTGATGTGTCTCCATGAAAATATCAGATAGTAATGTTTTGCTATTATAGATGAATATACTTTGGTATGTTTTTTTCAAATAGCCATGTTACCTTCTCCACTACAGAACCTCTGAAGGCTACCTGTAGCATCTTCTATGTCAAAAGACATTTGAGGCATCACATAGCAGCATATTAGCTAGCACTTCTCTAGGCTCTGGATGGAGTAGGGGTAGCTCCTCTTGGAAGAACAGATATGATGAACTGGCTCAGTCACGTCCTCATTCTAATAGGCTCCAGTTCTTACCTGAGGTCTTATGTGGTTATTCTCCTGAAACAATTTTATGTAAAGTCTCCAGTCAGCTCGGCGCACCTGGTAGGAAAAATATGATTGACAATGGGGAGGGGAGTCTCCCACTGAGAAATATGAAAACTGGAGGAACTCTATTCAGAGGGGGATCTTTCCACTTCAGCGACAAAAGCCTGGTGGGAAATGCTAATCTTTTATTACTAGGCTATTGTTTAATATTTATCCAGCACCAAAAACTATGCCGAGGGCACATGCTGGCGCTCACGCTGCTCTGCCTTTGGGGACTTTCCATTTAATTAGACAGATGGAGGGGAAAAAAATCCCCAAGTGTGGTTCCCAATCACACGTATGAATAATAAGCTGGATTGTGGCTTCTGGCAGGATGTTGTGCAGACAAGGAAAGGCAGCGACTGGTGTGTCTCACTATGGTGTACAAGGCATCTCAGCTACCTCTGGGGCTGCCAGACTAGAAGACTAATTGCAATATCACTGACTCCAGTGTGCAGGCTATAGGATTTCTATCTTGCTTGACCCCTCCTGCCGTGGGGCTGTGCCACCCTCTCTTTCCCTTTGGGTGCTGCCTATCTGTGAGGACAGATAGGTCCTCATCTGGTTTTGCTTTGCTTACGGGCCTTGTATTGGAGTACCTCTGTCACAGTGCATACATGGGTCATGTCTGGATACCACCTGGCTGACCTGGGGAAGAACCGTGGTTTCATCTTTCTTGGCAGGTGCAGGTGGCTGCTGGAACCATAAGGAACAAAGTCCATGGTTCAGTCTGCTGGACCCATTTTGTCATCCTGATAGGCTTCAAAACTTCTGTTCCTTCCTTTTCTCTAAAGAGTTCTTTCATAGCTTCTATCAAAAACCACATTCTCTTTTCCAGTATCAAAGCTTTTTTATAATATAATGCATGAGCTGTAAAATGCTTGTACAAAAAATCCCACATTCTTACCATTCTGTGAGAACAGAACAATGATTGCTACAATCTGACTTTGGGCCTTTTCTAGCACCTCACGAAGAAACCTCAGAGACATTAGTGTAAGTCCTCGCTCCTATCATGAACTTAACTAACATTGTGTGTGTTTGTGTGTGTGTGTGTGTGTGTGTGTGTGCACACGCGTGCACACGTGTGTGTACCAGAGGTCAGCATCTTGATTTCTTTTACGTTAGAGATGGGGCCTCTCATTTGTCCTGGAGCTCGCTGATTAGGCTCGGCTGGCTGGCTAGGGATCCGCCTGTCTCTGCTTTCCCAGCACTGGAATCACAAGTGTATGCCACTTGTAACATGCATGGGTCCCGAAGCTCAAATTCAAGCCCTCATGTATTTATATATAGCAAAGACTTCATCAACTGAGCTGCTGATGCAGCCAAGAAGGCTTTAACATTTTTTTTCTCAAGTTTCTATTTTCTGTATGCCCTCAGTAGTATATTCTTCTCAGTCACTTCAAAAAGCAAATACATCTAGTGCTTGTCCAGCCTGAACTGATGGATGTGAAGTGTTTTCTTGGGCGGGATTATCACACTAATTGCTGGCAGGAACGATGGCTGTCAGTCTCAATAATGTCAGGCACAGAAATGACTCACTTTTGCCGGAAACAATGGCAAGACTGGTACGGATAAGATATTGAAGTTTGCAGGAAAGTATGGCATCTGATGCTTTCTCTGCTTGCAGGCACATAAAATACTTAGGGTGACATGGGTTGTCCGTGCTGCCCGGTTCCCCAGTCCCGTTTCCAATTTCGGCAGCTGGAAGCTGCTTGGTTGTTTGTGTCCGCCTTGGGTGGAGTGGTGTTGGTGAATCCCATTCCACACGGCATCCTGCTCGGAGAATGAGGTTGGGTGTGGAATATTTCCAGAGACTTTTTCTACCTTTCTACCTTTCTATCTTCAGTTGCTAATCCACAGACCTCCTCTAAATGCTCTATACAGTTGCAATCCTTGCTTCCTTTCAAATGCCTGTTCTCAAAACTGGTACCACCTTTATCATCTCTCTTGGTCTCATTGCTTTATATTCTTTTTCCACCAATATACCCAATTTGGATACAAAAACACATGCCCTTGTTATGATCTGAATATGAAAAGTGCTCACTAGTTCACACTTTGAAATTTTATTCGCTGGCAGATGGCATTATTTTGGGAGGCTATGAAGGTTTTAGGAAGTGATCTGTCAAAACCAGTTCACTAAAAGTAGACTTTTGAGACTAAAGCCCAGCCCCTGGGTCCAACTTTGATCTCTGTTTATGATAAAGAAGTCCCCAGAACATTCTCCCATTGCCACAAACTCAGTTGTTCAGCCTTGACTTACTTCCACCACGGACCGAAATCCTCCAAAACTATGAACCAAAGTAAATCTTCCCTCCTGTGTCTCTGTCAGTCATTTTGGCTCTCGTCATGCAAAAGTCATTACTCTATCCCTTGAACAGGTTTTTGTCTAGACTCAACATCTCCCACTTTCTCTTTTCCTTTCATGTCATTGACTAACTTGTAAATATTTGGAAGATAATGCCACTCACTTTCAATACATGAGTCTGAAGATTTTTCCGCAATGCATACTTAAGTGGTTGTGATGTAGCTTTAAGCTCTAGACAACACAGTCTGTGACTGCAGGTTCTTACCTCCAGCGAGTACATCAGGATAACTACTTTGAATCTAAATACTTCCTGGTTTCTCTTATTGTTAAGACAGCTTAACATAGATCGCTGAGTGCAGTTAGTTGAATTACATCTCTGCCAGATATAATACTGCAACCTGACCCATATTCTCACTTACACATGGGGAAACTGAGATGCAAAAGTAGATAGTGGAAATGGGGTTTGAAGTCAAAGGCCAGGACAGAAAGTACCTTCTGAAGTCTCAACCAGCATGAAGTTTATTCTCTTGACACACCATAACCCCCACTCTTTGGAGCCCTTCACATGCAAGTCTAAGCCTTCGTAAAGAAGGAAATGCATCCCTTTTGTCTTTCCTGGACAGTCTCAAAGCCACCCGCATGCTTTGTGTCTGCTGCAAATACAAATCCCAGACAAAGAATCTGCTTAACAGTTTTCGCGGCCATGACCTTCCTTAAGAACCTTGCAGGTCTGCTCTTAAGCTTCAGGTGCTTACTATCTTGCGGCCTACATTCTCCTTTACCTAAAAGGTCCTCAGGTGATTTCTGATAACGGTCACATTTAACTGGTTCACCTGGGCTTACTGATTCCCGCAGACACTCTTGATGTCATATGATGTCACCACTCAAGGGCACTCAGAACACTTGGCACCTTTCCAGAATGTAACATACCCCCCCTTCTGCTTTCATCGCCACACAGAATTTGACCCTGGGAGACTTAACTTGCTGAGATCTTGTCATTCTTGACTTCCGTAACCTTGGAGCTCTGTCCCCTGCAGGTGTCTAGGGACTGCCTGCGTGGTGGCAGGCTTCTGATGCTAACCATCACGATTATGGATGTGACCTCAAGCACGGACCTCCTGCCACCCTGAATTAGCCTGAGCAGGCACCGAGCAGACAGCCCCATGGGAATGCCACCGACCTGTTTCTTCTCCTGCTCCTGCCCTTGGTATTTACAGCCTGAGCTCAGGAGTGCAGCTTTTCTGCTGATGGTGAGAAGCCCCCACATCCTCTGGGCCTGGCTGCCTCCCCAGGCCCAGCCCCTCTAGCATTGCTTCTTTAAACTTGCTGCCAAGTGTCACTGGGGCTGACTTTTAAAAGTTTGCCGGTCAACCCGCCTGACGCTCAACTGAAGTAGACTTCCTGCCTCTGATGCCAAAGTGAACCTTGCTCAAATCACCTTCTCTGTGGCTAGGCTGCCTTTCATTTTAGCAGACTATGACTTTTAAGCCTTCCCTCCCAACCCAAACAAGCCATCTCTAAAGGAGAGATGGCGCTGCTGGAAACTATGTAGGGAGCTAAAAGTAAACACCTCGTACAGACAAGGCCTGACGCACTGTACAGATAGATTCCTTGCCTCCCTCCAGATATGATTGCCTTAGAGATCCAATTGTTTATCTTTGGAGACGGTAAAGCATTTGCATGGGGATCTCTACAATGCACATGTGTTAGAAACCATTTTTAAATTGACCATAATCATGGCAGACAGAAATCTGCTGTTTGTGGAACAGGTATAGGCTGTTCAAGTTCTATAAGAGACAGTTTCTGACAAGGACAAAACATCTCCTTCTCCAAGGAAGCAGTGGCATGAGAGTGACATAACAAATCCCTTGGGAGATCCCATTAAGAGGTAATTCGTTCATCTTTGCCAGTGTGAAAATTCAGGGTCTTTGACTTCAGCTTATACATGTGTCTGGGTGGAGATATGTTATTATTAAAGAAATAATCGTAGAATTCAAGCTGCCCACCTCAAAGGCTCCTTAGCACAAGATGCTGTTCTGTCCCATCTCAGCAATCTGCTGGCTTCCATCTTTGGAACCCATACTGTGGACTTGTGTAGCTCAAATCTGCTACTGCTGATTCTCACCAGATCAGTTTCACAGAGAAGTGAGGCTTCTGAGCAGTGAACTGATCTATCCCAGTCAATAGCAGAACCATGGTACCTGTGAAGGATAAAGCACCCCGTGGCTGGACAGTTCTGAGCTGGATGTTGTGCTAAGGTCTGTGGAGCTGTAATAATGATAGCAAGGAAGGACCAAGACTCAGCCAGCCCCTTTGGGGTTTTACCTTTCCAGGCAGATGCTGACCCAGAAGAGGAGGGGCAGGATATGGAAGCTTCAGGGGGGACCAGAGGAGCTAAGTGAGGGCTGACATAGGGTAACGTGTTTGCAGAATGACCTAGTCACACGCGATGCTGTTTTATAGGCATATCAGGGTTTACGCAAATCTGATATGGGAACCATGGTGAGGTTTCTGAACCCAACAAGGGGCTGATAAATAGATTTTGGAGTCATTAAAAAAATGAATTTTCTAACAACATATCCATTCCATCCTGCAACAGCAGGAAAGATAGGCTGGCCTCTAACCTGTAAGGGAAATGGACCACTTCTTTTCCCTGTGCCTGATTTCATATCTTCGTTACAATCTCCACCATGGAAATGGATTAATCTGAGGGGCTTTCAATTGCGATTAAACATTTTTTCTCTGTGGTGGTGTCGGGATTGTAAAACACCCACTACAGCAGTTAATCATAACACCGTGAACTGCTTCAACCTTTGTGATTATCTATGTTTTCAGAGGCTGACCCCCTTTCCAGCGATCGCTTATAGGTTAGGAAAACTCAGAGCTGAGCAAGGGAGGGACAGACTAGCAAATCAAACCAGGGAAGAGTGACAAGGTCTGAGGCACAGAGCAGTGTGGGAGACACACCTGTCTGGTCATGAGCCTTTCAGGTTTTAGTAACCAATGGTGCAGCCACTCTCTGATTCTCCCCAGTGACACCTAAAGAGAACCAAGGTATCTGAAAATCTTTTTTTTTAATTTTTAAAAATTATTTATTCAATTGTGCGCGTGTATGCGTGTACGTGTGTGTAGAACCATGGATGAATTCGGGAACCACCATGGACCGTCTCCTCCTTGTTTACTCTGCCCTGGGATTCACAGGCTCTGCCCTACCAGGACCAGAAGCGCAGACCGCCCCCACTTCTGCCCGGCGTCTATACGTGGGGTCTAGGATCCGAACTCAGGACCGTCTGCAAGGCAGAGGCTTAATCCCTGAGCCACTTCTCCAGCCCCGGTATTTGAAAATCTTAAAGAGAGCTGTAACAGATGTTTCAGCAGAGTCTACCAAGGAAGATCATCAGCTGACTGTTCCCTTCCATGTCACTGCATCTGCTACTTTGTCCCTGGTGGGTATGTTGTGGGGAGGGCACAGTCACACTAACAGGATTAACTCGCAGATTCTAAGCTAAAGGACACACCAGAGACATTGTTTAACTTGGTCTCTACAAGACACAAGGCTGGCTGGTATCAGTCTACTTGTGCTGTAGAAGCCTTGAGTTAAGAGAGGTTCTTAAAATTTTTCTCCTGGCTGCTAGGTTGTGGCTCTGGATCCTAAACCAGAGATGTGACTCTACAATGTGATCTCCTAACTGAAGTTCTGTGGAGTGGTATGAGCAGTTGACTCAGCACTTAAAGAACCGAGTCTCTGAAATGGACTTTGGCAAAATGTCTGATTTCTTTCTGCAAATGCACTTGAGACTGCACATGATAATGCGCCTTGAGATGCCTGCACATTCTTCCTTGTTGTTTTCCACTGCCTGCAAGAACGGGACCTTAAAATAACAACAGACCTTCTATGGCCATGTCCAGCAAAGGGACAGTATCCTCTCAGGGGGTGGGTTGACATCACGGAGTTGACTGCTGCACTTACTGCATAAAGAGGAGGGATAACTTCATGCAGAGCGCCATGGGCAGAGAAGGGGGAGGAGAGGCACCGCCATGGAAGGACTTAGTGGGCAAATGAAATGAGCCATGTTAGAAAGGTCACACCTAGGGGCTGGAGAGGTGGCTCAGGGGTTAAGCCTCCGCCTCGTAGGGCGGAGCCTGTGAATCCCGGGGCAGAAGGAGGTGGAGGCGGCCATGGTGGTTCGCGAATTCGTCCGTGGTTCTACACACACACACACACACACACACACACTCACACACACACACGCGCGCGCACAGTTGAATAAATAATAATAATAAAAAAATTTTTTAAAAAAAAGGTCACACATAGCAGGCTAATGAATGGCAAGCAGGAGAGCATAGACTAAAGTCACCATGTTCCTACTACCAAATGCCAAATGCCTTGAAATGTAATGCCAATGCATGTGTATATGTATATGCACACGCAAATATATATTCATCTAGATAGACAGATGTTAGATTCAATCTTAATTAATTCTCCAAAATTTTATTAATTAGGCACCACATTATAGAAAATAAAAGTAAGCACTATAAATATTGCCACTATGATCAAGTTCAAGCTCCCATCTAGCTCAGGGAACATCATCCCCAGGATAACAGATTCTGCAATAAGTATGAACTGATTGATTAATTTCCTTATTCAATTTTTTAAAGGCCCGCAGCACAGAGACTTCAGTGGTCCTGATTCTACACCTGCAGACAATTGGCTTAAGATCCGGTATGATGTGTCTCCAGTAGTTTTATTCAAAACAAGGTCCTACAAGAGCCCAAGTGAATTCTGCCTGGGTTTGCCGCATTGAGAACTCTGCAGATCACATTCCAAGATTCTTTGTTATATGCAGCTATGAAATTTGTACAATAAACAAAGTGTAGCCATTTCATAATGTCTTTGTTACATCTATCAGTAAGTAATGAACTGGACACTACTACACGAGAGTGCTAGCAACTAGACACTAAGTTGTCGTGTGTGTGTATGTGTGTGTGTATTTTTTTTTTTTTTTGCCTTGGTGACCTGTAAGAAGAGGAGCTACTTGCTAATAGCTATAGCCCTTCTGAGCATCCCTGACAGGTACCTGGGACCTGTTTTCCTGCTTGGACCATCTCCTGAGTGGCAGGTAAGTTAGTTAATGAACCATCTCCACATACTCTTTCTTGTTCTTGCCTTCTCTTGATCATCTAATATCAGACAATATCCAGCTGACAAGCAACTTAAATACCTATAGGTCCTGATTCAATTAGAATACAGGCTCCACCTTTCTTGTCCCTGAAGGCCAAATGTCAACACTGAATTTGAAAAACAGGTAATGCAGTAGGCGGCAGTGAGTCAACAGACTTTGGCATCAGTGATCCTGGTTTGAATTCTGGCTTTTTTGATTCACATCTGCATTAGTCAGGATGTTCTGGAAGAACAGAATTGATAGAATGTATATTGTTTATTAAATCAATTCACAATAAACCAGTGTCCTTCAAAGTAGCCACCCACAACTGCTTCATTCTTGACCCTAATGCCTCACAAAGCCATAGGATTCTGAGAGAGTCTGGTGCCTCAGTCACACTAGAAGATTTAAGATGTTGGGCTCTGTAGCAGTCAGCCTGCATGGTTGCTGATAAATCACCATCAAACGGCTTAAGGGAACAAGGGATTTATTTTCTCTTATGATTCCTGGTTATAGTTCTTAGTCTAGCTTGCTGGGAGAGCATGCACCAACACCAGGGCCTAGGGAACTGGCCACACCATTACCACATAATGGCTGAGAGAGCGGCAATCCTTACTTGCTACACCAGCATGTCTGGCCAAGTGTACACAAGGATGCCAACTTTCTCAATCAGCTCTTGGTACCTTATTCCAGGGCCTAATCTCACCCACCATGAACTGGGCCTTCCCCTATCAGCTGGATAATCTCCTGCAAGTTTTCTCTGGGCTTAACTCACCCACCAATTCTCCATAAATGTGCCCAGAGCTCAAACCCTCAACTGTCAAGCTGACACCTGTGTCTAACTATGACACGCTCCAAGGAGACCAAGCTCCAAGGGTGGCGAGAACAGTGGTAAGTGGAAAGGGCTGAGCTCCAAGTCAGCTAAGGACTGAGGCAGTGATGACAAAGCAACAAAGAAGGCAATTCAAAAGGTGGACTCAACAGCAAGTGGACACAGCGTAAGGAAAGAGCAAATGTCTCCTCCTTGTACTTCTTTTATCTGGTTCATCACTGGAAAGCACCACTCATTATGGGCTGGGTTTTCCACAGCAATTGTACAAGCAACCACAGACTTTTTCAGGGGCCTGTTCCAACCATTGATTCTTCACAGCTATGTCCCAAGCAGCTGTACCTATCAAGTTGACACCTGAATCTAACCATCCAAGAATTCTTAAATCAGCTCCTTGGCTGCTCCGGGTACTGCTTTTCTATCTGTAACCAGGCCGCATCACTTGTTTATTAACTGATGATCAAGTAGATCAAGTAGACCTAACCTTAATGTGGTACTACCTGCCGTGTAAGACTATAATTACCATTAAAATATAAAGACAAAACATATAATTTTGTCAATTAAGATGTTTGCTAGTTGCAGCAGATTGTAAGCCTCAGTAGTAACTTCAAGAGCCCTAGAAATCCTTGAAGACCATTGAAAGTGGATTTCTATCAAGACATCTGTCTCTCAGACACATGACCAGTATTTCTGCACATAGCCCTTAGCCAAAGAACTTTCGTGTTTGAGTTTTAGGTAATATTTTTCAAGTGCATTTATGACATCAAAGCAGAATTCACCCTTTCTTATGATGAGAAATCACAAATTTTGAAGCTCTTGTCTGAAATAATGCATTAGAAGATTAAACTTGTTTCTGATTAGATGTGAGTATCTTCAGGAAGTGGTCAAAATGAAGAATTTGCATTTAAATAGAAAGATTAATGATGAATACACAAAGCCCATATTTAATCACCATTTCCTTAGCACACATCATTCACATTTTTATATGGATCATCCACCTGAAGTCAGTAATGGAAAATGATAGGAGTAGTATTTTATAAAGCAACGTTCATGCCACCAATCATGGGCCTCAGTTATAAATACTTCTGAAGCTGCTGTTTTCACACTGTTTCATAGGGATGATCTAAATGTTGGTACAGTAATTTGGGTGTAGCTATATATCAAAATGTGTGAGTCTCACATCATAGAAATAGCTCAAGTCAAAAGAGGGGAAAAAATCCCCTTTACCATGCAGGCCAGTTTGATTGCTCTTTCTTCTCAAATCTGTATTGAGTGTGATTTGTCCCCCTATTTCAGTTTTAAACAGTTGTCAATGAGAATAATCTTGATTTCCCCTCCACAAAAAAAATCTAACGACACAAGCTCAAAGGGAATATATTTTCCTACAGACAGAAATGCAAAGAAAATTCTTGGAAAAACAAATATCCCTTTTAATAAGGCCAACATCTCCTTCACTGATGCGTTGATGGCAGCACTGTTTTTTGGTCTAATAACTTTGGTCTAATAGATCATCTGACTTAAACTGGGCATGACAGTAGATGCCTATATTCCTAGCAGTTAAGCTGAAGCAAGAGGACCAGAAGTTCCAGCCATCCTAGACTACATGATGAGCAATAACTCATCTTACACTGTTCAGTAAGAACCTCAATCTTGTCTGAATAAGTAAATAAGTAAGCAAAATAAAACAAGATAACAGTCAAATAGCTTATCGTGAATATCGTAAGCAATTTTTCTTTGTAATCAACCTCCTGCCATTAATATCTAGCCCATGTCCAGAGAACAGCCTATGAACACAGCGAATTCACAAATACAATACCTCTATTGTGAGGACTAGTCTCCAGAAAAGCAACATGGACAAGCTTTGTCCTGGAACATAGGCCTGACGACGGAGAAAGTTATCCCAGACATTGAATCATGCCTTTCCTCTGACTGTGACTTGGGGATTCAATGTTGAGCAAATGTTGAGATATGATGTACATAAATTGGAGATGGTCATAATATGAGATTTTTGAATTAAATAATCCTTCTCAGGGGGGACCAGCCGAAAATAGCATCAACAATGTATACCCTGGTAAGCAATTTAAAGTCACTAGATGATGTTATACTATCCTTGAGGTCTGATAGTTTATGAAGTTTTTCAACTCATCTCCATGTTTCCTTTACACCCTTCTCTTTGCCCACTCCTGCAAGCAAATCATATTCAGCAAACAAGATGATGATCCAATATGGAAAAGTGGAAGGAATGAGGTTATTAGACCTGGTTTGTTTATTCCTTGTACTCATAGGCTCAGTTTAATTCCCAAGTTTGGCATGTTATTTTAAAAACAGCACCGCCTCTCCCAATTGGCTTCCCTGCTTTCTATTGATCTCTTTGACTGCTGACCAATAACATTAGTGCCATTTCCTTTGCCAATAAGAGGACAGAGTGAAATTCAAGGAAAAGTGTAGGTTATTTATTCAGAAGCACATGCCATCAGCTTTGGGAATATATATGTTTTTCTTTTCATGGTCCTTGATTTGCCCTAGTAAACAATGAATAGGAAATGGGAATAGGAAAGGTAGGTGGATGCTTTGTATAGTCTTGGTTGAGGTGAGATTTTTCTCTGATGAGATTTGGGGATGATCCTTGGAACAAGACTTTAATCATACTCAGGTCAGGGGACACAGACTCAGAAACATAAAAATCAACTTTTTTCTGACCAGTTCCATAAACCAGTTCAAACCCATGTGATACTTGGGAAACAGTGGGAGCAGTAGGAATGAAAATCAGGCTGGGTCAGAGGGGAGGAAACAAGGACATCTTTGATCCAAACCATCCTAGTCAACTTTATCTGTAGCAAGAACAAGTATTTATATCCCCAAACCAAGGAAAAACCATGGAATGGCACAGCTAAATTCTTCACAGTAATATGTTAAACATACACACTGTAAAACTTATCTAGGCTAGCAAGAAAAGGCAGATGTGACACCTAGTTACTCTGTGGGGAAAGAGATGGTGTTTCCAGGCAGAGTTAATTATACAAGTGATTTATGTCCATAGACTTGTGATCTATAGATAATAGTCCTCAGTGATCTCAAGATGCATAGGGAAGGAACTGCAGACACCTCGGCTCCAAAAACTGGTCCCAAGTAGAACAAAGGCAAATCTGGTCTCAATACTCAAGGGAGTAGGCCTAGGCTTTGGTGCCTCCCATATTCTCTCTAATAAGCAGATGCTAATTTTTAGTGCTTGCATATATGTAAATAAGGCACCCTAAGAGTGCATAAAGACTATGAAGCTAGGTAAGCGCTCAGGAGAGGAGAACAAGAGGAGTTATGAAAAGGGTGGTGGAGGAGGACACGCATAACATAAAAGTGGGATGGTATGAAAGAGGGGATGGGGGAAAGACAGGGAAGAAGAGAACAAGAGCAAATTTGCTTTGAAAAATGCCAATACAAAACCTAATATTCGTAATATAAAAATAATAACAAATAGCACTGCAGTAGTAACAAGATTTTCTCTGAAAAGAAAAAAAAAATCTACCCACAATATAGTCATGGTATCTGATCTGACCTGTACTAAAAGAGCTCATAGCTCCCTAAGGATAAGTTAAAAAATAAATAGTGACTTCGGTTCTAAAAACTGTAATTTTACCTGGTGGAGAAGGACATAAAAAGTCTAAAAGCAGTTTCTCTTGTGTCTTCTAGTTTCTGACAGTGGCAGAACCCGATGATGTCTATGAAATGATCCCGGACGTGTAATAGGAAAAGATGCGGTCCAGTAACTAATGAAACCAGAGCAGTACAAAGAACACATATACCTTAATTTATTGTCCCTCAGTTGCTCTCTGATTCTTATCCAAAAGACCTTTTAATTGGGGCTCTCTCAGGTGGGAATCAGTCCACCTTTTCAATAGTGCATGAATAAGAGAAAAAGGCCAACAGGCTCTTTGTTTCTCGCGGCACTCCATTCACTAATCATCTTCCCCGGATTCCGCTCAGGCTCCCACCAGAGTTCATTTCATCTTCATCAGCTTTGCCATCTTCCATCTCATATTTCAAAGAGCAATTGGAAAGCAGATATTTAATCAGAAAAGTTTGGGATTCATTTCTCCGATACCCAATCTGTCTTTAGAGGCTTTCAGACAGACAAAATTGCTGTTGACTACAAAAACAACTCAAGTCTGCGTCCTTGAGAATGCTGAAGACCAGGACAGAATCCACGGGTCTTTGAGACCTGCCAGATCGCGACTTCATCGTTTATGACCTTGGCTGACTTGTAGAACTTCCTAGAGACTCAGTTTACTTCTCTGCAAAATGAATATGGCCCTCATCACAGAAGGGAGATTACCTCCCTGAGGGATTATTGAAGGTTAATGCTGGCTGGGGAGGGAGAGCTCCTTTCCTCAGTGGTAACCCCACTGATACATCATCCTTGTTCCAGCAAGCACTCAGGCATGTGTCAGCGCAGGTGACTGAGGGGGAGCTCAGTGGAGCATCCACACAAGGCAAACCAACCGTGAAAGTAGGAAGGAGAATGGTTGGGAAGAAGATTTACACTGTGAAAAGAAGCGGGGGAGGTAGAACTAGGCAATGCAATACAGGGTGCACATAACATAGATTCACTGTATTCATTTATGAAATTGTCAAAAATAATCTTTAAAAAAAATGAAATGACACTGTTGCCAGGAGCCCTCCCAGGCTTTCTTTTTTCTCTGGTCTCTATGAATCAACATCACTCCTTCCTCACCTTGTAGATTAGTGCTTTGTTTTCAGTCTTCATGACAAGAGAGAGCTTCACTAGACCTGAGTGTCCCACCACATGTCCAGCCTCATAGAGACATGCTCCTTGACTACTTACTGAGATCTACTCAGTAGAGTAGAGGGCTGTCATCAGTCCTGGGGTAGAATGTCACCTGTCATGGTTTGAATGTGAGTTGATCCCACAGGCTCATGTGTTTGAATCCTTAGCTGTTTTTAATGTTTGGGAAGGTCTTGGCACATTTAGGAAGTGAAGTCTTATTGGCAAGTCACAAGGGGTAGGACTTGAAGATGGGTAGCCCCGCCCTGCTCCACTAGTGGTCTGCTCTAGCACTCTGCTGTCTAAGCTCCCTCAGCCTCCATGACAGTATCTCCAGCTTCTACTACCTGCCATACCTTCTGCTCTGGCACTCTCACCTTAATGAGCTAAGTCTCCCCTCTGGAACTGTAATAAATCTCCCTTTCAACTCTTAAGTTCCTTGAGCCTGAATATTATCTCACAGCAGCAGAAAGAATGACTTAGATCTTATGAGGCCGGGAGCCAGGGCCAAATGGTACAGAATGGCTACTGGAGAAGGGGATTCATCAATTTTAAGGTCAGTTAGAGAGGTACCACTTATCATTTGGAAAGCTATCTTAGAAGGCTCTTGCAGAATTAGATACACACACACACACACAGACACACACACACACACACCACAGGAGCTAATCCAGCAGGAGGCAAGAAGCAGGAACAAGCACCAAATAAGAAGAGACAGCTAGAATGTTCCTGTCAATGAGAGAGCTGTGTAGAGCACATTAGATTAACATTGGTCTTCTATGTTATATCCACATGTTTTCTCAATGGGATAATAAGAGTGATCAGTCAAATGCCAAGCTTTTCCCACTGGTGAGGTCCTGACACCCATGAAGAGAGTCGTTCAATAGCTCAAACCTGGAAGTTCTGTTGGAAGCAACTACTAAGTTCTTTACACTAGGAACCGTAGGTGCTGTTGTATCAGTCCAGAGAGGGGAACACAAGTCCTCCTCACTACTTGGAATGAGACTAGGGGGTGCATGTCCTGTTGTGGGACCACATGGGACCACATGGGATCCCAATAGACATCCAGTTTCGATCCTGTGATGATCTAATTCCACCAAGAAACTTTCTAACAAAAGGCTGCCAAGTCTCATGCATGTGAAGGGAGAAACCAAATCCTTCAGAAGCAAGACTGCTGTGCTTTGCCAGTGTGGAGTTCATTGGAAGAGTGGCATAAGCTCTCTGCTCATCAATGAGCTGGCTTAAGAACATAAACCAAGTAGAGAGGGGATGGAGGAGGTAGGTCTTTTGAGCTGAATGTATTGCTCCGGCACCAAGATGTAAAATTGTATCATATCCAAAGCAACTTCTAAGAAAATGTCTGGCAGTATTTTCCTGACCTTTGAGTCTTTCAGGGTTGATAAGTTATAAAGAGGCCTGGCAATTAGAGAATGAGAGTGTTTGGAGGGAACTGAGCATGTGTTGTAAGCCCCTACTCACTATTTATGGAGAATGACTGAAATTCAAGTTTAGAAAGACTTCAAAGGAGAGCTTGATACATGCTTTCCATAGCCAGAAGACCCAGCAGATTAGATGCTGAAACTGAAGAGATTGGAGTTTAATAGAGATGGAGACTTTGGGATGGGTATTCATTCCCAGAATATGCCAAAGTCTTTTCTAAGAGTTTGCCATGGATTTCACCATGATAAAAGTGGGAAGCTGATCTGGGTTCCTCTAGAGCCAGATAGAGCAAAGGAACCCACAAATCTAGCAGTTAGTGGCCACATGAAAAGACAGCAAAACCTCAGGTGTTTCTGGTCTTGAAGGAAATCACCAGCTAGAGAAGCAAATGCTCGTGGCATGAGAAGCTACTATAAATGGGAGGTTTGTATCTCTGGGAAATGCTGAAACTTGTGACCATAATAGTAGTATCTAGTAGTATCTGGAGGTGGGACATTTGACTGGGGATTAAGTCACAAAGGGAGTGTTCTAACTAATGGAATTAACATCCTGATAAGAGAGATTTCACCACTGGAAACACATAGCAGAACAAGTGTTAGGGGTGCCTCACCAAATTCGCGGGTGTTCTCATGTCTCTGAACATAGTATACCCTGAACACATGTCTTATGCTATGTTTTTGAGCCACGCCTCCTCTTCCTGAGCTTCAATGTAAAGTTCTCCTTGTATTGTTACAGCTCAGAACTTTTACTGGTTTCTTAAACAATAGGTGCTTAGGGGTGTGGGTGGTGCTAGTTGATTGAATAAAAGATAGAGTAATTTTATGGCAGCAGTGCTTTGCTTCAATTGTCATTTCCCTAGGGACAAGGAATTTTCCCATGCTGCAATCCCCCTTGAAAGAGACATATTCAATGAAGTCTCTGACCATGACCTCTGATGCAGGATTGAGCAAAGCAAAGCAGCCATATTTAGATCTAAGCTTGACAACTGTCCTTAAGATAACTATTTCCCATGAACACTAGAGCCTCACAGAACACATTTGGTTCCTTCTGACTCAAGACTACAACTATAGACTACTTTGAAGTGATCTCCAGCTTGAAGGTGCCCAGAGCCCTTTCCTCCACCCTGCCAATCTTAACAGCAGGAACAATCAGAGCTTAGTGCTGAAGGTGATTGTGCCCTGACCTCTGTCTCTTTCCATTGACCTGAGAATTCATGCTTGCCACCTGAAGGCGGACCTGGAATCCTAATGAGGGGAATTCAGGCTGCACTTGCTTCTTGGATTGATGCTTTGGCTCTCTGCAGCTCAGTCAACAACTTTTAGCCCCGACAGTAAAGATAAAAGAGATGTGAGCTGTGTCCCAATATTCCTGTTTTTAAAATACATGTTTTACTTTTCAGACTCATGAAAAACAAATTTAAGCTTCATAAAACATCTACTATGTGTACACGTGAAGCTTCATAAACCATCACTTGGTGCAGACTGTTGTAGGGTTAAGGTGTCCAGGGTGCAATAGTATTAAGATGAGTTAAAGATATCTCCATTCCCTTGGGACATTCTCTTTAACAGATGTCAGGTTTTTAACCAACATGGATGTGCTAACACTGACATGTCAGCCTGGTTTAAGTGTTGCTGTGAAGATAGTGCTATGAACCACACTAGCAGGAAAACAACTGTGTTCTCCCTGTGTCAAGGAAGCCATCCTCACATAATCAAAGTGATAATCAACACCCAGGTGTTGCGTCTGCACTGTTAAAGCCAGGAGCACACCTGCATGGCCACCTGTTTCTCAACTTGATGCTTTTCACTTCAGATCTCCATCGATCCCTATTCTAAGTCCTACCCTGGCTTTGCCTCTGGAACACAGACACCATGTTCTAGGTGCCCAGTGCCTCTCTGGACTGAGACCTGGGCCCTCTCTCCCTGCTCAGTCTTCCTTTGAATCTGCTCCAGTGCTTACCCAATGCTCTACCACGTGGCTGACCCTTTGCCTTCCTCCCCCTCAGATCTGGACAGCAGGGCAATCACTCCTTCAGCCCTTCAAGTCAACATTCCAGAGCTTGGCCCGACCCTTGAGAAGAGGGACCAACGGACTGATATCCAAGGCTAACAGTAACCTTTGACCTCTGTAACATAGGGTAAAGCAGGCAGATTTGACCCAACAGCACAAGGGTATGCGTTTCAGGGCAGTGTCAGGTTCTGAGGGTCAGGAATACTCCTGATATTTGCATGACAATGTTCTTGGGATTCAGCTTTTCAAAAGACACCATTCCTAGAGCTCAACATAAAATTTTACACAGTAACTCATAATTATTGAGTGTTAACATACTGAGCACTTTCTAGGGTCCAAACTCAATTAATTCTCATAAATCTGACACGGTAAATTCTCTAATATTGGCTTAAGAGTCAGTAAAGTGAAGTTGAAAGAGGTAATATAACTTGATCCCAGTGTTAGTGAGTGGGATGCCAAACTTACGGCCCCAACTTTGTGTCTTTCACCACAGTTTTCATCCCCCACACAAACAAATCAGGGTATTTCTCTGTGTGACAGTATCTTCCCATTTATGAAGAGCACTATTATGTTAGGTTCTCAGGAAGTCTGCAAATATCAGGAAATGCAATTGTTGTCAAGCACTTTGCATATAGGAAATGCTAAATCAAGCCAAATTAAATTCAGCAGAGTTCTAGACAGTTAACAAGCCTTTATTAAACCCCTGCTGTGTTGGGCATCCAGCCGTGACTTGGGTTAAGCCCAGTGCTATTTAATTTATGAAAATACTGTTGTAATTATTCTGTTTCTTACATTTAGGTGTTCTAAAATGGAAGTACATTTCACAATTAAATATAAGTCAGTCATCCTAATTCTTTCTGTTCTGCACATCTCTGTAAAATGTCCACCAAGACACATTTTGGTCAAGCTTGTTCCTCTTCTATATCCATGCCATCTGCCACACTCATGTACAGAAGTCCAGAACCATGTCTGGCCATTGAGTAAAATAGGGCCACACAGATTCTGCTGTGAGAGTGGACTTGAAATTTTGAACCTACTCATCACTGGGCAAGCAGTTTACATGTTCCATGTGAACTTGTCAGAGAATAGGAACTGAGGGGCCAGACTTCAGAGGAGAGAATAACAGATACGAAAGTTCACAAATCTGAGAGGAAAGAGGGTGGAAAGTAGAGAGGGAAGAAGGAGGAAAAGGAGGAGAGAAAGAGATATGGGTTAAAAAGCAGAAATTGAACCTCACATGATAGATAGTAGAGCTTGTTGACTCTTAAAACTGTTTCCAGTGGAGGAAGGATTTTGCCTTGTATTCAGAGAATGGATAAATAAAGATTTTTTTTAAAATTAAGAACTGGCAGAATGGTATTGTCAGGGATCGAGGAAAACTGCACTTGAACCGCCTTTTCACTGCAGGAGAAAACCTAGTAATTGTAGCCCATGCTAAGGATAAACATTCCCAGCAGCGTTTCATGTTTTATTTAGTGTCATCACCAATAATATCCTAGATGCTACTAACCTCTAAAGCAAGGAGCAGGAGCAGCTTCCAGATTTACCTTCAGGCGTATTTCACAACACTTGATTTGCCAGTGGTGCAGCAGACAGCCATCCCTTTGCTTCAATACAGACCTCTGAGAAACTTCCTCACTCATCCACATCCTCAGAACATTTCTTGTCATAGGGTGAAAGGATATGTCATTCTCTAAATTTAATTAGTTGTGGACAATTTGAAAATTCCTCTCAATAAAGCAAATTGTTGTGGGAATCTAGTGGGAAAAGAAATAGGCTGAAAAAATTATGCCTGTCCCATTATTCATTTGTATTGATCTAGATGTACAAGCCTTTGCATCACAATTTGACAAAAGGTTAAATATTAACAGAAGCATCATTAATCTAACAAAACAAATTAGCATAGCAATGGCTCTTCTGGTTGATGTTATGTATACTATGGGCTCTCTATAAACTAGGGAAGACTTCAGATTGAGACTTAGTACCTGTCTTCACGGACCTAGCCATGAAATGGACCTGGGCCTGAGATGGACGGCAGCACTGCTTTGGTGGCTTGCACAGGTCTTACTGTGGGGATAGAGGGTCCTCGCCACCAAACATCTGCCTGGATAAAGCTCACATCTCTTTCTAGTGCAAGTATCTGAGGTGCTACCTGGGACAGGGCTTGGCACAATTTCTTTCCGAGTACTGAAGCATGACTTAGGCCGAGTCCTTACAGCTTGTCATTGTGGCATTATGGATGTAGTAGTGCATTATGGTGCAATCTCTCCCACATGGGCAATCTCTTTGATATGCTATGTTCACACTCCCCTCTGACCAACAGGACACCATTCTCCTAGATGTCGGGGTGAGCTCAATTAACTTATAGGTGAGTTGAGACTGGGCTGTGACCAAGTTCAACCACTGTGGGGGGTTTTGCTGCTGCTGCTATTGTGTATGTGTTTGTAAAAGAGGGCACCTGAATATGTGTATATACCTGTGGAGGCCCAAAGATGATATCAGGAATCATCCTGGATTGCTTTACTTCCTCTGGGATTTTTCCAGACTTTGCTTTCTAGGGTTGGAATTACAGACTGCTGCCATTTCCACCTGGCAATTTTGCCTAAATCTGAGGATTCAAACTCAGGTCCTTTTGCTTGTGAGGGGAAGGCTTTAACCCCTGAGCCATTTCCAATGTTCTATTCTTCTTGCTTTTTTTTTTATCATCATTATTTTTATTTATTCAATTGTGCATGTGTGTGCATGTGCGCGCGCGTGCGTGCGTGCGTGTGTGTGTGTGTGTGTGTGTGTGTGTGTGTGTGTGTGTGTATGTGTGTATGTATGTGTGTGTGTAGAACCACAGATGAATTTGGGAACCACCATGGATGCCTCCACCTCCTCCCCGTTCACTCTGCCCCAGGATCCACAGGCTCCGCCCTACCAGGACCGGAAACGCAGGCCACCCCCACTTCCGCCCAGCGTCTATACGTGGGGTCTTGAATCTGAACTCAGGACTTTCCGCCTGCAAGGCAGAGGCTTAACCCCTGAGCCACCTCTCCAGCCCCTCTTCTTGCTTTTAATCAGTGGCATGCAGAGTCATCTTATATAAGGATATGCCCCTAAATCACAGGGTTGTTCAAGTGACTATTGAGTTACTTACCAGCTGTGTGCTATTTTGTAGCAAAATATTAATTTGTATGTTCTCAAAAGTCTATTAAAAGACACAGCTGTGTTTTTTTCCTCTTTCATTTTTTTCTTCCTTTCTTCTGAGACAGGGCCTCATTATATAAACCAGACTAACCTTAAACTTACGATCCTTCTGTCAAAGCTATACAAGTGCTGGTATTAAAGGTGTATACCACAAAGCCTTGCTAAAACTACACCTTTCTTTATGGTATCATACATATCATATTATTCAATATCAGAGTATTCAAGTTGGAAGTACATCCCCACCTATGCATTTATCTGTCTATCTAGCACCTGAGAAATTAAGCTTAGAAGGAACTCATGTCAGATGTAGAACAAAAGGAGGGAATGAAGACTAGTAATGTTCAATGTTTATGTAAGTCGAGCCAATTTTGCATCTAGAATTAGAGGCAAATATGTCAGAAGTTCATGCTGCTTTTCTTACTTTTATATATTAAAAAATCAAGATTATGAGTATTTATAGAGAGCACAAGATTTTGATAACTTACCTAACAAGTTAAGACCCCTAAAACTAAAAGGAAAATAAAAACTCCAGTGAAAATATAACAGATAACTGACCATTATAAAATAATTACATAAGTATAATATTTTCTCGTGAAAAAGAACATGATCATTTTCCACAGAAATTGCTCATTGAGAAAATCAAAGCCATTTGTCTGAGAAGGGATGGCAGTTCACCTTTAACAAGTCATGCTAAATGGCCCTAATCAATCCCCCTCCCCTTCATTGTGCAGATACATTTTCAATGATCTATGGATTTCATTTTATATCATCCTTAAAATTGTTTCCTGTATCAAACATGATAAAACACTTCAAGTTCAATAGCACCAATGTGCACATACTAACATTCAAAGGAGGATATTTGATTATCTAAAGAATAGTGGTCATAAATGTCCACTTCTAATAGATCTAGCGATATAATTTTGTAAAACCTTTCTTCTTATAATGCCTAACTGATATGAAAGGGTTTATTTAGAAGCACAGAATCCTTGTGAATGTAGCATTCTCCTCCATCATTTAAACAACTCTTAACCACTACCATCTCCCCCTCCCCCCTCCCCTTCCCCTTCTCCCCTGGCCTAGTTCTTTCTGAAGTCTTCTACATGACAGAATGTGCTTTTCTTTCAGCTCTTTCTTTCCTGAATCTGAAATGTATCTATGGCTAAACTTTTTTTCTCTAGGTTTTTGACAGATCAGTTATATTCAGTGTGAAATGTGCTCAGTGGCTTTCCATATCTGTTGGTAAGGGCTTACTCTCTGTAACGCTTTGCTTCTCCAAGACAGAGACTGCTTCAACAACATGCAATGACCGAGAAACACACAATCCTGGCAGATTTGTAACAGGGCAAAAATCATTCATTTTTTAAAGTCAAAATTAAAAACCTAAGTTAGTATGAGCAGTGAGCGCACAATCAATCACAAGTCATCACAAGATTTGAAAATTTATTGAGGCATTTCAAAGGAAAAAAAATCGGCTCAATTTCAAAATCTGCACATTGGAGAGAAAAGTTTTGTGAGAATCTGGGTACTCTAGTAGGTGCTTTCCAATCTCCAATTTATAGAGGTCACTTGCCTTTTTACTCTATGCAGCTTTGGCCAACTTCAGAGACTGACAAAACCTGAGAGTGGTATTAGATTTAACACCATTTCAAGATGGGCTTTAAGCTGAGAGAGAATGAGTTGGACAGGAAAGGAAATAGAAAGGAAGAGGAAGGTTCTACAGATGAAACCCTTGGCCTCACAGAAAATTGAAATATCATTATTTCAAACCCTTCTAGAAATCTCTGTGGTGGCTTATGCTACTCTAAGATCATGCTGCTTCCCATGGTAGCATCAGAATAAAGATATTAGAGAATGAAATGGATTGCAGACTTATATGACTTCCCACTGGAATGAGGAGTTCCCTAAAATCAGTACCTTTCTATAAGAGACCTGTCTGTTTGCCATGCATGGAATCGGTTGGGCCGGGCTAAGCACCAAACCCACTTATGTTGGGGCCAGCATTTGAGAAGTTATTTCCTTCAAATGGCTAGGCTTCCTGGTCCAAGGGACCAGTCACGGAATACTGATAACTGCTTCAGTAGTTTTCCTTTTTATCTTCAGGAGCATCATCAAAGATTCCCAGTCTATCAGAAACCAAGATTTTAAGTAGCTAGACAAAAATCTCTGTAAAATGAGAAGTGGAAAAAGAAGACCAAAAGAAATGAAATGTTTGGAAGTAATGGTTGCCAACTCTCAAAGGTTGACATGCAGCATCTCTAGCAAACCAAACCTGATGTCAATCTACATCCTCTGAGGTGTGTCCAAGATTCAACGCTAATGTCATTAGGTTAATACTAAAACAGCCATCTCATGTCATATTTACATAGTTTTATGTCTGGATAGAAACAATGGAAATGTTAATAGAATTTCTTAAATATCATTAGAGTTGGAATATGTTTCTTAACGGAAATTTGAAAGTTAGCATATTATGAATATAGCTGGAAATTTTGTTTTAGGAAGTGTCTGATATGAGTTAGCACATCAATTCAACTGTTTACTAGTCAGTTAACTTGTGTGGGCTGCTCCACCTGTTTTTGAAAGAGAGATGTTCTTCATTATTTCATGACCCATGTATAGGTCTAATGCATAAAGCGTCACCCCTAACAGGCTTTCCACAAGTAATGGCTTCCTCTGTCACTGTCCTAAGTTGGCCTTTCACATCATTTCCATGTTTGTTTAAACAATTCCAGAATTTCAGATTTTAGTCAGCTTTCTGTCTGCAAGTTTTTTACCCAAAGATTCAACTTCCATGGATCAAAAACACCAGGGAAATGTGTCTATGTTGAATATGGACAGACTTGTTTGTCCTTGTTACACAAACAAGGCAGTTTAATAACTATTTAAATATTGTTTGCATCACATTAGGTCCTGCAAGTGATCTAAAGATGATGTGAAGTATTGAGAAGTGTGCAAGAGTTGTATGCAAATATTATGCCCTATTGTAAAAGGGACTTGAGTGTAGTTTGGAACCAACCCACCACAGATAGCTGAGAAAGGCCTGTAATTTGTAGTTTCCTCTACACCTCATCTAATATAAGTAAAGTGAAGAGTGTTTCTAGTTGAGACTGTTTTTCTCCTGTTACAATTTTCCTTTCCTCTCATAGTGTGTGTTCCTCAAGCATATGTGTGTGTTCCTGTTTATGTGTATGTATGCATGTGGGGGCCAGAGGACAACCTTGGGTACCATTCCTCAGGTACCCAAGGGATTTTCCAGTGTTTCTCAGTGCTGGAGCTATAAGTATGTATGACCGTGCCGGCTTATTTACATGAATTCTGGGGACTGAACACAGATCATCCTGCCTGCAAAGTGAGCAAAGCTTTCTCCACAGCTTGTTACGCATATTTCAAGGATCATGGGGTTATGGGACATATGGATCTTTTTCTCCCCCTCTGGTCACTGGGAGGTCTAAGGAAATCCAATGTCTCAAAACCCTCACCTGCACCTTCAGCCCGATTGTTCAGATGCTATTTTTCCTCACATGTTTCACCAGCATATCTCTTATTGTTGATTGATACCGAAATGCATCTTTTTCAGATAAAATTAAAGTTTTTTTTTTTTTTTTAAAACACTAAGGATAAACCTCCTCATTATAGTTTTTAGCATTTTCTCTACTGTCTTGGTTCGGGTTCCTATTTCAGGAATTCCCATTATTTACACATCAGATCTTTTGTTCTTTTTGTTAACACATGCCAACTTCATTTGGCTTCTCTTTATTTTTGGCTCTTAAAAATTCCTGTCATCTGTTCTTCTGAAGGCATCAGTTTGTGTTTGTTTCTTTATTTGTTCCTTTCACTTTGGCCCCTACTTCTGAAAATATTGGGGCCTTTTGTCTGTCTTGTTTTGTTGCTTTTATCATATATCTCAACATTTTGCTGGTGTTTCTGGATTGTCTCAGAAAAGAAGTTGCAAATTTGATCTAATTTTGAGCTTGTGTTTTTTGCGTCATTTTCCTGATTTACAGGGATCTCACATACAATTTAACCTGAGTCCTCATACCTTTTAGCATCATTTCCTTGGACATTCACAAGGAAGCTTACCTTGAGCAAATGTTCTTTGTTATGTTTCCTTAACATCACAAAGCTCTTGTTTACAGTTGATTTAGCATAGTATTAAAAGTATGCTGGCCAAGTTTTAGGATTCCCCTTCTCTGCTGCTCTCCCCAATTGTCCCCCTAGACTTTCTCATTCTGTTGTACCTATTAACTCCTGGTCAAATAAATTGCATCAGCCTCTGTTCCATGCAGCGTCCTGTCCTGAAGGCCTCTGGGAGTCACTGCTGGGCATCATGCCAACAAGGCTGCCCAACTCCTTAGGGCTCATAGTTGCTCCCATGTTAGGGCATGCAGCCCAACTCCCGATTAGCTGTCATTATTGCTTCTTGCCCTGTGTTCCATGTGGCTCATGGGAGCTCTCCAGTTCTCAGGTTTGTGACATACTTCACTTTCCTGGACTTCAGGAAAGCTGATACTTGCATGCATTCTGGACTCTGAGAATTCCCTTGTCATATTTTCCTCTTGTCCTCTTTCTCTCTCTTTCCTCCTCCATTTTCTCTTATTTTCTTCCTCTCCTTTCTCCCCTCCCCTCCTTTTCCCTTTCCCTTCCCTTTCCCCGCCCTCCCTATCCTGTCCTTTTTTACCTTTCTTTCAGCATTGGGTTAAACATAGGCCTTGTGCAGGCTAGGAAGTGCTTGTAGGCATATGCCCAAACTCCTTTTCACTTCTTTTGCTCCCAAACTCTGGGTTTCGGTTTTGTAAGCAGCCTCTCAGATTTTATGAGAAGACGCAAACACACTGCCACAGCAGCTGCCAGATCTCTTTGTTTCGTAGTTTTAAAGCACAGGGATAACTGTTTGATTTACCGTGAAATGGAGTTTGAAAAGAAAACATATCCAAAAGAGTGAGTATGGGTTTTGCCTAGAAACTTCATCTGTTTTTCAGGAAGACTGTCAGTTCCTGAGTTTTAATGCTTTCAGAACTATTTTGGGAGACCACAGGTGTGGAATCAATGCAAAAAAAATATTAAGGACTTATTTTTCATTATGCAGTGATATTTGCAATTGATCCCTTGGGCCTCTTCGTCGTCTCAACTCTGTTTTCCACCATAAACCTCAGTGGATGGGATGTGGCAAAGCACTTACAATGCTGAACTCCATCCCTTATGATCTGTACATTCTAGTGGATCACAGGCATTGTCAAAGCCCAAGCTGAGGCGCATTCTCCTGCCAGCTCTGGCTTTCAGCAGAGACAGAAGTTTTCTTCAATGGAAAGTTTCTGTAAGTTTGCACCTGTGGGAAAAATAATTCTACCATGTACTGCTGCTTATTCCATCACGTGCTAAGTCAGGGAAGCAAGTGAAAAGGGTATTGAGACAAAAAGCACCTTGCTTTATTTCTAGGTGATAACTTTTTTTTTGAAAATTTTAAGATGTTATTTATATTCGTGGAGCCATTTGCATGCAGAGAATTAGTACTGACTAATTTTCAGTAATAAGTGTGGCTAAATCCTATTTCTTCTTTCTAGGTCTTTATGATTGGCATCAGCTTTCAGTATTTGAAATCTCTCCCATTTGACCTGAGAATTTCCAAGCTGTGACCCTGTCTGGATGGCCAAGCATAGTGTGTCTCATCTTTTCTATGCCTGAACTCTAATACTACTAGCTACCCAGCCAGCTACTCAATAAGGAACTAAGTTTTTATTGTACCAAACACCAGCCAGTTTATTTTTTATTATTATTTAAATGTCTTCTTGGTCAGTGAGATAGCAAAGGAGTTTAGGTGCCTCCTCATAAATATGGCTATCTGAGTTTGAACCCAGGAAGCCCAGACTTCTAAATATTTTCCTCTCACCTCTAACCATGTATCTTCTAATAAACAAATATATAAAAATGCATCACAATGTTAACTAATCTTGGTAGTTGGGAAGACAGTCATTTTCACTGTTCTAGTAAAGTGACATACCTGCATCTTTCAACAGGAAGTAAGAGGCTAAAAATAGAAAGCCCTGACAGATTTGAAATCATATGGATAAGACATTTAAGTCTAGATCTCAACTTATAACAACGTAACTCTCATTCCTCACCATGAAAGTTGACCCTCTCATTTACCAAAAATCAGAAAGGAAGCAAATACTTCAGCCAGAGCTTCTAAAGTGAGGGCTAGGGATGTAGCTCAGTAGATGGAAGACTTAACACAGGATATAGGATGCACTGGGTTCCATTCCTCAGCACTTATAAACAAGGTGCTGTGACTGCTGCTGCAATGTTAGCACTGGGGAGACAGAGACAGGTAGCTAGGGAAAATTAGAGGCTATGGTGTGAGACTCTGCCTCAAAACACAAGCAAACAAAAAGTAGGTAGAGACAATTCTGAGTCCTTCCATCCTGAGCTGATACCTCATGAAAGCTTCTTTTAACACACAGCATGTCTAGAACAAGCCCCCCTCCCTGCATTCCCCACCAGCTTCAGTTGGGACCTGTAGAAAACACACTAGAATCAAATGAATCATCCACAGCCGACATGAGGCACAAACCAATCAACGGCTTTCGATCCTGCACATTTCCAGATTATTCTGACTTGACCTCATCTAGACCTTCCAACAATCCTTCTTCCACATTTCCAGATTTCAACTTCTGCAAAATTCACACACCCTACTTCATCACCCCCCATCCAGCATCTGCTTTGCTCCATCTCTGATCTTTCCCAATGGGTGAATGAGGCATGTCCAAGGCACTGTGATGAAGAGGTCACTCGATTTCCATTCGTAAAGCCAAATCTCCTGTGCTCCCCGTAATTACCAATCAATTTTACATAAATAGCAAAATTAAGCCCCATTATTCTCATTTACCACGAAATTAGAGGAATTAATTAAACATGGAAAAAGGGCCGATGCCTGCCAAGTCGCCACTTCCAGTAGACAGATACAAATTCAGGAACTGCTTGCAGGCAGCAAGGAAACTTAATACACCATCCAGAAACCATGAAGGGATCCTTCAGAAATATTGTGTGTAGAGCAAGTATCTACCACTCACATGTCCTGAGATTCCTTGTCCTGCAGTGATGATTAAGGAAATATTCTTTCCTTTGGACCAGTGTCATGACATTTTTACAATGCAAGGGTATAGGGTTCCTTCTTGTCATTAAGAGGTGGTATATCTTGTATTAAGTTTCTGATTGAATGACTTACAGATCTAGGGGATAGCTCAGTCAGTAAAGTGCTTCTGTACAAACAAGAGAACCAGCGTATACACTTCCACAAAGATGTTAAAAAAAGGAAAGAAAGAAAGAAAAGAAGAAAAACCAGGTGCATATTTATCAACCCAGCCCTAAGGAAGTGGAAACACATCCATGGAATTTTCCAGTCAGCTAATCTGACCTAATTAGTGAGCTCCAGGACAGTAAGAGATTCCGTCTCAAAAAATGAGGTGGAGGACACCTGGGAGAGACCTCGTTTCAAAAACTAAGATGGAGGACACCCGAATCATGATACTTGAAGATGACCTCTAGATTCCATGGACAAATGTACCTGCACATACTTGGGACTTTGACATGGATGGACACATACACCATACACGTACACATGCACACGTGCACACACACGCACGCATATACGAACACACAATTATAGTTAGATACACATATCAACTGATATTTGAGGATTCAAGCTCTGGGCACATTTGTAGATAATTGGAAGTTGAATTTAAGCCCAGAGTGAACTTGCAGAAGATTGTCTAGTTGATGGAGAAGGTCCAACCCATGGTGGGTGGAACTAGGCCCTGGACAGGTGATTAAAATACAGAGAGTTGGTTGAAGAAGTTGGCATTCTTATGTATACTTGGTCAGACATGCTGGTCTGGCAAGTAAGGATTGTCCCTCTCTCAGCCATTAGGTGGATTTGGTGTGGCCAGTTCCTTCATCCTTGGTGTTGGTGTAAGCTCTCCGGCCAAGATGGACAAACAACTGTAGCCAGTCTATTGTAAGAGAATAAGCCCCTTGTTCCCTTAAGCAGTTTTGTCATGATTTTATCAGCAACAAGCAGAGTAACTGCTACAGAATTTGGTACCAAGAGTAGAGTGTTAATAATGATCCGACACATGTATCTATCACACACACACACACCCCTGTAGACCCTGAAGAAAGGCCAACTTAACATGGGCTTTTGAGGCTGGGGAGATGGATCAGCTGTTAAGCACTCACTACACAAGTAGGAGGACCACAGTTTGGAACTCCAGATTACACAGCAAATGTTAGGTAAGCATGAAGACCTGCCTGCAATTCCAGCCAGGAATATGAAGTTTGAAAATCCCCAGAAGAAGCTGGCTAGCCAAACGAGGCCTATCAGCAACTTAGGGTTTAGAAACCCAACCTCAAAACAGTAAGGTGGAAGAGTGATCAAGAATGATTCCTTGGGCCTCCACACATGTATCTGCATACTTCACACACACACACACACACACACACACACACACACACACACACACACAAGTATATCCACACACATCCAAATATCTATCCACAGGTACACTTACCCCATATATACATACACATAAAAAAAGATGTGCTTCCAAAGCCAAATCATTCAGAGAATCTCCATTTGCGTGCTATTGTTAATGAGTCCAGTTAATACCATCCCCTTTTTTAGTGAAAGGTCACATGGTGCTTAAGACTGAATTTTTGAAATAAATGGGAGGCAGACAGGGAGGAGGGAATAAGGAACATTGGTGTTTGAAGTTGGGAATTTTTGGCATTGGGTTCCATAACGCTGAGATCCTGTTGCAAAGTTTAGAAACCGCAAGACTGAGGATGGCGAAATAGCTTCACAAACCCACGAAGCTTCGCAAATACCATTGTCTGAAAGTCCCTTGCAATGACTTCCATTACGAAGCAATGAGATATCTATTATTCCTTAAACAAGCCCACCGATATAATACCCCTTTAATGGCCGAGCAACAGTAAAAAGATCTTCATATCTTTCTTAATGAGATTTTTATTGCTTGTGTAAATTTGACTTACACTGAATTTTTGTCTGGGGAACGCTGAATTATGTTACCTCGAGTTGTTCCTGGTAAGCTCGCAAGCATCCACCCAATTTTTTGCTGTGAAAATGGCTCCTTCCGGCAAAGGGAAAGCAATTGAAACTGTTTAATCAGCTGCCTTCTGTAAATACACAATTATTCTTCAAGCTCCATGCTGGAGTTATATTTACAAAGGGAACACATAGCAATAATTATTTTGGGTTATAGTTAGTTGGTATTAGTTAATGTCTGTGTGTAATTGAGAGGAAATTAAGAAAGTGTAGATTATGGGGACAAAACACCAGATAAATGAACATTTGTCAGAATGAAAATTTGCTTGTATTTTCAAGCAGGAACTGGAAACTAGGTTAAAGGAGAATCAACAAGTTCCTCATCTGAAACTTACTCGGCAAGGAGTGTTTCTAAGTGACTTGTGTTTCTTTCCACTAAATAGAACCCAGGTAGAGGAGTAAGAGTAGGAGAGGAGAAAGAAGAAGAAAAGGAGGCATGAGAAATGGAGAGAAAGGAGGTAAATGAGAAGAAAAAGAAGAGAAGATGGAAGATAAGGAAGAGGAGGAAGAGGAAGAGAAGAGTAGAGGAAAAGAAGGAGGAGGAGGAGGAGGAGGGAACGAGGAGGGGACTTCTATTCACAGAACATTCAGTGGATTCTAAAGTCATTTATAAAATGTTGTTAGGTGTTTCATGACTTCCATACATAGTTAAGAGAGAGAGCGCAAGAGAAAGAGAGTGTACATGTATGAGAGAGAGAGAGAGAGAGAGAGAGAGAGAGAGACCACACGTGTAAGCACATTAACATAAATGACAAGGTCACATAGTAGCACAGTGCCTGGAGCTTGCCTGGTAGGCTGGACTGTCTGGCCAGCAAGCCCTGGAGATCCACTTGTCTCTATTCCCCTAGCGCTGGGGTTGCAAGTATGCACCTCCAAGAGCATCCCCAGCTTTCTTTCTAACGAAGGCTCTAGGGACTGAACTTGGGTCCTCAGGCTCTAAGGCAAGCACTTCACCGCATGAGCTGTGCATGTTGTCGGTCCCAAGAGTTAACAGATTTTCAAAGCTTCATCCTTGAGAGTCATTCACACGCTCACTGGGGTAGAGGGCCCGTTATTTCTCTTGGAAGAGATAAAGGGTCAGATCATTTTGGACAAGATAGCATTCCCCAGAACTCAGATGCCAGAAGATTATACCCATCATCCTGTCCTCCACTGAATTTAGAGTTTGAGACGATTGAGCGGAATCGCCAAGAGAACCAAGGTTGAAGGTTTAGGGGGGACATTTCCAGACAGTTGCTCAGGTTCCTGTGCAACAAGGCACTGAGAAACTGCTCCCTGACCCTCCCATTTTCCCCTTTGTTGAAAGATGACTCTGGAGCCTGCTGGTTGCAAGCAGGAAGTGGGATGAGACCTGCAAATTACCCAGCAGTGGCTGGACTCCATGAAGGCGCTCAGTTCCCTGGAGCAGCTGCAGCCTCTGCTATTGTTTCTACTCGGCTGCCATCTCCTGAGGAGTCTTGAAATCCATGCACATGCATAGCAGCATTGTGTCTCATGTTTGTAGCCAAAGGAGTGCTTGGTTTGGGGAAATGCTAATGGAGGAAGAAGAGAATGTTGACATGTCTTCCCACTTCACACTGTGGGCTGAATCTAAGATTGTGGCAAATGGGGTGGTAGATAGAGGCAGAAGCCATTTGTCTTTTATTTCATCCTGACTTGCTTGTGTATTTGCTCACACACAAAAACTGGAAACAGAGTTTCTGGAATAAATGAAGAGGCTCTGGCATGGTCTCTAAGGGGGTCTTGGAGTTCAAGCAATAAAATATGTAAGACATCGTGAAGAGTTGTCACCATGGCATGGTGCCGACTGCATTCCAGCAGCACAGTGAGAAAGATCTGTGGAAGCACACAGAGCCATCCTCTGGGTCTCCAGGGCAAAGACCCATTGGCTGTGAGCCTGACTGTGACCACAAACTGACAGGAAGCAGCAGAATGGGGGACAGGGAAACGAACAGCTGAGGGCAGGAGTCTAGAACTACAGGTGCAGAGGAGTGGCGCTGGGTGGCTAGTTTCTAACCACGGGGCACAAATGATGACAGAAGCTAATGATTTCCTCTGTAGCCTGCCTTGGTCTTATAATTAATGGACCAAGAGTCCTGAGATGGAGTGGAGGTTTTAGACTTCCTCATGAAGTTAGCACTCATAAAAATCCCCATGCGAGACAAAAGGTCTTCTTGCTCCCCACCAGGCTAGCGTTGTGCTATGCCTGTCTCTCCCTTCCATGGACATTCCATCCACTGGCCACATCAGATAATAATAGGTCAGGAATTTTCACCATAGACTTCTTCAGAACACCTGGACCCATGAGGAATTCTGGGTCCAGGAGAAACAGAGGCAAATGAATGACCTAGTTTCTTAGTTTGGGGTTGTATGGTTGTTTGATTTAAACAGAGAAGAATGTCTCTAAATATTTACTGTCTTGAAAAATGTTTTGAAATTACTAAAAATTTTCAAAATTATAAAGCATTGCAAAAGGCTGGAGAATTACTGTTCTTTACAGAGATCCAATGACTTTGATGTCTAGTTCTTAATTGTGGTTATTTCTTCTCCGACCTGTTTGAGTGCAGGGTGCAGCCTACACAATCCTTACATATAAACATGTTTTCTTACAGACCTGTCCCACTCAGAAAACTTGACTGGGGCATGCCATTTTTGTTTAATCTGCACTGTATGGTTCATTTTGCTCCTCTCTAATGAAGAATCTAGTTTAGGATAATTTCTTGCATTTCATTTTCATATGTAGACTTGTGTTTGGGAGTCTTCTATTTTCTGTTTATTCTCTAAAACCTTGAACCAAGATGTGACTGGAGCCCTTATCCATCAGCTAATGGTGTGTTCCATGGACTAGTATGCCCAGCATACTTAACTATTCAGCATGGAGACGTACTACCATGGCAATACCCTTCCTGCTGGAAGCTCTGGTCTAAGGATCTGGGGTGGCTTCATATGGAAGTAGGGCCTTCTGGGCCGTCACCTGAGGGCAGGATGACAGGGGCAGCACTATAAGGTATGAGGGTTTTATGTCAAGGGAAGATAGAGGTATAGTTAAGTTAATAAATCAGGAGATAAAAACACCAATTACCACAAGGTTATGGAAATTTCTCCCCCATCAGTTCTAACCCTCTCCTACTTCAATAGAAGCCTCAAACCATACTTCTACCTTTGTGCTTTGGCAGCCTTATTAGAGTGGAACAGTTTTGCTTATGAAAGATTTGCCACAAAGAAAGGAGGTTCTGGACCTCAGAGCCTGAAGTGGCGTGAAGACAGAGAGGTTGAGAGCAGATGTCAGACATTTATGTCCAGACGTATTCATGTGTTAGCGCTCTCTCTCCCTGAAAGGTCTACCTAGGCATAATGCTGGTGGGACTATTCTCATGCCTAGGTTTGGGAATCCTAACTGACCACAGTCCACCTGGGCATCTGCCTCATTAGAATGCAGCTGCATAAAGACACAAAGAGCTACCATGGGAAGCTGTCAGAGCTCAGCAAAAATGGGAAAAACTTGGGCAACAGGACAGCCCTAAAAGCTGCCATCAGAACGAACAAAGATGATTCACAGAGTGAACATGTGGGGGCAGAGTGAACACATGGAGAGGGATGGGGAGTACTGGAGGGACAGGTTAGATAAGTAGCCCTAGTAACACTCTTGTGGACACACTGGGAGCAACTAACTGGCTCTGGAGCCTGTCTCAGCTATGGTTACTCTTAGACATGGATGATGGGTATTGAGGGCAGTTCTTATAAGGGTAACACCTAAAACAGAGTATCGCCTGATTGAGAACTCTCTGAAAAACAGCCCACCAAAATCAGGAACTGCAAGTTTTAGGAAGTGGGATGTGGACCACTAGTGAGAGCTGAGTGGGGTGTGTAGGTGGAGTGGTAGGATGATGGGGGGGGGATGATGGCAACGAGTAGTGGGATTTCCAACCAGGACTGGAAGCCAGGCTGGTTGGGTTGTTAAAAGATAGAAGTCTTCATCAAACACAAATTTTCCCAAGGCCTGAAAATAAGTCCACTTCACAAAAATCCATCCTGTATGCCAAAAGAAGTGCTTCAACATTCCAAACATTCAGAGCTGCGATGTAGCTCCATTGACAGATTGCTTGCTGAGCATTCAGAAGGCTCTGGGTTCAATCCTGAGCCCCACATAAAATGAGCACCCAGAACCAGGGAAGCAGAGAAAGGGGGATCAAAAGTTTAAAAGTCAATCTGAGCTGCACAGCAAGTTCAAGGCCAACCTGGATTACATAAGTCAGTCTCAAAAGTAATCATCAAACCAGTCATCTATCTATCTCTTCATTTATCTATCTGTCCATCCACCCACCCATTAACACTACAAAATCCAAACATTTGAAGGAAAGTTTGACAGCATTTCAGACACACACACACACATACACACACACACACACACACACACACTATTTCAAAGAGAGACCAAAATTGTGTCTGCAAATAGCGTGCTCGTGAGATGAGACAGCCTGGGAGAGAGGAGGCTCAGGCAGGACCCTTCACTGCACCTTCTGAAGCCTTAAGCCCACTGGCCAGGGCTGACTGTGATGCAAGTGCTGGGGAGGAATGCAGCACCCTTCACTTCTCAGACAGAGCAGAGACAACTTCAAAAGAAAGACCTGAAGCAACTCTGCCTACGTGAAACCTCGACACCCATTTGCTCCACCAAACAGCCAAAGCCCTCTAATAATGTAGAAATATGGAGTTACTCTGGGACAGCGAGGCTGCTCCCAACATCAATCTGGACTAACCAACTGGGACTGCAATTTTAGCTTGGTGGCAGCAGGGACATGAGCTCAGAGGCAAGAACTGATTTTAAAATCTCACAGAGGCAGAGGACGGAACATTCAGAAAATGCCCTAACAAGTGAAATCTCAGGCTTAACAAACATGCCACTTGAAGCCAAGGAATAAGGAGAACCACGTTCAGCCAGCAACTAAGACAGGAAGGGGCAATCAGTTGAACATCACTGACTCTGGGATACCTGCTATTTGGCTTGCTAAGCTGTGTGACTTCTAATGCATTGGTAAAACTCACTTGATCTTCTTCTCTTACCATTGAGGCCGCTATTTAACATAGAGTTCCCACCCCTTAATACTGTCCTCTGATCTTAGAGATAGTTTCAGAAGATTTCTTAGTACATAATAAGGGCTGGGTGACATCATACCCCTTCTTGGTATCCTTGGGAACTTATTATGCAATCTGTCCTGTGTTATATTTATTTCTAACACCTTAACCAGGGCATAGAGAAATAGTAGCAGAATTAAGAGCTAAGCAAATGGAGTGGGCCTGCCATGCTTTCGTTGAAGATAACGACTTCCCCGTGAGTGGACTCTCACCAGCTCTTGTCCCAGGGCATACCAGGGCATCTCTAAGCATACAGCTGTTGATCTGGCTTCAACACTTGTCAGTAACACCCTGAGTATCCCCACGTGGTTTTGGCGTTCTGTGGTTTAAGCAAAGCGGTGCATGTAAAACTTTGTTATTTCGGCTACCCTCATCATGGATATCATTAGAACGATAATAATATAGTCCCACAAGCAAGGGTTGAATAATCCAATTTAAAACCTGCCAATCAAACACTGAGGGAAGACTTGCTTGAAGCCTGTTTTCTAAAAGGTTACAACTGATTTTAATCGTTTTCTTTTGCGGGTGGATGAGTGAGAATGAAAATAAAAGAGCTTTGTAAAGCATAATGTATATTTCATCTAGTGGCTACAAAAAAAAAAAAAAAAGGTATAGGTTTTAACGCTCTCCCAGCCTAAGGTCTTGAAGGTACTCTGATCTCTACATTTTATGTTCCAGGTGATTTGTCTCCCGTATTCTGGGTCCAGATGGCTGGAACACAGGGGGAATTCCGCCATCTTCTGGCCCACATGGAGAATTGCCTGGCGAAGCTGCCCAGACTCGTTCACGAGGTTGCTATCAGCCCAGAGGTTTGAAATCCTTAGAGCACAATTGGGGAGCATTTAGGTGGGCCCAAGACCCTGCCCATCTCTCCAACCTGTCTTTTCAACTCCAGAAGCAGGGCGCGGGAGCTAATCATTAGGTTCCTTGGGAATTTGCTCTTTTTCAGGGGCTGGGAGCCTGCCTTTTCCTGGTCTGTCGTGGGAGCTCAGGCCACCATTTGCTCCCCCTCCCTTTCCTGAGGGTTTCATAGCAGGGCGACTGCAGCGCTTAGAGAAGTCAGAGATCCAGCCCTAAAGAATTGTGGGAGACTCAACCGCCCAGCCAAATGCAGAACGCAGAGGGCAATTCAAACAATGATTATTTCAGAGAATGTTCACATAGACAAGTCCATGCACATGACAGAAGGCTCCAGGCACTGGGCAAGAGGCATCTTTCAGAGTCTCTTCCCAGTCCCACACATTAACACATGAATTACACACACCCCAACCTATACAGAACACTTACAGTACACACACCCTGACTTGTACTGAGCACCTACACTACACACAACCTAACCTACCTACCTGTATTGAACATCTACAGTCTGCTTCCTGCTGTCACATGTGCTTTTATAAATTAATGTATTCAATCCTCACAACTACTCTGCAGAAGATATTGGTACCATGCTTATTTTACTAATGAAGAAACTGAGGCAAAAAATAAAGTTTAAGCTATTTGTACAATAACTCACAGCTACAGCCAAACTGGACCTTAACTCAAGATGCCTGGCTCCAGGTTCATCTCCCAACCTGTATGAGACTTAGGCACCTAATTGACATTGAGGCACCAGGTGATACAAGAGAGAGATGACAGGATAGAATCATAAGGTCCTGTGAATTTTAGTTCCTCAAAAGCAGCTGTACCCGGGGAGGCTGACTGATTGAATAGATCCTCCGTGATATGGTAAGGAGTGTATGTTGTAAATTCAGAGCCAGATTATCTTGGGCCATCTTTACCCCCTTAATAGCCATGTGTGACCCATTTCCCAACATCCTGGTGACTAGTAAGTACTAGTAGGAATGTCCAACTAGACCTTTGGTTTCCACCAGTCACAAGGTTGAGAATGTCATCAGCTCTATACAATATCTCCATCTTGTAACACAGTTTTTTTTTTTTTTTTGCTTTGCTGTAACACACCTATATAATATTTTCACCAATACATTTGTAAAGTGTCTTGATTTATGGTTTCCTTTATTCTGTGATTTATAAAACCTTGAAAAAATTGTTACCACGATGGAACACATGGAATCTGGGGCAATTTGAATCTGTATTCCCTGACCATAGTCACTCATAATTGACGCCAGAATCAACTACCTCTTAGCCTTTTGCGGTAAGAGTTGTAATTTTTTTGGCTACAATCCTTAGAAGAGGAATTAGAAAACTGACTCTCCTATATTGTTAATTGGGATCCACATAGACAGACCCAAGGGTCAGCCATGGTTGAAGGGAAAGAAGCAATTTCCAGTGGACAGAAAGACAGAGGAACCCCAAGAGAATGGAGGCGGAGCCCTTACTATGATGACATAAGAATTTTTTGGAGAAAAAGAGAGAAGAACGTGAAGACCAAGGACAGGGTCTCACAGAATTCTTCACTAAATATGCTTAGCTCAATCATAGACCTGTATAGCCAAGGGAGGGGAAGAAGGGCTGCTGAGAAAAAGCATGTGAGTTCAAAGGTCAAGCTGAGTGGTTGGTGATGCACCACTCAGCGCAGAGGGGGTCAGACTGTGCTCCATGCCCCTTGGGTACTGCAAGCAGCTCAAGGCCATCCATCCCCATGGGACAGGCTGATGATCACTGTTTCCCACTCATTCCAGGGCTTGCCAGAGGCCTGGCACTGGGGATACTGGTGATCAGCAATCAGTGCTGCACTAGCTCTGCTTCATGTGCTCTAGAGGGGAACTTGGAAATTAAATTTTCGAAAGGCTGCAAATCAAAAGACACACTCAAGAAAGAGAGAAAAAAAAAAAAAAAAGAGGACACAGACCTGTAAATTCATGGGGAAGAGGCCAAAGGAAGAATCAGGGGGTGCTTGGCCAGGTCCTTTGTTTCAAAGGGTCCTGTTTGTCCTGTTTGTACAGTCACATGGAGGTGCGCAGTACCAGTGACAAACTAAAGATGGCCACAACTAACTTATCAGGTGCTGTTCCAGGACCCTGTCACTAAACCACAGATGCCTGCTTAATTCTATCTAAAAGGTAAATCCCTTATCATCTTGTAAATAAACTAATGAATGCTGTATTTTATAAAGGCATCCATAAATGATAGGGTTTTCAATATTTTTGAAAACTTAGGTACATTTTTTGTTTGTTTCTTTTCATTTTCCAGGAAGCAAAACCTCACTGGACATATAGGTTCTGCACTGGTCTGTCCTGGGCCGGGTGGGGACAGAGTGAACCCTTTGAAGCCACATGTTTGCTTTGGCACCTCCTTTAGAGAAATCACACTACAGAGAAATAAAAAGGCTGGATGTTATTTTAATTGAATTTGTTTTCAATTTATTTTCAGCTGTCTAGGGAAAAGCCTTTCACACTCACATCACTTGGTTTCTTTTTTTTTTCACTTTGTGTCCATTATCCTCATAATGAGCTTTTAACACATTAACTAACACAGCCCTGTTTGCTGAAGAAGGGATGCGGATTGGTCAGATCAATAAATAGCAAACGCACAAAACAAGACACCAAACCAAGGCACCAACCCAGAGCATAAATGGGAGACCCGAGCTCCACGCCCTTGAAAGTGGAGCCTGTTTCTGATGCCTTTTCTAAGCCATGAGTACAAGATGACCAGCGATTTTTTTCCCTACGTTCCAAACTGTCCATCAAACCTTCAGAGGTAACTGTGGGAGCCTACGGGAGGATCTGCACCCTGACATGGCAGTTGGTATCCATTTGTATTCCTACCCAGAGATGTGCTGGGCTTGTAGCAGTGTGTTCCACAAAGATGGTTTTCATTGAAACAGAATAGAAACATGGACTTCTGTGAATGTTTTCGGTTTGAAAGGAAGTGAAGGAAAATGGGGAACCTTCACATCTGTGTCTGTGCGTGTGCCTGTGCATTTGGGTATGTGCATGTATAGCTGTGTACATGTGTGTTTATGTGTGTGTATATCTAACATCTATGTAAATGGCACTTGTTACTGATGTTACTGTTGCTTAGGTGGACAGAAGATAAAACAGCTTTTCACATCAGAAAAAGAGAACATACTCTGTGAGAATGTTTCCTGATTCCAACCAAGAGGAGGAATGGTTCTGGTATACATCCCATAATGGTGGCAGGGAGAGAGACATGCCCAGGAATCCAGTTAACCCAAAGCTTGGCCCTGGAAACCTATGGTAGCTATTGTAATTGAATGTCATTGCCTGGATGTTTTATAAAGAATAAAGATTTTGTGGACTCATGGGTCTAGAAATGGAGGTGGGGATCAGGGTGTGGGGGAAACCAGGTGAAGGCCCTCTTGTTAGTAGGAACTGTCTTCTGAGCCCTGAGGTAATTCAGGGAATTTCATTGTGAGAAGAATACATGGGAGAGGGACACACAGCTCACTCTTGAGATGACTCATTAACTGACTCATGTATGCCTGTTAACATTCATGCCGCAGAGCCTTGTTAAGGCACCCAGGAGAGGTCTTGCTAGTCCCACCTTTTCATACTTCCCAGTAGGGATTAAATTTCAACATGAATTCTGGTAGAGACATTCAGACCTCAGCATGGGCTCTGCCAGGTCTGATCCTAAACTAATTGAGACACTTGAAATGCACGACTGTGTGAGTCCCCAAACCATGTCCCAAGGAAGGCTGCTTCTCTGAAACTTAATCAGATCCTCTAAGAAAAAAATATGTTGCTTGATTCAAAAACTCTGGGAATCTCTACATACTCCATTTCTCTGCTTGGTATTTGGAAGTGCATGTGCTTACAGAGTGTCTGAGAAGTTCTGCAGAGACTGAAGTTTTCCAGTATTATCTTAGTATTTTCCCTTCTTTCTTAAAAAACAGTGTGTGTGTGTGTGTGTGTGTGTGTGTGTGTGTGTGTGTGTGTGTGTGTACATGTGCTCATATAGAATCCAGAAGACAACACCTGGTATCATCTAATATCACTCAGGTACTGCCCACCTCTTTCTCCATCCCTTCCTTCTCTTTTCTCTTTCTTTCTTTGCTTTTCTTTATCTCTCTTTCTGTCCTTTCTTTTATCTCTCCCTTTTTTCCTTCCTACCTTCCTACCTTTTGTCCTCCCTCCCTCCTTCCTTCCCTCCCTTCCTTCCCTCCCTTCCTTCCTTCCTTCCTTCCTTCCTTCCTTCCTTCCTTCCTTCCTTCCTTCCTTCCTTCCTTCCTTCCATCCACACCCCCACCAACTGTCTATTCAGAGCCTCCAGTCTTTGTCCCCCAGTGCATACCATCATACCTGACATTTTTTATACAGGCTCTGGATTCAACTTATGGCATTTCACTTACCTTGCAAGCATTTTACTGACCAAGCAGTCTCCCAAGACCCTACATCAAAACCACCAATTTCTCCTGGAGAATACAATTGCTTAACCTAAAAGTGATCTTAGGAGAACTCCACTACACAATGACTAGAATCATGTTTTTCTCTTGGAGCTTTTCCCATTCCATCCCCCGCTTAATCACACTACATCACCGCGGTCTCCTTAGGGTACATGTTGTTCTGTGGAGCAATGTTGGGGCTTTTTGCATCTGGAAGGTGAGTTGCAATACACGTGTGTGAAGAGGGAAGGCGATCCAGAACATAATCATCAAAGACAAACTAGCTTTAGAAAACAGGTGTTTGCTAACAGGTCACTGTGGGAAGCTCAAAGGAGCCATGATCCAGCCAATCTTCCCATAGACTCCACAAGAGCTACTTGCTCATGCATCCAGAGGATGGTCTTCCCCATGGACATATGGTGTCCTATAGAGAAGACTGCTTCTTGACCGGGTTCTGTCTAAAAGCATTGCTTCAGGGCTTATGAATGGCGATCACTTTCGATGTTCTCAACTCCTGTGAGGCTTTCTGTCCTTTGCTGAGACTCTGGTGGGAATGGAGGTGTTTGCCTTGTTAGGAATAACAAGGACTCGAGCATCTGGACTCCAATATTCTTCTTTGATTTTGGTTTCTTCGTCTTGGCTCTGCTCTTCCAAGTGATTCTGTCTCACAGGGGGGAAAAGTGCCACATCTTGAAAGGAAAGTCCCAGGGAAGAACTCCAATTGGCCAGAGTCTTGGCTTGGGCCAGCTGTGATTTCATGTACCTGGATCATTTTGTTCATTCTAGAGCTGGGTCCTGTAATAGCAACCAAACCCCAAATCACACAACAGGAATGCTGAAGAGCGAGCTCCCTGAAGCAAGAAGTATCCAGCTAAGGAATGCGGGCAATGCTGCCGTTCTGTGCATTCTCATTGGCTGTAGGTAGGAAGGAAGGATGGCTGGTCAGGAAAACGCAGCCAGAACCATTCCCCTCTATCCTTCATGCTCTGTGAATCCATCCCGTGCCATTGTGGACAAAGCGTCCGGCTCAGCTCAGCGCCGCCCTCGCCTTGCATGCATGGCCTTGGTTGCTACAGCGGGATGGTGCACAAGGCTAATTGCTTCAGCAAATCCATCACCTTCTTGGTGATTCTGCACCTAATCTGCTCATTACGCCGCGCCTGTCTTTTCATAAGTGGAGAGAAATTGTGTTATCACAGGAGAAATGAGCTCTCTTGTTTCCTTGAGAGATTCTTTCATGCTCAGACAAAGGGGTTCTAAGTTTATCATCTTCCCCTTTGTGATGCTTCATTCTAAATGATATATTAATCACATGTTGATTGTGCAAATCAATTAAAGATGTTTTATTGGCGGGTTAATTTAATTAAATCTTCGGTGGTCCTTCATAGTGATTTAGACCTTCTGCTTAATCATAATGGAACACCACCTCACCAGCATGGCGACTTGCCATCAATTATAAACAAATGATACAGAACACATGTTGCTATCATTGTGTTCCTCAGAAAGTGTTCTTTATCTCTTCCTGCAGAGTTACATCTACCTGTCCAGCCAGACAACCATGTATCTGTGAGTCAATCTACCTGTCTATTTTCCTGCATACCTACCAAAAGGCAAAGCTTTTATAGTCTGGGAGCTTTGTCTAAGAAGATTCCTGCAGTTGCAACCATCAAAAGTCTGTGATAATTCAGTCTGTTAGCAATCAGACCACATGATTTTACTTGGGGAATTTTGAAGGATCGGGGCTCAGTGTCCTCGTAGGACACTCATTGGCCTGACCACAAATAGGGACAATTCAGCAACCGAAACAGACCTGCAATGCAAAGCATAGTAATGACCCTTGGGCTTCATTTCCTACGTGTCACCAGGACACAGACGGCTACGCCAACTGGGTTCTCTGCCTAGTGTATCGACTCCAAACACTTGTCCACCGCAGTATCTGCAGGATCCAGTGGCTGAGCCTCCACCTCTTTTACCCAGTGTCCTGACTATTTCTCTACATCTCTCTGGAATACGGTCCTACCTGCTGCACTCAGCAGAACGGAAAGGTCAAAGTCCCCAGTGAATGATCTCTAGAAATATTGTTATGACTCTGTTGTCACACACACTGATGTCCCACTGAACCCACCTGGACCTGCAGAGCCACGCATGGGCTGTCACCATCTGTCTCTCCTCTCCACTGCTCCCCCACCCCTGCATTCATTCCTGGCCAAACTAACCAGCATCAGGGTCTTTTTTTTTTTAAATCCGTTTTAGAATGCTATTTATAATAAGTAGAACAGGCAGAACAAGGGCCACTACTTTATAACAGAAACCCATTTCATGTATTTTTGGAAGTTCTAATTCCTTCCAATAGTTTTATCTATCTCTCCCCATGAAACATAAAAGCTCGGTATCCCAAAGAATCTGTTTTTAGAAGAAGGTCTTCCACTGTCTGGTCATAATTTTCCTTGGCCTTCAGATGAAAAAATAGCATTCAAAAATGCAAGTCCCAGAGTTGCAGAAATGGCTCAGGGGTTAAGACTCTGCCTCACAAGCAAAAGAAGGTCCTGAGTTCGGATTCTAAGTTTCACATAAAAATACCAGGGGGAAACAGATGCAGCCTCAACTTCTGACCCTAGTGGACACAACCTGGGAAACCCCAGAGTAAAGCGAATAGGATGCAGAAGCAATCCAGGATGATTCCTGAAGTCACCCTCCTCCACGGAGACACACAGTGCCCTCTGATACACACAACACATGTACAATAAAGTAAAAAAAGAAAAACTGAAAAAAAGCGCGAATGTTCCAGAGACATCAAGAGCATGGAATAACCTAGTTTTCAAAGCATGAGAACGGCCACGTGAAAGCCAGAAAATGCAGGTTTTGTATCACGCACAGCAATTAGGAAGGAAGTCTGGATGCTATGGGGAACCAGAGGACTCAGCTTGCTGGCCAGCGGCTTCCTAGAAAGACAACTCTACACTACCATTCAAAGAATGAGCCACAATTGGTCCAGACCACAGTGGGGGATGGTCAGCGAGGTGGGGTGAAAGTGGGTTAGCATGGAGTGCAGACCAGAGGTCAGGATTCCAAGCAGAAAAACAACTTGGCAAATTCAAATAGAAGGAAAGGAAAGTAGAAGGTAGTGTGTGTGTGTGTGTGTGTGTGTGTGTGTGGTGTGGGGGGAGGGGAAGGGGTAGGGGGTAGGGGGTAGGGAGGGTGGAGTGGGGGAGTTAGGAGGAGAAAAGGAAGCGATGGTACGAAACCAGAGAATAGGATACTGGCAGGAATAGATAGATAAATGGAGGTCACTGGCAGAGGTGTTTTTAAGTCTGATCTTCAGTGACTCTCTTAAACTATCTAGTAGGGTCTGGGGAGATGGTGCAGTTGGTAAGGTGTTTTCTGAACAAGCATAAGGACCCAAATTCAGATCTCAAGTACCCAAGCAGAAAGACAAGCACGGGGCTTGCGCCTGTAATCCCAGGGCTTGGAAGGCAGAGCTGGGGCTTACTGGTTAGTCAAACTCAAACCTCAGGTTTCAAGTTCCATGAGAAACCCTGTCTCAAAACAAACAAATAAACAAACAAATAAAAACCCAAGGTGCATATGTAGTAGCGCTCTGGGATTCTGAAGAGAGAAATAGAAATATACAAAGACCATATGACATCACTAGACCAGGCGAAGGTGACCTCATGCCAGGCAATAGCTGTGTGGATTTGCGTTCCCTATCTGTTCAATGAAGGGCATGGCGACCGCTTGAAAGGCGCCTCCCATGCCGGGAAGCAGGGGCTCTGATCTCTGCGCCTGTGGCCTAAGCATCAGACGCTCAGGCGCTGTGGCCTGTTCAGGTTCAAAGGCAAAGGAAAGGAGATTCGAAAGGTTCACCAGGCCTCTGTGATCTGTGATTCCCGAGGTGTGATCCAGCGCCTAACACATCCCTCATCACAGCTTCCAGAAGGGCTGTGTTCTGGGCTCAGTCCTGCCCTGCTGCCTGTGCGGCAACTGGGACGTGTGCCTCGCGCTTGGCCTGCTTCGTGATTCTTCCCTGTGGAAAGGACCCATAGTACCTCTGGCTCCTCTTGTCATCTCATGCAGTCATAAAGGATGCCAGAGGCTGGGTACTTGGACCCTTCCTCCAGCCCTAGTTCTCATTGCTTCACTTAATCCGCCTTCATTGCGACTGATGGAGCAGCCGTGGTTGCCACCATGACTTGGAGGTGAATTCCCATCCCCTGACGCCACCCTCCTGAACAGTGATGCATTACGCTGCCCATGTGCCCAGAGCTGCACATCCTTTCAAGACACAATCAGTCGGAAATAAGAATTTCCTTCTCTGTGACCGATGCCAACATGACTACCCATCGCCAAGTGTGCATAATTTAAAATAATTACTTCACACGTGTACAAAAAAATCACCCTCATACAGAGAGCAATTAGGATGAAAAATTCAAGAAAACACTAACAAGAATGCAAACTTAAGATGCAATGGAGTCAACAGAGGGAAGACAGACAAGACTAGTAACCTTCTCTCACCCCCACCAGATCCACCCTGGCTAAGTTAGTCCATTTACTAAAAGACCATCCTGGAGAATGGATTTGGGTCTGCCAACTAATGTCTTACATTAGGAAAGAGCATCCTGTTAAACTCCCTGGCCCTGTGATTGTGTAAGTAAATACTTCTGACAGCCAGTCACAAACTGAGTCGTGAAGTTTGAGGACAGGGTGATCAATGTCCCCCACTCTTGACACTGGTCAATGACAGCGGAATTTGGCTGCAGGCCTTCGTGACAGCCACACTTACCTCCGTGCTGGAATGCATGCCCTCGTGCCTGTGCCCTCATCAGTCCCTCACTGAGTTCTGGTTAGGGGCTGACGCTACTCCATCCACAGGACATGGCACTGTCATGGGTTGTCACCGCCATAATCCTGTTACCTGTGGCTCCAGCTCCTGTCCAGCTTGGTAGACTCTCCCTGGTTGGCACTGAGGATGCAAAGGATCATATTTTGTACTGCCTTGCGTTGAAGGTACCACATCAAAAACCTGAGATGGCCTCTGACCATCCACCAGCAAGGAGACGAGACCCTCAACCAATCGGAGTCGTATGAAGGTTTGGAGTAAGTGTGAAAGCAGAGCTTTCAGGTGATGTCAGCCCTGAAAACACTGTGATCACAGCGCTGCAAGGAATCCTGAGTCTCCATATAGGCTACACCCAGATTGTTGATTCCTGTGGACTATGAAAGGATGAGTGTATAAATTCATTTCGTAGCAATTTGCTACCCTGCAGTGGAAAACTCATACATTATAGATCCCATAGTATTCTGGGGAGGAGGCTGTTAGCAAGAGATTCCTCATGTGAGTCCTACTCCTATGTGATGTTCATGAATTACCAGGTTCTGCGCTCTGACTTCCACTATGTATTTTCAGTAAACGGACCTCCTCAGTCTGCTAGGTTCACTCTCATGGACTGGTTGCAGCTCACTTTCTTCCACAAGAAACAGCATCAGGCTGTGAGTTGCTGATATCCTCTGTTGTTGCCAATCCGACATCCCGACCAGTAAGTTATACCGTGGCCTTTCGTGCCTGAGATGGACACGTCGAGAGTCTGGGAAATGACATGTGTGCATCTCTCAAGCACATGGCACAGCAGAAACTGAGAATTCTGTTACAAAACACGAAAGCTGCCAAGCCCGGAGCCTGCGGGTCCAATGGATTGCTCATAGGAAGGAGGGGAGGAAGAAGGAAAGAAGGGAAAAAGGGAGGGAGGAAGGAAGGGAGGGAGGGAGGAGAGAGGAAGGGAGGGAGGAGGAGGGAAGAAGGAAGGAGGAAGAAAGGAGGGAGGGAAGAAGGAAAGAAGGAGGAAGGGAGGAAGAACGAAGGAGGAAGGGAGGAAGGGAGGGGAGAGGAGGAAGGAAGGAAGGACAGAAGGAAGGAAGGAGGAAGGAAGGAGGGAGGGAGAAGAGGGAGGAGGGAAAGAAGGAGGGAGGGAGGGAGGAGAGAGAGAGGGAGGAGGGAGGAAGTAGGGACGGAGGGAGGGAGGGAGAGTGGAGGGTGGAGGGAGGGGGAAGGGAGGGGGGAAGGAGGGAGAAGGGAGGGAGGGAGGGAGGGAAGAAGGAGGGAGGGAGGGAGGAAGGAGGGAGGGAGGGAGGAAGGAAGGGAGGAGGGAGGGATGGAAGCCTACAGCTATGTTTATGACTCACAACAGCTAGAAAAATTCAAACACCATAGCAGATGGAGCTGGGGAGGGTGCGGTGCCTCAGCTCACATTGGAATGTCTGGGTTTCCTAGTCCCTTTCCAAGACGGCAATGTGAGAAGAGACTTGGCCAAGAAGGGAGAGAGAAGGCTTGGAGGGGGGACGGTGATGGCTGATGCTATGAGAAGCACTTGCAGGAGAGTTCTGAGAAGCAGTCCCACAGAGAGGAGAGGAAGGGAGAGGAACATGACAAAGGGCAAACCCAGCATGCTTTTGCAGAGGACCCGGAAGTGAGAGAGTGGCTTGCTCACCTGTCTGCGTGGAGGAACTGTCCCTCCGACAAAATGCTCTTTACTAGCAAAATTACAATAAAAATAGCTCTCTTCCTTTACTTGTTTTTTCCTGCTGCTGTGATAAATACCCTAACAAAAGCAACCTTAGAGAGAAAGGATCATTCCAGCTCACTGTCTCAGGGGACAGTTTGTCACTGTGGGGAAGCTGTGGCAGTCAGGCACATGACATCTACAGCAGATCTACATCTACATCTAAAATAGAGAATTAGGATACGCACATCTGTACTTGGCTTACCTTCTGGACTTCGTTCACTTCAGGACCCCCTGCCTGGGGGAGATGGTCTTTCCATGGAATCTTCCCACCTCAAGTAAATCAAGAAAGACCCTCCACAGGCATGCTTTGGAGGCTCCCTTAATCTGGAGAGTCCCTCTCAGGTGGGCCTCCTAGATATAGGGTAGGTTGACAGTGAAAACAACCAGCCCATTTCCCCAGTTGTAATATAAAGGAAAAGAACTTGTCATTAAGCCATGGATGGTTTATTATTAAAATATTTAATAATAATGACTTCAGTAAGAGACACAATCGAGTTGTGTGATCATGAGTTAGGAGTACTAAGCCAGGCAGTCAGTGTGGGGTATGAAGTCCTCTGTGGGCCCCTGTGTTGAAGTCTTGGTCCCAGGCTTGTGGAGGTATTAGAAGGTGGTGAAACCTTAAGGAACAGGGCCTCGTGGGAGATCTTCCAGTTATATGGGACATGCAGAGAATACTAGGACCCAGCCCCTCTCTGCTTCTCATCTGCCATGAGGAGAATGGGGTGCTGTGTCACATGCTCTCCCCACGAGGCATTGCCTTGCCACGAGCCCAAAGCAGCATGACTGGTGGTGGATGAGAACCTCCAGGTCTGTATGACAAAGGAATCTTCCCTTTTTGTAAGCTGATTATCTCAAGTGTTTTGTTACAATAACAGGAAATTAACACAGTTAGATTTAGACGCCAAAGGGTTCTGCACAAATGATAAAGCGCAATTTCCTTGTATTACCTAACAGCTTCATTCCTCCAAAAAGTAGAGTACATAGTATAACTTTGGGCAAAGTAACTTGTTTTATTTTCTACCTGATACACAAACTGGAGTTTACATTCCAGATTTGAGCAGGAATTAACGGTACTGACACTTGTTTCAAAACCTGAGTGATATCTAGAATCTTTTGGGAATCAGGAGTTTTCACTGTTGGGGATTATTTGAGGTATTCGAGACATTAAGCATCTCAAACCCTCCATACAAGTCAGAGATCCCTAATGACAACATCTGATCAGAACCCCAGAGTTTTCCCACAAGCCCGGGAAGGGGATAGTGCTCTCCCTGCAGAGAACTTCTTAAGCACTATGAGTGAATAGAGAGAATAAAGTCTCTTTCTGTGTGTATCCTAGGAGAGGACATTGGAGTTGTAGAAGCAATGTGATTCAGGCATGGCAGAAGGGGTGTAGGAGACCTGGGAGGAGGAGGTTGGGGGAGGGAAGGAAGGTCATTTTTGTGACCTGTGTGCTGATGTCCTAAAGGTTGACCCACCCACTACTTCGCCCTACTCCTGGTCCTCCCTCTTCTTCAAGCCTTCTCTTACATAATGGCATTTCCTTAACTGTTTCTGTATTGTTGGACAGGAGAGGATCTTACAGCCCAGATGTGATGCAGCCTTGTGCAGTGCAAGAAGAGCAAAATGGGGCTGGAGACGTGGCTCAGGGGTTAAACCTCCGCCTTGCAGGCGGAAGGTCCTGAGTTCGGATCCCAGATCCCACGTATAGACGCCAGGCGGAAGCGGGGGCGGCCTGTGCTTCTGGTCCTGGTAGGCGGAGCCTGTGAATCCGGGGCAGAAGGAGGTGGAGGGCGTCCCATGGTGGTTCGCGTAATTCGTCCGTGGTCTACACACACACACACACATGTCGCGCACATACACCACGCACATGCGCACAGTTGAATAAATAAAAAAAAAAAAATAAAAAAAAAAAAAAAAAAAAAAAAAAAAAAGAAGAGCAAAATGGACAACAACAAACAACCTGAATACAGAACAGCAGAAACCCTACAATGATCACCTGGAACCAGGCCACCAAATCTTTCCCCATCCAGAGGCTCAGGGAACTTTGAGGAAGAGGGGGCAATAAGACCATAAGAGCCTAAAGATGTAGAGTTCCGTTGCTGGACAGGCCACTCAAGATAGGGTAGTCACAGCCAGGACCTCACAGAAATGAGACTTGACCTCATCAGACCTGCACAGCGGTGACGATGTCAGCATAACCCCATGGACTGGCACAGATCTCAGGAGAAATAGTTTCCGGCACTAGGATCCTTAGGGGCAAGTGCTCAGACAGAGATAGGGAGGTACCCCCATCAGTGGGCTGGCCAAGGAAGGGTCTCTCTGTCTGCCACAGAGGCCTGAAACACCATGAGAACAGATGACACAGAGGGAACCCCAAGACCCATAGAACCAAAGGACAGGAGAATAGGAGGGAGTAGACTGGGCCTGCATGGGTGGGTTGGAATGAGATGGAAGCAGGAGAGAGGGGAAGGAGGAAGAGAGAGGAGGATGAAGGAGTTAAGGAGCATGTATATAAAAATGTGAATTTAATGAATTTATGTTTTTAAAAAAGCTGTTGCTAGTCCAGAGTTCTAATTTCCGGCCGCGGGATTCCAGGTACACATGTTCTCTCATTGTTTCTTCTCATGGTAGGGAAATGTGCAATAACACTGACTTGACGTCTCTGAGCTTCAAACTCTTAAACTTTATCTATAGTAAGTGTTTCACCACAGACACAGGGCGACATTATGTGAAAGACTTGGGCTGCAGAGCCCAGTGTGGGTCCTGCAGGAAGCACACGCTCTGGGCCTTCACTCTCGCTTTGCTGGAGGAGCCCAGAAACCCCCTGCTCATTTGAGTCAGTTCACAGAATTCCTGGTCTCCATGCTTTTCTGATATCTGATTTCTCAGTCATTTCACAATTCAAACAGGTGTCAACTTGACATCTGAAGATCGGCCCTGTGGATGCACCTATGAAGAATGACTGACTAGGCAAGCTTCTGAGCAGGACTGTAGGAGTATTTAATAGACGTGGGAGACCCAGCCCACAGTAGGTGGGGCCATCCTAGGACATGTGAGTAAGAAAGAGGGACAGCTGGTTTGAATCTAGCAGACTGGCAGTCCAGAAGGCATGCCTTGGTCCCTGACCCACTTCAGCTCTTTCTATGGATGTGGTATGGTCGGGTTCCTCAGCCCCTACTGAAAACTGTTCTGCCATCGGACTGAAGCCTGAACTCATGAACTGGAGTAAAAATCCCTTGTTCCCCTGAATTCATTACAGCAAGGCACTCCCATTCCATGTTTGATCTTTATGCGATGCTAGTAGACCAGGTAGCTTCATTCTCCTTTGCTTAGAAGGGGCACTGAGAAAGCATTTGGAACACAATAAAGTCTCTTGGGCTGAAGGAAATTCCACTTGGTCACCTAGCATCTCCTGATCAGGAAGAACCTCCGTAAATTTCCTTTTCCTCTTCTGCAAGAGGAAAACAATGGCATCCAATGCCGTTGACAGTGACAAATGGAGACGCTTGGTGAGCATGCTCGGCATGGCATCACTGTATTTGGCTCGCAATAAGAACTCTAGGGATGGATAATGGCTGATGCCATAGTGTTCTTATTCCTACTTCTGCATTGCTTGCCATCGCCACTGATGAATCTTACTCAAATTATTCCTGCTCATAAACAGACCATGCAGCACAGCCATCAAATGTACATGCTCTGGGACTAGTTTCTGGTTCTGTCACTTAATCAGGCCTGGGTTCCTGGGGGAATAATTTTAACCATCTGGTCTGATACCTCTTCTACTTTGCTTCTCCAATTTGGCAAGTTTTGGGCATTGCAGTAGTTGGGGGATGTTGCTTTGAAAGGTATCAAGCCACTTTCCATTACCTGTGGAAGCATACCTCTATTACCAAGATAACTGTGGGCAGATGATAAAATCTCTACAAATAATTGGATAGCAATCAGAAGCACGTCAAGTGGCTCTGACATGTTGGTGGCTAAGATGTGAGGAGTGAAGCCGAGACCTCAGATTGCCAGAAATCTGTCGTCCTCTGAAAGCCTTAATTTTGGCCTTGTCTGGGCCCAGGATCTTTTGCAAATCCAGGGAGATAGTACATTTCAATTACAGTTGCCTTCTTAGCCACTTTTCTTATTTTATTGTTAACGTAATTAATATTCAAGAGGTTGTGAGGAAGATTTGTCTTTCTGCTGAGAGTCAATACATGAGTGATTAAGAAATTTTTTTTTTGGGCAAAGTTTGTGAAAATTTACATATCTTTCCTCTTGGAATACACAGCCCTCTACCTAGGAGTTAGCTTCCTGGGGGAAAATGGCTGATGTTTTTCAGCAGTAGTTGAAGGCAAAACAGGCTGGTATAAAGTGGGTGCCTGTCTGTCTTCCTGTTTCACTTTGCCCCCAAAGCATCTACTGGATGAAATAATAAGTACTCTTCTAGTCATTCCCTCATGACGGCAAGCCATTTGGAACTCAGTCACACACATGAAAACCAATATCGACTATGTGTAGAAATATCTGGAATGAGACGCTTCACTGCTGACATTTCTCATTCATAATTACTGCACAGTCAGCCTCCCCAGGCCTTGTCAATGACCAGTCAATATTCCCATTATAAGCTGGAGCAGGGTGAGTGGCCAGGGCAGGAACACAATGCAAGCATAGACTCAATGAGGCCCACAAACTTGGATGTTACTGTTAGCTAGAGACGATCTTAGAACCACTGTGATCGGTAGAAATGGCAGGACAGATGGATGCTTGGCTGCAATTCATTTTTCTGGGCTTGAGAATGAAGCCTCCTCATAATGACTATGGAGACTAATCTTCATTGTCAAGTTGACTAAATTCTGAATCAACTATGAGACAAACCTTTGGGTGTGTCTATGAGGGCGATTTTTGAAAGGCTTCAATGAAGTTAATAGCCCTCCCCACCCAGTGTGGTCAGTAATATTCCATGGGTAGAGACCCAGACTGAGTAAGGAAGACGAAGCCAACTGACCACCAGCGTCCATCTCTATTTCCTCTCCATGCGTGTCATGTGACCAGCTGCCTCCTATTCCTGAAGCACCAGCCGGAGTTGCCCTTCCCCACACCTTCCGCACAATGATGGACAGCACCCTCACGCTATGTCAACTCCTCCTCCCTAAGTTCTTTCCTCAGCTATCTTGTCATAGCAAAGAGAAAAGTTATTAATACAGATTTTCTACATAGGGGTGAGTTTACACTTTCAGGTATGTGGCAATTACTTTTGCATTATGGTGACACTATCCATTTTGTTTCAGGAGAGCAAATTTAAATGGGTATGTGTAACATGGTCACGCCCAATGCACAAACCATCCAAGTTACAAACCATGACCCAAAGAAGACATGCCAGGCTTTGGCAGTGATATGTTCTCCCAGGATTATCATCAAGTACCTCAGCAATGTTTGATAATGGATTATTTTAAGATGGGTAGTTACAATGGGATTTGCTCCAACTGTGATCCAATCTGATTACATCTCTGTCAGCACAGAGTCAAGGCAAGACTTAATTCTGAATTTCTCCATAAATTCTGCAAATCAGCTGATGCACAGTAGACATGTTACTTTTTCAGTCAACATTTCATAAGGACTCACCTATTGCAAATAATCAAGGACATCAGAACTCTTGATTTCACCAGGATCCCTTATACTCAGAGCCTCAAGAAAACTGCTTCCAGGAGCTGTTTCTCAGGCCATGATGAATGTCAATACCTGAGCCTAATTTAGCTAATTTTCCTGCTGCTCTAGTGTAACAGCACAGAAATGACTATTAATTTACTGTTAATTTAGTGTGCTAATCCTTAATTAGCAATAAGCCTGGTCTGAAATAGCTGATACTAAAAGCTCAGCAGCTTCTCATACACAATGAGAGCCACCAATTTGTGTGTGTGCGTGCGCGCGCGCACACACACACACACGTCATCGCCCACCACATGCATTAGGACATCTACCACATGGCAGTCTTGGAGATGAATAGGAGGCTCAAGAGATCCTTGGAAAATGCCCAGAGAGACTCTTAAGCTCAGGAGTCTAGGGGAAGCTGGAGTGCAATTGTATTTCCGTGATAGGAGATCAGTGGAGAGTTCTGTAAAGCACACCTACTCTAATTTAATCCTCCTGAGGACCTCTGTAGATGCTCCTTCATTTCCCCTTCTACCAGAGATTCGTAGAGAGACTGGTTTATCCATCTGCTCATCTGCTCACTCTACAGATTTCAACTGCCTGTGCTACGAAATCTCTCTCCTGGGGGTGGGGCTAAAGTGGAGACAGAACAAGCCTGTCCCTTCATGGGAGTTTAAGTTTAAGGAGATTAAATAGCATAGCGAAGAAAGCTTGGTGACACAGGGTCACTTGCTAACAGGACAGAATCAGAAGATGTTAGACTTGCACATCAGTCACTCAGTCCTGGACTGACTGTCACCGGACATGAGACAAAAAAAAAAAAAAAAAAAAATACCACCATTTGGTTAAGCTGCTTAGTTCATGAAGCTGATTACAATATTATTGGTAAAGAAGTAACATATACCACCAGTGAATTCACTGCTGAATATTCCCAGCACTCCATTAACAGCACCATTTACAAAATGCTTTGGAGGCACAATGCTAAGTTTCCCCACAGTATATTAGTTAAGCTCCCAGAAGCCCATGCACGAGATATCATGACCTTATTTGACAGCTGAGCCAACGGGCCTTGGTTGATTCAGCAATTTCTGCAGAATTACTCAAGGAGAACACTATGCAATACAGATTCATGCTTGGTTCCAATGCCTAACCTTTATGCCTTGGTTATCTCATGCATACACCTTTACAAAACCACACACAATGACTACTATTAGAGTTGGAAAAATACAACTGTACTAATATTTAATAGCATGACCATGAGAGCCAAAACAAAGATAAATCTTCAGATCTAGTGTTCTTTGAAATGTTTCAGCCAAAACATCTTGAAAGATGTTTCCCAAACATCTTTCCATCTTCAAGTCTGTCAACTTCCAAATCTTTTCTGCTTATACCTTTCAACATGACAGTGGGTAAGACAAACCCCCACACTCTGTGCACTTGCAGAGTCACATTAGCATCGCCTGTCTGCCATCCTCACATCTAAGAGCCACATACGTAGTTGTTCATATCAACAAATTATCAAGCCATTTTCCCTGCATGTAGTTTGACCATATTAGGACATAGACCGAGGTGGGCAAACATGAAAGACAGAGTTAATAGAGGGTGTAGAAGTTCAGGAACATCAATGTGGCTATAGGGAGAAACAGACAGAAGACTATCTGTGTTCAGGGTCACACTTCCATCCTTCTTGCTACCTACATGTTCTCTCCAGCATCAGACTCTAGGTCCCTAAATGCCCAGGGTTTAGACTTTCATTCCTGTCTCTCTGTCTGTGTCTGTGTCTCTGTCTCTGTCTCTCTCTCTCTCTCTCTGTCTTTCTCTGTCTCTCTGTCTCTCTCTGTTTGTTCCTTATTAGTAACTGAGGGGGTATAGATGAAGTCATTTGATACTTATTTGGCTGATAAGATTTTTACTTTGTTCATGATTAAGCACGTATGTTACAGGTGTGCATGCACACATATGTGCAAGCGTGTACTGCCTTCCTCGGCTAAGCTCCACCTAACCTCCCACTCACATACATCAGGTCTGGTTCTTGCTTTGGGGCCTTCTGCAAATAGAAGGATTGTTGGCAATTATAGAAAGGCTATTGCCAGCTCAAAGCTTCTTTAAATAAATATTTAATGTAGTTCTTACTTTATACTGTTCCATTTCTGAGAGGAAGTGCTGCTTCAGCCCTCTAAATGCTGGAGTTACAGGTGTGCGTATCACACCCAGATTAGGAAGCTTCTTTATTCTCCTGCTTTCATAAGTTATATTCATGTGATACATATAGGTGCTTAGAGGCCCAAAGCATGGGGGACATTTGTTCTCGACCTCCCCATTTAAGCCTCCATCATGTAATCCCAATACCTCTGTTATAAGTATAGACCTAATTGTGATTTTTTGCTGATTGTTATGATTTTCATTCTTTTGTTCCTGGTATCATGTTTAAAAAAGTCTAGTAGAACTCAGTGCTGTAGGGAAATGATTTAAAGACAGCCCCCCCACACACACACACCAAAACCCCCAGATGCTTCAGACCTTGCTATAAAATGGTGTAGTTTACTTCATCATTACCCAACAACTTGGAACACCAGAACAACGCCAATGCTATGTATTTATATTGCTTCTCTAGGCAACAACGATAAAACACGTGCTTGTATATGTTCAGTCTACTATCTACTATTTTATAGTAATATTAACTATATTTTAATCCTACTGGATTTTCAAGTTCCTGGGTCTTGAACAAATGAAAGCATGAAAACTGAAGAGAGAGAGACCTTCCCAGAGAAAAACATGTGCTTATGGAATAGACAGAATGAGTAACCTAAAATATTATGTCAATCAAGAAGCCCATTTTCATTGGTCTATGTGTGGCAGCCATCTTTCCTGTACTTCATATGTGAGTTTACATCTGTGGGTTTATATGACATGGCTTAGTGAGTAAAGGTGCCTGCACACGGACCTGGCAGACTGAGTTCAATCCCTGGATAGGAAGAAGTAACTTCTTGAAGTTGTCATCTGGCATCCGTCTGTGCTCTGTGGCAAGTGTGGGGCTGTTCTCTCCCTTCCTCCTCTTCCCTCCTCAAAATAAATAAATATTTTTTTATAAGTCAGTATTTTCCACTCAGGGTTTTGGGTGGTAGGTCTCCATAATTACCTTCCCTAATCCATACTCACTTAAGTACTTAAATACATGGGTTTGAATTGATCAATGATATTGGTGAAAAAAAAATCAGATTTCTTTCAACTTCTTTACTCCAAATTTGAAGTTTTATTGTCAGAATTGAACAATGTAACTCATATATCTTTTGTAGAACCTTTGTTTTGGAATTAGAAAGATGATAGAAAAGCCTAATTGAGAGTGACAAGGCATTTACTCACATTTCTAAGAGCCAGAATTGATCACCAGTGAATTGATACACTCATTCCTTCTATAGCTACTTTGCTAAAACAATTACTGAAGTTATATTTGAATACATTTCCCTTAAAAAGAAACATCAGGGGTAGGAGAGATGACTCACTGTTAAAGTTCCTGCTGGGCAAACAAGAGAACCTGAGTTCAGATCCCCAGCACCCAAGTACAAATCTCAGCTTGGCGATTTATCTGTAACCCCAGCACTGAGGCAAAAAGTAGTGGATCCCTGGGGCTGATTGGCCAGTCTGGTCAGCTGCTGAGCTCCAAATTCACTAGCAGAAACTGACAGATAATAAACCCAATATTGACATACTATTTCCACATTCACATGCGCGTGTGCGCGCACACACACACACACACACACACACACACACACACACACACACGATATGTGGTTGTATGCCTAACTATATACATCCATCAACAAGAAATATTAGAACATAAGAGAGTCATGTAAATTCTCTTTTTCTACTATCACCAGTCTTGTCTCTAAATTCTTCTTTACAATTTCTTTTTCCCTCTTTCTCCAAAAAAGTATCACCTATAATCATTTTTTATATGTAGTCTTACAGTCCTTTTTAAAAAATGCGTCTACATCTATCTACGTCCATGGGAAATATAAAGTATTGATTTTTGTGTTTTTCAAGTTGAGAATGCGCTTGAGCAGAGCATCTGTCTTCAAAGAACTGTTTCAAGAAAAGCTGTGTGATTGTGTCAATGAGGAAAAAGAATCCAACGTAAGGAATGCATATTATTTAAGCAAAGGTTTTAAAACTTTTTAGCCAACTAAGAAGAAAGGAACCTTGTTCAGTCTGAAAAGAGAAATCGATGAAAATGTTTAAGACAAAATACACTTAATGCTAAAGCACCAGAATATTTTTTATAGCTAGAAACAACAAACATCTGTTCCATAGATTCTGACCAGAATCAGTAAGACACGAAAACATAAAGGAAAGGCACCAGGGTTGCAAGGTAAGAAATAAATCTGTCCTAATTCATATACAGTGTGGACATACAAGAGACTCTACAGGCAGAATTAGGACTAATGAAATAATGGGTAGAAGTTAAATATAGAAAAGTTTATTTATGCTTTTCCAACGATGTTGTTTTTAAGAAAGCATTTTAAACCACAACCGAAATTATAACATATTTAGGGGGAAAATCAACTAAAGGTATGCAGTAATTTTACTAGTGGCAATTCTAAAAATTGCATAAAGTGTTTTTAAGGAAAATAAGATTTTGAATCTTAACAGGTTTACCATGGAATCTGATCAAAATATTTTAAAACTCATTCAAAGTTCCCCAAAGTCTGGAGTCTATCCAAATCTGAAATAAAACAAAGTATGGGAATTAGCCGAACTCAAATCAGGTTTTATTTTAAAGTTATACTAACTGAAATAGCACGCTGTTGTTGATGGAAATAAAGTGGGCCAGTGACATAGAGTACTTGTTCCAGAAATAGAATGGAGCCTGCAGGAGCCAACATGAACCTGGATACCTGACTACATAGGGGCGGTAATTAAAAATAGCAGCATGCAGGGCTACAGAGAGGACTATGTGGGTAAGGACACTTGCGGTGCAAGCATGAGGACCTGAGTTCAATCCTAGTGTCCATGTAAAGAGTCAGGTATGCCTGTGCATACTCACAACTCCAGCTTTCTGTCTGGCAGACAAAGGAAGATGGATGCAGCTTTCTGGACATGTGTGTGACTCTAGAACAGTAAGAGACCCTATCTTGAGGGAATAAGACAGAACATAATAAATCAGGTCACTTGATATCCTCCTCTGGCCTCCAGAATTGTATACAAAAGCATACACACATGTAGATGTGCAGACAGACACACACACACATGAACACATACATCACACCATAAACAAAATAAATCTCTGGTGTGTTAATGAGCTAAATACACAAAGTGAAATTAGAAGTCTTTAAATCTAGTATGGGAGACTATAAAGCAGAACAAGGGGAAAAAATTCCTTGAATGAAATATAAACATTCACTTTGAAAGTAAAGGCCAAGTTTGCACTCTAGATTTTAAACTTTCACTTTACAATACACAATCAATAAAGTGCAAATGTTATAGAGGCATGGGCAGCATTAGCAATAGTCACAACCGAGGAGGATAAATGGAATATATGTGGCATCATTAAGATAAATTACGAAGGACAATCAATCAGAAAACAAATGGCCAATAAACATTGTATTTGACTTTTCAGCTCTCCTCTTAGCTGTCTGATTCATTACCTGTATTAAATTCCCTCTGTTGAAAGAATAGGCGTGTCTCTGGCTGGATTTTCAATTACATACACAAATTTCACATGTATTAGAGTGATCCAAATGCGATGTTCTTTTAAACCATTAAATGAAATATTGCAACGATGCAAAGCATATGGAAAATTGTACAGTGAAAACACTTTCCATCCAACATTGTCAAATATAGTTTCTCCATAGTCTGCATAAACTACTACTGCCTGATAAATGCTGTGTTAGAGACGTGAACATCTCTATGAACTTCATGCACAACCAGTGTAACTATCACAATAAGACTTTGGAAAGCTTTGGAAACTGTATTTTATAGAAATTCTAATCTTACACGTAGGCATATATATTCTACCTAAACTTCCTCTTGCCCTCATGATAGCTAAAATAACCTACATTATAGTATTGCCTACAATGACAAAAGTCTGTAAATGTACATAAGTACTTAACAGCAGAAGCTGTCAGTAAAATACAGTTAGAACCACATAAAGAAGAAAGAAGAAGAAAATAAACTGAGCAGTAAGTATCACCTGCAGCTGCCTGTGTCTACTGTATAGAAATCACAAAAGCATAAAGTGATTATGAATATGGGCAGGACAATTCCACTTGTACAGATATTGAAAAGGCAAATTATGTGCATTCTTTAAGGTCAGATGCATATATAGTAAAATTATAAAAACTGTATGTATGTAGGAATTAAAAGTTCCCCAAATTAATGAGAACTTTTTCCCTCTGGAAGGAGGAAGAACAGGTTCAAGAAACTTGACTTATCTGCTATGTTTTAGCTCATAGAATATTTTGAACAGACTCGGTAGAAACCACAAGTGATGATGCTGTGTGGAAGGTATGTGCTTGCCATGTAATTCTCCCTATGCTTTGCAACACCGCAATTCTTCATTTAATTGTTCAAAGGAACATGTCATTCTAGAACTAAGGAACTCACACATGGAAGCTGATGATGGATGGCTAGCCATGACCCTCAATGTCATGTGGACTCGAAACTGTCAGGAAAGTGACAGAAACTCTCTAGAAAAGCTGTCTGGTTTCCTTCCACAGGAAAGTGATCTTCCTGGCCCCCCCACACCCTTAATCCATCCTCAAAACAATACACTTTTTTCATGTTTATCATCATCAGCCACTTCTGTCTGTTCACACTGACTCCAAGATGAAAAGCCACTTCAAAACCCCCTCAGCCATTTCCCCAAGTGCTGCCTATCACTGCCGTTGATCTCTGACTACCAAAGTAAGTATGTCTCCTTGACGTGCTGTGTATGTCTGCCTGGAAGCGTCTAGTCCTTCCTATTCTGCTGCTTCTCCTACTGTCTAGAGCTCTGGTCTAACTACTGGCCTTCCCTTCACTTGCTCTGTTCTCCTTTCTTGCTTACAAAGGTCTTCTGCTTGTTAATCGGAGTCAAAATGCTTTTGCAATAAGCCCTTCCTTGTATCCTGTGCTTGGCTCCTTCATTCTGGACCATCTATAAGCTCTATGAAACTTCTCTGCACCTTGAGGCACTCCAGTATTTCTTACCTCTGTGCACCTGCACATAGTGACTCTCTTGGTGTGTAATGCTCTGACTTTTCAATTTGCTGTGGTAGTTAGGGTTGGGTGTCAACTTGACAATTGACTGCTGAGCCTTTAGCACCCTATGCAAAGTTAAATCAGGGCCAGCCTTAAACAAGCCTGTAGGGGATTATCTAATTGACAGGGTAAGAGCCAACCATAGTGGATGGCACCAATCCATGAACAAAGGGACAAGATGGAGAGAGAGAGTTGGTTGACGTTGGCAGGTTGACAAGCTAGAAGATGTGCCGCTCTTTCCGCTCTCCCTACAGATATGATGGCCAGTTGCCTGTGCACAAGCTGGTCACTTCTCTACCAAAAGGATGTACCAAGTGAGCATGAATAGCCCTTGTTCTGTAAGCAATGGGAATGTAATGCTCAGATTTCCCATGCAGACTTCTTATTCTCTTTAACTCCATCTTAATCCCTTGTTCCTGGAAACTGTCCCCATTCTTGGGACTGTCACTGTCTACTTAATCTGTTAGTGTATATAGTACTTGGTATCACAATCACTCTGCCCCCCCCCCAAATTTCAGGTCCTTTTAGGCCAGGAGAGCTGGCTATATCATTCATCACCCACGAACTGACACGCAAAAAGCCAAGCACATAGTAGACATTCAATAAATATTTCATGAACAAATGAAGAAAAATCAAGTCGGATTAATGGTCTAACCAGTAATAGATTCACTTTCTGATGAGTTGTATAGTTTGCACTCACAAAGTCTCTTAAACAGCTCAAAGTCACTCAGTAACTCATTTGGGTCATTCTTCCAAGTATTTTCTTTCTTTACTCCTGTGATTTTTTTTTTTTTGAAATCAGCTTTAAATTTTTCTAAGTCACTTTTGGCATTAACAAGTTCCAAAGTTATGTCACACCATGTATACTTTTAGATTTTTGCATTTGTTAACATTTTTCTTTCAAAAGTCTTTAACAATAAAATATTTGCTATCACAATTCTCCATTCTCTTGCTTTCATTCAAAAGTAATATAGGGGCACAGATATGGCTCAGGAGATAAGTTTCTTTCTTGAAAGCAGAAGGTCCTGAGTTCAAATCCAGGGTTCCATGTAAAAACACCAGGCAGAACCAGGTTGGCCTGCATTTCTGGCTCTGGTGGGAAGAGCCTAGGAAATCCCAGAGTAAAGTGAAAAGGAGATAGGAGCAATTCAGGATGATTTCCCAAGTCACCCTTGGGCCTCCACAGGGACACATGGTACCCCCCCCCCCACACACACATACAAACACATGTGTGCATGCACAATAAACAAATAAACATTTTTTAAAAAAATAATTAGAAAGTCCTTAGTTTTAATTTTCATGAAACAATGAAGGGAAGGAGGGGGGTGGTTAAGGATACTGTATGATCCTCAATCAAGGAGAATCAACCAGCCCTAGCAACATGCACCAACTCCCGCATCTGGTACCCTTGACCTGGGCTTACTCTCCAATTCTTCTGACCTTTGAGGGTGTTTTCTTGTTAAATGATAAGCAGCAATATGAGTGCAGAGAAGGGAAGGAACAGAAGCAGAATGGTGACTCTGTAGCAGCAGCTGGGAGCTATGTATCTCCTAAATTATTACAAGACTCAATGGTGGAATGTGATCAAAATGGCAAGTAGAAAAGTTACAGCAAGGGAAAAGCCACACCAAGGGAACAAAACATCTATAATCTACTCCAATTATGCCAGTTTTAACTTTACGTAGCATGTACATATTATATATACACACATTTAAGTGTGTGTATACATGTTTCAGCTTGCACACATCTTTCCCTTTATATTTCCCTTTATATCACATATAATTGTACATTGAAATATACACACATTATAGATTATGGATTTTCACTGCATTAATCTTTTGTTATACTATGAGATGGTTTTATCCTAGAAAATGTTTGTTGGTATTTCTACAATAGATCTTTAAAAAAAAATCAAAGGAACTTTAAAAAAAAGATTAGCTTAGGTTAAAAATAGAAAATAAGGATTCCATGTTTTAATTTTTATATGATGCTTCAAATTGTGTAAGTAGACCAAATGGTGTTTGCCTTCAATGAGCAATAGGGGATTCTTTCAAAACACCAGTCGTAGCTCGCCCACAAATATGTTTCAATATACTTATTCTTGATTTAAGCACTGTTAATCCTTTACATCTTTCTTGTGGAGAATCTTAAATTGTACTCTTAAGTAGGGCTTATTACTGAGAATTTCAAGTAGACGAATTAATTTCTATATTAAAATTGTCTGCTGCAAGCAGGCCCAGCTGCTCAAGCATGTGCCAATGGCAGAAGGCATGCACTGAACTGTGCAGCTGCGTGCATGTTAGATTTAAGCACCGTGTAGCAGGAAAGCCGCTCCTGCCACCATTTCTCTCCTGAAACAATGGCCTGGTCTCAGAAGACATTATTCAGAGAAGGCTTTAGCTGGCTGCAGATCTTTCAGTGCAGACGGGATATAATTTGAGGAGTTTAAGCATTTGAAAACTAGAAGCCACTTTCCTGTTTTCCCTACCCAACTTCCCAAAGTTTGCACCCTTCCTCTTTAGCATGCAAAACAAATGTCTCCTTTCCAACTACTGTTTAAATTTCTGAAGTTACAGCCTGCCCGTGTGACTGCCTTGCACATGGTTCAGTAAAAATAATTTGCAGACCTTGTCTCTTGTCGGTGCAGAGGAGAACTGTTTTGAAACTGTGTGGCTTTTTAAAAGGGAAGAGGAAAATCAAGTGTGCCTAGGTTAAAGCAGACAGCGCTTTGATTCCACTTTTGCTTCACCAACTCTGAGTTCTAAGTGGCTTAAGAAGTTTGCAATCTAACCTCTTCCTGCCTCAGTTTCTGCATCACTAAGTGGGGAACAGACATCCTGGTTTCCACAAAAAGATTATTAGGAAGAGTTAATGAAAAGATCCATGGAAACTTTCAGTGCCCTGCTTGCAACAGCGTGAGATGGCAAATGGTAGTTGCTGTAATTGCTGTTATTACTGCTAATTCTGCATTGCCATGAGTAACCCTCTTTTACAGTATCAGCTGAGTGTATGGGGTAATAGAATTTGACACAGGAAAGACAACCTTACAGAAGACGGTAGGTCCCATATCAATCATTTTCCTAGTTGCCAGGAAAACACAAACAAAACTACAGCAGAGGTCTAGAGATGTTGCTCAGTGGTAGCCTGCTTGCCTAGCAGGTGGAAGACCCTCAGTTCCATTCCCAGACCCTCAAGAAAAGACTCTGACTGGCGGAAGTTGGAATAGAGATTTTTCTTGAAAGGATATTGGGAGACTAAGACTCTGGAGAAAGACTCAAAACGTAGGGAAGCTGACTGAGGAAGATCTAGATTCACATTAACCTCAGCATACCCTAGAGGGAACTTGACAATACCCTGATCCTAAAGCTGAACCATCTTATGTTCTAACTGCTTTTGGATTCTTGATTCCTTTTCTTCTCCTCCCTTTCTTTGCTTTCCTTTTCCCTTTTTCCTTTCCTCTCTCCCTTCTCTCCCCTTCCTTTCTCCCTCCCCCTCCTCTTCCCCTTCCTCCTCTCCATTCCTTCCCCTCTGCCCTCCCCACCCCCTCCCTCTTTGTCCTCCCCTCCCCCTTCCCCTTCCCTTTCTCCCCTTTCTCTTCCCTCCACTGTCCCCTCCGTCCCCCTGTTCCCCATTTCCTCCTCCACTCCCTTCCTGTCCCTCCCCTTCTTTTCCCTTTTCCCTTTCCTCTTCCTTTCCCGTTCCTTTTTTCTTTCTCTTCTCCTCCCCCTCTCATTTTTACATCTCTCCTCTCCTTTCTTTTCTCCCTTTCTCTCTTTTCCTCTCCATTCCTCTTTCCCTTCCTTTCCTCTTTGCCTTTCTTCTTCTCTCCCTCCTCTTTCTTTCTTTGTATCTTTCTTTGTATCTCCCTTTCTTCTTCTCTCCCTCCTCTTTCTTTCTTTGTATCTTTCTTTGTATCTCCCTCCCTCCTTCCCTCCCTCCCTTCCTTTCTCTGTCTCTCTCTTTTTCTGGCAGCAGTGAGGTTGAGCCTTGAGCCTCATGTATGCTAGGCAAGCATTCTGTCGCTGGCCTACAGCCCCAGTCCACGCTGCCTCTGGGTTCCCAACAACATGCTGGCTGCCCTACGGATGCCGCCTCTGTGACTAGCACAATCCTTCCTCCAGGCTTTTGTAAACTATAGTACACTGCACTCCTCTCCCAGGATACCACATGAAATATAAATTCCCCAGATCTTTCCGTAACTCCCGCACCTCAAAGAATCCCAAGGGTGACTGGGTAGCCTGGTGCAACTATCGCTGATGATTTGGAAACTCTAGTGCACCCAAGGACCAGGTGCCCAGCAAAGGAGTGGAAGAGGATCTTAAAATTTTTCCTTAATTTACTGCTTTGTATTGAGAGAGAAGAAGAGAGAGACAGAGAGAGAGAGAGAGACAGAGAGAGAGACAGAGAGAGAAGCGCATGGAGTAAGAATTCCACAAAAACTTTAGGTAAAAGGTCTTGAAGTCATACACATAATCTAGTATTTCTCCCTTTATTTTTACCCTCTTGAGACCATATTTAAATTGTGTTTCCCAAATATGTGTTAGATGCAGTCAGTGAGCTTTTTCTTCCCTCGTCTGTTTGGAGGCGAGTGACACACATCACCAGTTCATGTGCTGAGTTCTACAGTTTCGGCAACTATCCCTGGCTCTCTTTATTAGAACTAATCAATGGCTTTGACAGGCACAAGGGGAAGACAGAGTGGCACATGGTGATGAGTTTGACAGCATGCCTCAGACTGGCTGTCCCTGCCAGTGTCTGTTCTTTGATTTTATTTTTTTCTAATCAGAATCAAAGGGAAAGTCCTTAGGAAAATGAAGTTTCTCCAGTATAAAGAGTAAAATATACCTAGAATTTTTCTGGTGCTTTTTCTAAAGGCACTGATGAATTTCCTTCTTGAGCTCTTTGTTCTTGCATATTATCAGCATAAAGTTGTAAAGAGTCTGTGCTCTCTCTCTCTCTCTCTCTGTCTTTCTCTCTCGAATTAATTTTTTTAAAAGTTTGGTTTTTGGTGGATGTGTCCTTGAGAAGAAGAAAATGTTTGGATTGATACCTGCACATGCCATATTTCATTCTTCATTCTTACATGCAAAATAATCTTAGACACTTATTTATAGAGATTACAAAATGCTAAAATGAGCATTAAAAGACAAGGGGCCATTCATTCATTACATACATTTGCTCTAATGCATTACATATTACTAGAATTTCTGTCACCGTGACAACCTGATTCAGAATTCCAAACATTCTTCATTAGAATCTGCTGTTCCATAGGATATTTTGTGTATAGAAAGATGAGTGTCACTTTGGCAACCGGTCCACAGTTAAACTGCCTTTCCTTCCTTGCAGTCGGAAATAATTTGTTGTGCTAAATAATTTGAGATACCATTTTTGTTACTAGGTAATTAAAACAAGTTGCTAATGAGCCTCTGGAGACTTTAAAAGAAAGCAACATGCCATCATTTAAATGACTTCTTGAGTTTAGGTTCTTGCCAATGAAGGCAACATGGGGGGGGGGAGATTATTCGGAATCTCAGTCTCCAGGTGGGAAGAATTTCAAGGACTATGACTGTGCTCCAAGTAGGTTAGTTTGGATCTTAGGGGAGGTAGAGAGATCTGCAAACCACAGCTGGAAGTCCTGCCTTGCTGAGTTGTAATGGATGCAAGCCAACACAAAATTAAGGGTGAATGAAGAAAATGGACGGATTCTGCTTCCAGAGTCCAGGTTGGGGTTTCTTGTCCAACAGGAGAACTGCTGAGGCATCCTTGCCTTCTACCTCCTGATAACTTGCCCGCCATCTCAAAGAGTATCTGAAAATATTCTTAAACCTCTGGCATCCCTTCATGCCCTGGGCCTCATGAATAAAACATTTATCCAGTCAGCAGCTTTGGCGGTGAGGAAAAGCCAAGTTCCATCTATCAATGTCAAGGGCTGAATTACCCAGTGATTGCAGACCCTTTAATAACTCTGCTTCTTTAGGGCACTGTTGGTAAATAGTCAAACACTGCCGGCTCCTGGTTTCTTGGTGAGTACTCATTTTCCAACTTGGTAACATATGCCCAGCAAGAGAAAATAGTGAGCGGTCATGGTCTACTTACAGTCTGTATTGGTTTTCTGGAGTTGCCCCAACAAAGTCTCATGCTTCAGGTATTTGAAACAATAAAATTTTGTAGTCTCATAGGTAGCTGTAAGCCTAAGTTACAAGCTATAAGTTCTGAAAGCTATAAGCTATAAGATCAAGGTATTGATGGAATTGGTTCCTTCTGAGGTATATGAAAGAGAACCTGACTCATGCCTCTTGCCTAACTTCTGGTCATTTACTGGCAATCGCTGGCATTTGCTAATACATTGAATTTCTCTTTCCTCCCCACATGGACTTTCTCAATGTCAGGTATGTCAAATTTTCTCTTCCTAGGAGGAAGCCAGCCGTATTGGAACACACACTACTCTAGTGTGACCTCAATTCAACTGATTATATCTTCAATGGTCCAATTTTCAAATAAGGTTACATTCTGAGCAACTGGTAGTTACGATTTTAATATAAGAAATTTTAGAAAACAAATCAAATCACACACATACATGTACATATGTGTCTGTCTATCATCTATCTATCTATCTATCTATCTATCTATCTATCTATCTATCTATATTTATTACCTTTTCCTAATGTGTGTTTCCATTTCCTGATGGTTGCATGTAGATTAGCCAAACTGACTCATAAAACATAAATGGGGATCAGTGTTCCTTAAATGTGCCAAGTAGATTCTGGACTTCATAATTAATCCCATTCACTCATCGTAAATATCAACTTAATATTAAGCACTTTTATGGCACCTTCAATAACTAAAGCAACTTTGACAGAAATTATAAAGTTAATATTTCATTGTGTGTGTGTGTGTGTGTGTGTGTGTGTGTGTGTGTGTTTCTGTGTATCAGAAGGCACTGTGTGGACCTGTGGAAGCCCAAGAGTTACATTGGAAATTACCCTGGATTACTCTACATCCTTTTTGCTTGTTTCGGGGTTTCTCGGGCTCCACCTGGCAGGGCCAGAAGTTTGGGCTGCCATCATTTCTGCCCGGCATTTTTACATGGGATCTGGGATCTGAATTCAGGTCTTCCTGCTTTCAAGGCAGAAGCTTAACCCCTGAGCCATCTCTCTAGCTCCCACCCTTTACATTTGACTAGGCAGAAAATATACTGTTTCCATACATTTCTATAAAAGCATGACATAAAACTAAAAAAGTTACCAGGGTTGTAGGGTGGAGTAATGAAAGGAGAAAAACAAATTTTTTATGAAAAGTTGTAAGACACTGTTCCATAATAAAAACTAAATTATTAATAATCCCAGGTTATTTTATTCACCATTGGACAAAAGCACATCATGGTTTTAGAGTTTATGAAGCGATTCTTCTCTAAATCCTCCACTATACATAGAAAGAAAGTGCTTCCTAGTGAACAAAGCGAGATCATCTTGATACTAAAGAGTATGTTGACCCAGGGTGTTTGCAATTTCACTCTGCATGTTTTAAGTTTATATTACTCTCAAAAAGAATTTTCTATTATAGCTATAGTAAAAAAAATCTTCTGAACTCTTCCATGAAATCCATCCCATCCTAAGTGTGTTTGTCACATACCCACAAAATAGATACACATGGAAAAGTATCTCACTACAAATTCAAAATGTTGAGTGCCTATACACAAAAAACAACACAAAACAATAAAGTCCCATAAAAAAAAATCAAGGAGAAGGAGAAGCAATGAGCTGCAGAATCTGTCACCACTGAGGTCATGTTGCCTCGGGTTATGTGTTGCCAAGAGCAGCAAGCAGTCCAGACACACACACATACACAGACACACACACACACAGAGACACACACACACACACACAGACACACACACACATACACACACACACACACAAACTACACATGCATAACATGCATATGCAGAGACAAGTATACACAAAGCATAGCAAAGAAAGAGAAAGAGAATGTGCACAGAGCTATTCACAGAGATACAGCCCATCCAGACACAAATGCAGGCACATACACACACATTTACACATGCCTAGACATATGCACAAAAACATATGCAGAGCAACAGGCAGACACAAATACATACACACACACACACACACACACACACACACACACACAAATACATGCAGAGCAACAGATTTTTTATCTTCCAGAATAAACAAGGATTGCTTGACTAGTTTTCCTCCCCATGGTGTTTTCATCATCCCCATAAAGCTATCCGGAAAACAAGTCACTCGTGGCAGATTTCCTTTCTTACCCTCCTGCTCAGGATTCTGTTAGCAAACGTCATGATAATGCATATGATGTTTCACTTTGCCATGAAGACCCATGGAACACACCCCTGTAAATATGCGCCCTGTAAACACTTGTGGATTCTTCTCAGACCGACTCCCCATCTTTCCCTCCCAACACTGCCCCACTCACTGAGCCTGGTTATGGCACTAAGAAGACTGTTTCTGTAGTTGGCCTTATAATAGTCTTCAAAGAAGAGTCATCTCCCTAAATCACATGTTTTCAATATCTCAAAACACCATTCCAGACAGTTACTTGATTGACTCCTGTGAAATCCATATTTGATATAGACAACAAAGTAAACATGGTCATCTTTCAATGGTATGTAACATAGATGGCAGAAGAACCTGCCAATTGCTTATAAAGACACTCTTTGCCTTTCCTTTTGTGTGCTTTGACTTAAATTATGCATCTGGGAAGAAAAAGGAGGAGAAAAAGAGAAAGAAGAACAGTCTTCATAGAGAGGTTTAGAGTATTTTTGCTAAATGAAATGTAGACTTCTAGGTAACTTTGCTGATAACTGAGGGTTTTCTCCAAAGGCTCTTCTTGGCTACCCTGCCTTGGACACATGGATGGGAAACGCCTCACTGACACAGATGTCCACCTTCCAGAACAAGGCTTCAAAAACATCTGGACTGGTGAGAAATTTTGCAGATAAAGATAAGTGCCCACAGAGGCACAGAGAAGCCTCTGCAGCGCATTGTTAACCAAGGTCAGGTCGCAAGTGTTCCGGTTCCTGAAGCCTAAGTACTTTTAAAGCTGAGAATTCTTTTAGGTTTCTTCCAGCTTCGCTTGGAAGTCAGGGGGATTAGGCCAATTGTTACTGTTGAGAAAATGTTGTAATATGAATTGGAAGAGCGCCCAGATACAAAGAAAGGAACAGATCCTGGTGAGGGAAGCTCGTGGTGACTGGGTAGAGTGCCAATCTCACAGCTGCCTTCTCTCCCATCCCGCAGAGCTCCGTACATGAAGAAAGGCTACAGTGAAACCTGCTTCATTCCCTGCCTCAGTGACTTAGATCATGCAGTTGCTGTGTCCAAGGACTAGTTATCTGGCGTTCAAGGCGTGGCTCCTCATCTATTAATTGTCAGATCAAATGTCAGTGAAGTTGGGTTACAAGAGGAATGTTTAGTATGTGCACAGTCATGACAGGGGAAATTGGCATAACCAAGGATCTGTCCTAATAGAACTGAGTAAGGGCGCAGCCCTGCCTTCCTCACTCCTCAAATAGAGCTGTTCTTGCAGAGCTGATCTTGTATAGTAGCACCTGATACCTCCTAAAAAATATTCCCATTATTATGCCCTGGGCAAATGTTGGTTTAAAACCTGTATAATAAATGTTGGGGTGATCTGGACACGGCTGCATCTCCATTCCAGACAGCTTGCCCACTGGATCCCAGTCCCAGCTCTTCTGTACATAGCTCATCTTTTTCTTAATTCTTGCCTCACCCAAACAGAGCTATACCATATGGGTCCCAGTAAATAGCATTGGAGACTATATCTACATTTCACCAGCACAATGCCTAGCACATGGGAGATGGCCGATAAAGAGTGTTGAGTGAATGAATCGGAGAATAGTATTGTCCAACAGAACTTTCTGGAATGGTGGATTATGGAATTATGCAATGTCCAATATAGTAGTCACTAATCACATGTATGCATTAAGCCTTTGTAATATAGCTAATGTTGAGCATGGAACTAAATCTCAAATTTTCCTTAGGTTTAAATTAATGTAGCCACATGGTAGATAGCGTCTTCGGTCATATAAGAGAGCACACCATTATGTCAACCCTTTAATCGTCAGAAAGAGACACAGCTATTTCCCAGAAACTCATGTGACTCACAGGAAGCTATCTTGACTCTAAGGTTAGCATCTGTAATTTATTTGACTCTGCCTATACAGCCTGGAACTTTCAACTACTAATTCTTATAATCTTTTCTTGGAATATAGAAAACAGTGCATGTTATGACAGCAGGTTATTGGAGCCATATTTCTAATAAAAAAACAAATTATTTTTTTCTTATTTTTATTGATGGTTTCTGATACACACAAAATTCAAAATGCTTTAAACATAGAACAGGCAAAAACTCACATTCTTTTGCAATTGTCAGTTTAATCAAAATATCAAATACCAAAATAGGTGTCTTATTGATTCAATGAACTGCGACCTTTGAGGCTTGAAGCTGTGTCTGCTAGTTTCTGGATATTATCTCTCCCCAGGAGCCTGGAGTAGAAGAACCACTTGTTTCTTGAAAGCATGACTGAATCCCATAGAACTATTCTGTTCTGTCATTTGGTTTTACTTTCCTAATTCATTTCTCAACAGAAGGGGTCAAATTAACAGATGGTTGGGGAATAGCAGGTCCTAGAATAATAGTCTTTTCCCCACATGGTCAACTTATGAGCTAGACTAGCTGAAGTCTAAATTATTATCCCAGCAAAGCCACAAGTCCACAGAGTAACCACATGATCTTGATTATGTTCCAACACCATCTTAGTTAGGGGCAATGAGAGCCCCCTGGCCAAAGTCCTTAAATGATGATACCAGGTTAGGAAGACGGGTCAAGTTAGCAAAGTGTTTGTCTCCCACACATGAAGGATTCATTCAATCTCTCCATAAAAATCTAGGAACACTGTGATGTATTTGTAATCCAAGCAACAATGAGACAGGAGGCAGAGACAGAGGAGTCTTTGGAATTCATTGGGCAGCGAGACTATAGCTAGTCTTCACTCCTTGGAGAAGTTTCAGGCCAATACAAGGCCCCATCTCAAAAAAAAGATGGCAAGTGTCTGAGGAATAACACAGAAGACTATCTTCTGATACCCTTGCACAGGTATATATATACACACGCACACACACACCCTAGTAGGAGCAGCCAACTAGTTGACCCTCAAGGGTCATTCTCATGTAACACTGGTAAAAAAACAAATAGAAGCTAATTGGAAAGTAAGAATCCATGTGGTCTTTGCAAGCCTGATTTGAATTCAGCCATGCTTAAGGCTCTATATCCAAAAATTCTAGGCCTTTAGTCTGGAGCGATGGCTCAGGAGTTGAAGTCTTTGCCTCACAAGCAAAAGGACCTGAGTTTGGATCCCAGATCCTATGTAAAAACACCAGGCAGAAATGGTGATAGCCAGTAATACTGGCTGTGGAAGGCAGAGACTGGGAAAACCTAGAAGAAAGCAATAATCAGGTAGAACAGACTAGGATGATTCATGAGGTCACCCCTGGGCCTCAATGGGCACACACATTCAAGTGTCCTCTTCTACCCACACGCACTCACACCCACATACATGTAGAGAAGCAGGAGACATTAAACCAAACCTAGGCTCCACCATCTCCTCTCTCTTCTGCAGAATCATAGACTGTTTTTAGACACCTATCTCATAAAAGGATTCAAATGGAGTCTCTTCTCATTTGAAAGTTGTAGCCTAGTAAAAAACTTTCATGAAAATTAACAGCCATCCTATTGTTTCTCCCTCCTTTGTCCCCTCTTCACTTTCCCTCCCATCCTTTTTTCCTTTTATCGTCCACTCCGAATCTTTGATATCACAGATCATAGTTAGAATTTCCTCCTTTTGATCTAACTAGACAATAGTCTCATTGCTTCAATATTGTCAGCAGATGCAGCTGGATGGCCCCAGGTCAGAAATCCTTTGTCTGAAACAAATAAACACAAACCCACCTCTCCACATATCCCCACTGAAGCTGTCGCCTGCCTGCCTCTCCACTGGAAATCTAACCCCCAGGCAGCTGCATCAGAAGGTTGGTTTTTTGCAAGTTATAGAAAAAGACAAAAAATGAGCAAGATCTTCTGGCTACAGGGCAGATTTCCCAGGGTCTAATTTGTTAGGGATGACACTTCTGCTAATGTCCTTGTATTAAAACTGCATGTCCATATTTTAATCCTGCCATAATATCATATCATGGAAACTTAATAAGACTGCCATCATGAAACAGTGCCAAAATAACACTGTAGAGCTTTATTTGAGAAAGTTAGAGAAAGAGAGAGAGAGGGAGAGAGAGAGAAACAGAGAAAAAGGGAGACTGAGAATTCAGAACAAAAGTTCTTAAAGAGAGACCAACAATCTTGTGTTCTCTATTTTGTAATTTATCATTCATCTCATGATGAACTACATGGAGCCTCATTTTTAAAGAAAATGGTTTGACATTAAATCTTTTGCTCTACTAGATCATATACTATATATTGGCTGACTTAGGAGCTTGGCGTAGCTGCAAAGCATGTTTGGGGAAACAGCCACATTGACATCCTCCTTCAGCTAAATGACAAACTTGCACAAGGCACAGAGCATGGTTTCATCCATCGTCCTGGGTAACCATATCAGGCCACTGTGACACCACACCCAGGAAAATAGTAATTTCTGAAGATTACACAAGAAATTCCCTGTCTATTCTTATGGCTGATTTTAAACAGAGGAAAGAAGTAAAACCTGTCACCATCTCACTGTATATTTGGCACTAGTTTTACAAAACACAAAAGGCATAAGGCTCATACATCTTCCGACTATAATTAATAAATCCTAGGTGATCCAGTGTCTGGCACTTTCCCTTTACTTGGAAGGGCCTTCTCCAAGATCACTGACATCAACTTCCTAAACTTAGAAGACTTTAATTTTTTTAAAAATTGTATTTTTAGTTAGCATATAAAGAAATTCATCTCACTGTGAAATTTTCATACAAATGCATCATCATACTTCATTCTAATCCCTCTGTCCTACTCTCCTTTCTTCTTGCTGGCCCTTTCCTCTTCATAAGCATTCCTCCTTTGACTTTGCTATTCCATATATTCTCTTATTTACAAATCATTTGGAAGCTTTCTGATTAGAAAGGCGGGAGTGATCCTTTGCATAGCCGAATGTACTTCTCTCCCGTCCCAATTCTGTGACCCAGCAAAAATTACTGTCAACTATCTTCGTAGTTGAGGGACACTGATTCTCCTGTTGCCATGGCGACACCTGAGTTGTCAGGTCTGTGTGACTCTTACACTCAGCTCCTAATCTGTTCCTCCTGGCTTTCAGATTTTGACACTTTCTAAGCCTTAATTAGTTTATTTGATGGGACTAGCACATATTATTTTTATTCTAAGTAGCTATTGAAAACACAGTCATCCAAAGAACAGATTAAAGGTAAAAATCAGTGTGCTGTCAGGCCGCAAAGATAACAAAGAGCAAGAGAGCAGAGAGAAGCACAGGCTTTGCTTCCTGCACCTCAGATACTGGGGAAATCAAAACAGCTTTTGCCATCTGTCAGGTAGCACAGTGTGAAAATTATGGAGCTGTTCATTGCAATGTTTCAGGAACATTCTGCCACTGTGATTAGATCACAAAGATATAACCTAAACGCTAAAGCTTTACATCAGTGCTCTTTAAAATGGTGTCACCTCATTGTCCATGGGAACTCAACCTCTCAGTGTGGGAATCTGCTGAATAATCCATGAAGAGACCAAACATCTCAAACAGGTAAAGCACTTAGCATGGGAGAAATTGAAACTGATGACTCGGCTAAATTCAGAGGTCTAGCGAAGAGCCAAAGAATAGGGGATAATATCTTATAAAGGATTACCATACAGGATAAGGCCTTGCTCTAGAACAGTACTTCTCAAAAAGGGGTTCAAAGCAGTCCACAGGATGTATACACAATGGTCCCTGCTGAGGCTAAGGGAACATTGTGGAAAAGGGGGTGGAAAGAATGTAAAGATAGTTTCAAAGGCTGACAAATCCATCTTCAGAACACACACAGGCAATAGCTATAGATCCTGTGGTGGGCTTCCACAACATGGGGTCTGAGGGGAGAAAGGCCAATGAGTGAGCAACCCCTCACTGTTAAACTACTTGCTACTGACAGATTCTGTACAGTCAGAGACTCATGCTTTATACTCATTGGTACACAGTGAGTACAAGATCCAGGAGAGAGCCCCAAACCAATGCCCACAAAAATGGCCCTGGTTAAACTGGTCGGGTCACACAAGAAAAGCAAATCATGAATCTGGCAAAGGAAGGGTTGGAAAGTAGGAGGGTTGATAAAAATGGGAGGGAGATAATAGGGGATTCAGGGAGAAAGGAATCACTATCATACATGTATGAAATTGTCAAAGAACACATGTAATAAAAAGAATTGTAAAAAAATTCCGAAATTCTAAAAAAAAAAGAAAAAAAAGAGAAACAATAAAAGAAAGTAAGTTCATAGCCTCCGAAGAGAAAGAGCGAAGTACAAACAGCATTTTGGGGAAGCCAATAGATGAACATACTATGGACAAGATGAATCTGGGAAATTATTGCGTCTTATACTGTGTTCTATAAACATCTGATGATACAAAGTCATATTAATAAAGTTGAGTTGCTAGGAGGCTTAGCACAAAGGCAGGCAGTAGGGGAGATGAATACAGTCAAAGTTCATGGCATATGTAGCAATTACTCTTTCTGCTGCTGTGAGACAATATTCTATCATAAGGGGAGAAAGGGAGAGTTACTTGGCTTATGGTTCTGAGGGGACATAAAGGCCATTATGGTGGGAAAGGCATGACTGGCTGGCAGAGGAAGAAAAGTGGTGTATGTTCATCAAGGAGAAGACTGAGTGAGTGAGCTACAGACTCCATGAGTAGACTGCTAGCAGAAGCAGGGCAGAGCTAACCAAACTCAAGGCCCACCCTCTGTGACACGCCTTCCTCCAGCAAGGCTCCACCTCTTAAAGGTGCCGTGACCCTCCCAAACACCAACTGCTAAGAATGCACAGGAGCCTGAGGGACCACTCATATTTCAAACCATGACAGCATATATGTAAGAAAGTGCCACAATGAAACCCATTGTTTTGAATTCATTTATGCTAATAAATCTTCAAATTAAAATAAAAGAAAAAGAAGGCAATCGCCAGGAGGAATTTTCATGTGTGCATGTCCTTGAGGAGAGTTTCAAATAATTTAACTTATTTATTTATTTATTCAATTGTGCGTATATGCGTATGTGTATGTATGTGTGTGTGTATGTGTGTGTGTGTAGAACCACGGGCGAACCACCCGGATGCCTCCACCTCCTCTTTGTTTACTCCACCCCGGGATTCACAGGCTCCGCCCTACCAGGACCAGAAGCGCAGGCCGCCCCCGCTTCCGCCGGGCGTCTATACGTGGGGTCTAGGATCCAAACTCAGGACCTTCCGCCTACAAGGCAGAGGCTTAACCCCTGAGCCACCTCTCCAGCCCCACAAATAATTTAACTTTTAAATTGCCACTTACAAATCTAAGTTTTTAAAAAATTATATTCTGTGTAGCAAAACGGGTTGGCTGTTGTTTAGTGAAGAGGGACATCTGTCTTAAGATAAAAGCCCCTATGGGGTGCTGCACTGACCCCCCCTTTTTTAGCTGATGTAATGTTAGTTATGGTTTTAATGATTATTAATGTGAATTATAATATTAAGGCCTATATAGCAAGGCCTAAATATTTGGCAGATTTAAAAGTGAAATTTAAAGCAAGTAAAAATTCATATTAAGGAGAACAATTTGCCATGTCTGTTGCCAATAAGCAATATGAACATTAAAGCAAAATTAGTTTTTTAAGAAAAATTTTATCTGTGAGTTTAAATGTTTCTCAGCATATAAAGATCCACACTAATGAGCATAATTTTGATATTAGACCTCGAAATGTGTCAACATTTGCAATATCTGCAAGATTTTCCAAATAACACATGATACTATGAAGTTCTGCATAGTGAAAAAACACATTCAAAAAGTACATAAAAGATCGGCAGATTTTGATGTATAGACTATAGCATATCACCTGGTACAGTTTGTAGATTTTAAATGCTGTAACTAGCTCTAGATAGCTACCACCTGCTATGTTTTGGTGGAATACCAGAGAAAAAAATTCTCACAACTATGTGAAAGCAGTCATTCGGACACTCATCTCTTTTACAACCAGGGGTCTGTGAGACCCCAGATTTTCCTCACATACTTCAACAAAACAAACGAAGCAACAAAGTGAATGCCAAACATGAAAATGATATGCAAAATTATAAGACAGCACTATCTTTGCTAATTGCTTTTGGGTTTGATAAATATACATATTGCTCATAAAATACTTATTATGTAATGAACTGATATTTTAAGAATAAGTATATTCAAAAATGTTTATAATTTATGATACGGAAAACGTGAAAAGGAAAGTCTTAACATCTGTTAGTCTGTGGAACACTAGTCTATGCAAGAGGATCAAAGAGGGACTTGCTCCAGGCACTGAGACTACATGCCAAGAGCACAGATCATGCACACAAGGAAGTAAATTCTTAAAAATCATTTATCTTGTAGACACTAAGAAAACTGCTTCATGGGCAAGTCCTAAATGCTGCAGTATAGACTAAAACAAGGAAAACAGCCCAGCCTTGTCCCAGGAGACTTGTGTTTTATTTTCGGTTAAGACATATTTCTTTCTCTTTTTTCCATCCTATAAGAATTTTTTTTCTCTAAAGTCTTTGCATACTTTAGTATTCTAATAAAGAACATTTCAGTCCACATAAAACCAAGAAAACCATGATGCTTTGGGATCACCGCAGATTTTAGCAGGCCAAATACTGACACTATTAATCAAGACTGAAAGCAAGACAAAAGGACGACAGATTTGAACAGAGGCTTGTCCTGACATCAACCCTGAACCACTGTAGAAACTCTATTACTGATGCACTTCATGCTATGGGAACCCAAACCACAAATTCCAACCTGACTCACACTCATTGAACAGCAGGGTGATTGTATCCAACTTCTGCAGATAGGTCTGCATCTTTGCCAATGTTATGATTCTAGGTCATATGAACACCCAGATCATATTAAAGGAACCGTGAGAGACAATACATCTCTCAACACTTAATAGAAGTCAACCAGCCAAACCTCAAAAAGTGTAAAACACAATCTCATAAAAACAGAACATTTGTCATTGGTGGAAAACAAGTCAACGAAAGCAATAACTCAGCTCCTCACAGACATTTCTCAGAATAAATGTAAGAGCAACAGCTCATCAGCATAGATGATTTTTGTTGTTTCAGAGTCAGCATCACCCAGACCGAGTTCTTGGGCTCTCATCAGTAAATGCAAAAGAATATCACTTGTCACTTACCCTACTGCAAAGTCACATTGGCAATTTGCCATCTGTGCCTGCCATCATGTCTTCTGATCACGAAGCTAGGAAACAGAAGGAAACAACCCTTATAAGAGCCCAGGCTGGACCACTTCTCTACTTATTCCTGAAATGTGCCCTTTCACTTCTGAAAATAAAGGTCATCTTGGGAAAGGAGAAAGTTGGCGTGAGGCTACAAGCATTCTCAGAGATACCCTGGGATCTCCCCTTTCCAGGCAGCAGAGCAACTTCCTTTGTCTTGCTTATTATCACGTTAATTTAGAAATGGTGGAGATGACTTCCTAATGGCTTTTCTGGGGGGCTTTTTTTTGGTAGGATACAAATCGATTTTATTGAACAAAATTAGGGCTTTTACCTTTCTAAATTTATATATCATGGTTACAAATAACTGCAGTAAAAACAAATATCTGTGTGAAAATCCTAATATTACATCCTTCACATGATATTGTTGAATGTTTCCTTTCATGCCTCCCCTACTTCCTAGCCAAACAACCTGAAGAAGCTACTCCAGGGCTAAGCAATGCCAGTGTTGCCTAGGATGTCACTGTTCTGGTTCTATCTCCAGCGCTGCAATAATAATTATCATCATACTGATAATATGAATAATTGAGAAACACTATAAGTCATACAAAACAAAATATCCTAGTACAAGTTTTTACTTGATCGTCATAATGTAAACCACTGTGATCCTAATCTGTGAGCAGAGTTGGTTATTTGGCAAAATCCTCTAACCTGGCTACTAGCCTGGAGAATATGGCCACACTGAAGTCCACTACCATGCCCCTGGCTTGTGACAGGAAGCTGATATCCAAACTCAGGTTTTCAGTACAGGTCAGGTACTTGGCCAATACAGCCAACTCCCCAGCCCGCAATTTTATTATTTTCCAGTTCAACCAAGCCTCATCAAATATCCCAGATAGTAAATGTGCTTCCTTGAACCAGTTGACATCATCATTCTGGTAGTCTTCTCTGCTAAACTACTAAGGAGAGGGGAAAAATGCAGTTTGGAGGATAGGAGGAAGTCCCCTTCAGATCCCAGGATGAGTCATTTACTTATAACAACAGTCTATCTTTGCTATCTCTGTCATTTGTTAGCCAGATAATCATGCAATTTACGTGCTATGTCAAAATTTGTCTTGCAGTTTTGCAGATTACTTGCATTGGCTTATTACAAATAAGGAATGCTTTTGACCATCTCAAGGTATGCGGGGGCAGTATCAGTTCTTCAGACAATACCAATAGGGCAGCAGATGCTATGTTGTGCTTTTACAGCTTTGTAATTCATTTTGTTGATGTGAATTGTATGATTGAGTGTGATATCTGTGTTTCATACTAAATATTGTCACAATATTGTCAAATACATCCCTTATCAATTAAGTGGCCTACAATCTTGTTTTGACAATCGTAGCTACATGACCCCATCATATTGCCAACAGCTAGTCTCTTCTCATTAAAGGATTAGTTTTTTTCCCACAACTTTAATATGAGGCAACTTTGGAATATTTCAAAGGCACATTTTTCCTTATCCAGCAATTAGACAAAAGGATCCTCAAAGACTTCAGTAAGAACAAAAAACAAAAGAAAAACACTTTATGCTTAATTTATATTTCTAATATTTCCCCTTAATTTCATTCCTCTTCATGTTGCCTTCATCTTACAAAATTATTATTCACTGAAAACAAAAATCCCTCGCGGACGCTTTGCTTTTCTGCCTTCTCACTTCCAGATTTTAAATATGCGAGGAACTTTATTATCAGGGAAGAAAATACAATTATGCCTCTCGATTTAGCGAGGAACAGTTGCTCGGCGCTTGCCACAGGGAGATTTCATCGCAGTCTGAATTTGCATGGAATGCTTCTTTAATAAGCTAGAAGAATCTCACTGTCAGGAGCAGAGGTCGCCCTCAAGGAGAAGACAGTCCTGCTGTTCCCACCCAGCCCTGGGTGGTCACAGAGAATAATGATGACTACACAGTGCCATACTTTGCCTGGGAGTTGCTGAACTTAGACCTACAAACATCCTTCATTGTTTTGGTAAAATGTGTGTTACATGTGCCATTGTAAGATATGTAAATCAGGAGTATTACATGTGTTCAGAATCCTGTGCTACTATCATCATTATCTAGTTTACACCATTCCCAAGAGAAATACATCCATGGAACAATAATATTTTTGTAACTGTGGATTGGAAGCTGTGCTTGGAATTCTTTCCGATCACAGCTGACAGCATGGATTTTGGGGATCCTATGGCCTGTGTTAAATCCCACTCTTGTGAGCCACCCCAAGCCTTTTGCTCCATCGCTTTGTGCCTCAGTGTCTTCATTTGTGAAATGGAAATACTCATCACACCTCTTTCAGAGTTCTGAGGAATAAACCAGAACCCAGACCCTAACTGACTCAGTGCCAGACAAACATCAAGGACTCAGTGTACGTCTACTACATTTATTAGTCTGTATCCCTTATCCTACCTTACACACACCCAAACGTAAACAGTGTTTTATCAAGATGACCTCTTTCCAATGTCTCGACAATCCCATAGTAGTCTCTGTTAGGTCACACAGCTCATATACAGAAGAGTTAGAATTCAAACATGTGGAAGATGCATTCATAGCCACTACGTTACACAACTCAACCTTATAATTACCAACTAGAACGCCCCGAAGTGCATATGAATATTCTCTTCTAATTCCATCACTTTGCTCCCTCCACAATATACAGAACATGTCCTGCCTTCCTCATACATCATTTGAAAGTATTTCTGGGCCATTTTTCATTAAATGTGTCATTTTATACAGCGATCATTAGACCTGACATGCAATTTTATCTCCTGTTTTGCACTAGGATGCTGTAGCGCAATTATGCTAAACAATTTTATTTCCCCAAATGCATTAGATCACAACAGATGAATTATTAATTACTCTATTGTACAGCCCATCTGATTACATAGGTAAGCATGTTCTGTTTGTGGGTTAGCTCATAGTACATAGTTCATGGTGCACTAAGAATTTGCATTAAATTTGGGGAGTGATATTATAATAGTTGCGACTCAAAAGAAAATCTGGGGGCTCTGCCAGGGACAAAAATACCATTGTTTAAGCTTGTTCTGCTGTTGTAGGGAGGAGTACACCCTGCTGACAGGATAGAGGACAAGGGAGGTTTTAAGCAAACCAGCACACTGGTCACAAAAGTCCAAACTATTCAGACAAGAGGGAATCAACATCACCAGTGTGCTACTGTAACATGAGACGTCTGTCTAACCAATGCCGCTTCTGGTACCACAAGTTCTTAATAGACATCTGCACACTTAAACAAGGGAAATCCATTGGAAATCCAGGACAAGATGCTTTATTACATGATTGAAAAAACAAGTGTAAGCTCTAATTTCCCTTGAGGTCCTATTGTTGCTCTTCATACCTTCAAAAGGAAGAAAGGGTTTTATGTTACTTGATTGCTAAATTTAATTTCTTTCCTTTTCCCCATCTTTAGGAAATCACTATATATTTATTACATAGAGGTAAAAATACAGGAGTGTGAAGATTTTAAAATAGAGTTCACTTTTCTCATCAGCTTCCAACTTGAGTCCCTGGGGCAGCTTTGGCCAACACTTAAGAAGAAAACCTTCACACTCCTTCCCTATTTATAGATATTTCTACACATATATAAACTATGGATGTGTGAGCATATTGGTGTACACATTTAAATATAAGAAAGCCTAATTTTCATTTTAAAGAATTATTGAAAAAACAACATAAAAGGAAATAGAATGAGGTAGAAGTGTGACTTTCCAATTAGAAATTGCTTCATGCCCTAAAATAACATTGAGTTGAAAAGAGTTGTATACAGACATACCTTGGGCACATTCAGGTTGGCTGTTATAACACACTCACTCTGCCTTAAATGAACACTTGATAAAAGAACTTGATTTGCCATATTATCGTTTGAACAAAATGCCTGACAACTCTTAAAAGAAAAATATTTGTTTTGGTTCATGGCTTCAGAAGGCTCAGTCCATAGCCATTGGGGCTCATGCACTTGGGCAAAATATCACAATGACAGGAGCATGTGGCAGAGAAGAGATTTTTGACTTCACAATGGACAGAAAGAAGCGGATACAAGACACCTCCATGGACCCACCTCCTTGCAACCTACTTCCTTCAGACCGACCTCTTAATGCTTCTAACCTGTACCACCCCACCAAAAAAACGCAGTCAGATATGGATCAAATGTTCAGCACACGAGAATTTCATATCCAGACTATGACAGCTGTGGAATACCAGCATATATTGACCATTGTTCCTAATTTAAATTAAATGAAAGAAATCAAAGGTGTCTTCTTCACAGCTTATAAGTTCTGAATTCCAAGGCGAAAAGAAATGCCTTCAAAGGGACCCCCGGAGATGATGGGCAAAATGAGTGAAGTCACAGTGTGCATTGGGGATAGAGGAGCAGGCCCTAGATTTCATCTGGTGGGTAGGTCTGTGCCTCCAAAAGATCAAGAACCATGACTCAGGTCATGTAGCAGTTACTCTTCTCTGTTGCTGTGAGACAACACTCATATACAACTTAAGGGAGAAGGGGGGATTTATTCAGCTTATGGTTCCAGAGGGGAGATACAGTTCTTCATGATGGAAAAATACTGACTGGCTGGCAGAAGCTGGAGGAAACTTAAGTCATGTCCATCATGGAGGTCGAGAGAGCAAAACTGCTCACTGCAAAGCGCAGGCTCCTTTACAGGCAGGGCAGGACTAAGCAACCTCAAGACCCGTCCCTGTGACCTGCCTTCCTCCAGCAAGGCTCCACCTCTTGAAGTTCATGACCTTCACACATTTGAGCCTGTGGGGGACAATTCACATTTCAAACCATGACAGGTCATACAGCAGACACATGAAGAAAATTGTCCCACCTTGAGTATTAGCACATACATGGTAGGCTGGGCCTTGCATCGCACAGAAGGTTTCATGTGGTGGGAGCGGCCTTAGATCACACTAAGGGTTTTGCCTGTTTCTGTAGATGAAAAAGTTTACAAAATCACCTAGAAGTTTGACATCAACCAACCAAAACTTGGTATTTTTCAATGGGCATAAACTCCCTTTAGGGCAGGAGACTATAGAAGAAAGAGCTGTAATGAAAAAAATACCTCAGGTCCAAGAGGGCTTCCATAAAAATGAGGCTTACACTTTTCTATGACCCAAGCATTGGCACACTATTCCATATTCAGTTAAATACACACATGATACTGTAAATCTCTCTTTCTACTGGTATGTGCTTATGCATAACTGATATGAATGGTCCTTATAACAAAACATGGCTTTGAAAAGTCATGTATAATCTTCCAGCTATGAAGAGGATATTAATAAGAATGATCCTAGGGTATAATATCCAGCGCCAAAAGAAGTCCAGTGAATAGAGCTCATTATTTCTGAAATTTGTCACACCCTGCAATAGGAAAGAGAACACATCATTTGTGCTGATTTAAATCAGTGGTGGTTTCCCACCGAGTACAGGGCTGAATAGCAGATGATACTTTTGACAATTATACATGCATTTTGGGATGAGACTGAATCCCATAGTATTTAGATAGATGTCGATTTCAAAAGATGATAGCAATTACCCCTGAATAAGCCTAGAAGCAAACTCAGGATTTCCTGAGAATCACAACTGGGTTTTAGTCCTGAGCCTGCCATTAATAGGAAGGTGACCTTGAACAAATCCGTTGATCAGATTTTCCTCATTTGTAAAATAAGTGGGCTGGATTCTGTCTCCTCTTATTCCCTTTAATATGCAGCATGTGAAAATTCAAGTATCACTTCCAAGACAGTAAAAGAATTAACAGATTCTTTTTGACTGGAAGAAAAAAAGTAAGACAAGAGAATGATCTCAGTTTAAAATAAATTCATGAAAAGTCTTGCTGGATTCGATAAGATAGATCTTATTGCTTTAATATATATATACATGTATTATTTCATATCTATGTTATCTTAGGTAATTTAAAGCTAACATTCAGTCCATAGGTTTCCTTGACACTAAGACTCCAAAATATGAGTGCAACTTAAGCAAACACTTAAGATGAAACTGTTTCTAAAAATTGTATTTTGTTCATGGTGTATGCACATACATCAAGTTTTGCAAAGTTCAGTTCAACTAGAGTCAGAAATCTCTTTAAAGAGTTCTTTTTATTTAACAACTGCTTTTGATCCCTGAACCAATATACAGGGGCCCAAAATATAGGATTGTGAGCTCAGAAATAGAGATTTCAGTAAGTTTGATCCTTTAGGTCAGCATGACTGATAATGTGTGTAGTTTTCTCATTTATTACCAAAATCTGCGATGCAGAAAAAAAAAACTCTGCGATAGTACTTGCAAAGAAAACAAAAGGCATCTACATATGTTTCTGACTTGAGAGAAATGTCTTCTTCCTTAGGCCTCAATGAGGTAATATCCATTTTTTCTTGACATTCATACAATATTATCTGGAGAATGGCTTCTTCCCAAAGATTTAGTACTCCTAGCATCAGTCACCCAGAAGGAAATACAGTTTAGCAGTACACCAAAGTTTTGTGCACCCCACAACTCAGTTCCATCCACTACTGATAGGAATATGTTATCAACACAGGTGAGTTTTGTTCGTTAAAGAAATATAGACACTTTCCTACCTGAAAAACCAAGGATCATCACGCAGATCTGAAGACATATTATGTGCTATCAGTCTTGCTGGGTTTCTTGTTTACCTTTCCTGCCATTGTGGCAAAAATACTCTGACAAAAGCAGAAACTGCTTTTACTCTGACTTAAGGCAGAAACAGTTATTCTGGAGCATAGATCAAGGGCACAGTCCATCATAGCAGGGAAGTCAAGACAATAGGAATGTCGAGCAGCTGATCACGTTATATCCATAGCCAAGAATGAGTAATGAATGCTTGTGTTCAGCTCTCTCATTTCTTTAGTGTACCATATTTATTCATCTGAAAGGAGAGAAAGAGAGGAGAGAGAGAGAGAGAGAGAGAGAGAGAGAGAGAGAGAGAAAGAGAGAGAGAGAGAGAAACATATGTATGTCATGCCATGGTACATGGGTGGAGATCAAAGGTCAACTTACAGAAGTCACTTCTCTCCTCCCACCATTTAGGTTTAGGTTTCTGAGGATCAAACTTAGGTCACCAGGTTTGTGAGCAGGTGCTTTATCCATGAGCACTGAACTATCTTGTCAGCCCCTTTTCCTCATTTTTATAGAGTCCAGGAGCCAAGCACATGAGCTAGAGCCACCCACAGAGGGCAGGGTTTCCTACCTCAACTAATCTAGTTAAGCCAGTTCTCTTAATCTAGTTAAGTCCTGCTATAGGTAATCGATCTATAGGTAATCATGCCCAGGTGACTCTAGATTGCAGCAAGTTGACAACTGAATTTAGTCATCATACTGGATGATGGTGATATGTGTACAACATAACACCCCACGTAGTATCACAACAACAAAAAATCCTATTACAGCCAGAAAGAATGTCTCTTTATTTGGTGAAAAATGATGGTTATGTTCAAAAGTAAAAATTTCTAGAATTACTCTTGTTTTCAATATTTATTAATTTACCTCATCAGTTCGAACATATATATCCTTACCTTTAAAAGAGGGATAATAAGATACACCTCATAGATGTATAATGTTGGCCACTAAACAAGACAGATTCCTTCAGGGCAGTTTCTTACGTTAACAAGCATTTGAAGATCATTTCTTTATTTTCAGCTAAAGCTTTAGAGCACAAGCTGAACATGTCCAGCAGCATATCTCTCTCTTTAATCTCCATGACTGCAAACTTAACATGGTCAGTAAAGGATCAAGCCCAGTGCCATGGCTTGAATTTAAGTCGTATTTGAATCCTTAGTTGTTGTTTGGGAAAGTCATGGCACCTTTGGAGGTGGAACCTTCCTGAGGGAGGCACGGGAGGTGGGCCTTAAAGTTGGTTCGCCCTGCCCTGTTTCTGCCAGGAGTCTGTTCTGGAAGTTTGCAGCTACCTCTCTCAGCTTCCATGATGGATGCGATTTAAACCGCCTCCAGCTTCTGCCAGCCAGCCACGCCTCTTCTTCCATAATGGACCGTATCACTCCTCTGAAACTGTAAACCAAATAAATTCTGCTCTTCTCCCTTACGCGGACTGTATGATTGGTGTCTCACACCAGTAGAGAGAATGCGGTAAACCAAGTATGAATATCTATATTCCCCATGCTTCATTTATCCAAAGAGAGTACAATCTGGGAATGATTTCCTGGGCCCTCTTGGCCTTCTAATTGGTCTTGATTCCTTTATGCCTTGGGCGTGGTTGCCACAGTGTGAACCTATCACATTTGGCTACTGAAGAATTAGATGGGATGACTCGTACTACTCTACTTGTGTTGCCCTAATAAAACACCATAGGCTTGTTGAACAAAGTAACAGAAATTAATTCTTGAGGCTGGAAAGTTCCAGCAGTGTTAAGTCTGGTGAGACCTACCTTCCTGACTTAGAAACATCGTCTTATGTGGCGAGAGAGCAATCTGGTGAGTCCTATATAAGAGAGTCATCACACTGCCCCACACTTATGATCGCACTTGACTTTAATTACTTCTTCAAAGGTCCATTCTCCAAATATGATTAAAATTGGGGGACAGGATTTCACCATACGACGTGGAAAGAGGGAACATAATTTCATAAGTCACAGCCCCTTAGCCCAGTGTCTGACACGTTAGTGGCCTTTCAGCGAACATTCATGACAATCACGGATGGCTTTGCTGTTGTTGGTTTCATTTTCTTATGATAGAGTTAAGTTTTCGATTAGCAATCATTGCATCTTGGATAAACCTCATTGGCTACGATACTGCCACTGCACAAAGCTGTGACAGGGTTAAGAATTCTTTCCCTGCAGAGCCGCGAGAAGGTTCAGCACAGGAACCCAACATCCTGGGTTCAGCTTTCTGGAGCTCCCATAGTGGAAGAAGAAAAGAACCAACTTCTGAATGCCCTTTAACTTCCATATGCATGTTGTAGTGTATATGTGCCAGATCTCTCTCTCTCTCTTTCAACAATAAAAATACTTTCCCCACAAGTTCAAGATAGTCTAGAAAGTGAAAGGGAAAATGACTACAAAGTATTTTTCCCCCGAAAGACCTTGTCCCCACACCTGCTTTATGATACAGTTTTCCTTATGCTAAACCTTAGGCTGTGTGGAATAGCATCTCTGCTAACACATAAGCTACCCTTTCTGATGTTGCTCACGAGTTACAATACCCTGTAGGCTCAGCCCCTGGCCCTGTAGTGGCTCCGTCTTTAGTTCAGTTAATCACATGCCTAAGCATTACGCCGCTGCCCGCTGTAATACCAACACAGCTGTTCTGCTCCATAAAGCAGGGTCCGAGTTACACACAGGAACCATTACGACATTTCTCCATGCTGTAATGAACAGGCTTGTAAAGCAGCGCACAACTCCAAAATGAACCTCCACAATAGCCACTGTGACTCTTCTCTTGGCAAAGGGAGAAAAACTGTCACTTTAGGAAATTGTGGCTATTTGGCGGAACTTCCGCACGTGGGCCTCTCAGTGCAATTTTTCTTTATGCAAATCTCTAGAGAGGTAAGTTGGTAAGGCATGGAAGCTGTTTTTGTTATTAGATGATGCAAAAATATTCCACCTGCTGCAAAGAGCTAATTTGAAAAGCAAATACCACATAAAATTGTCTATTTTATATGCTACTTGCCTTCTCAAAAATGTCTGCTGGGAAGTTGGGTAGGTGTGTGTGTGTGTGTGTGGTGTGTGTGTGTGTGTGTGTGTGTGTGGCGAGCATGCCGTCCAAGTACTGAGAGGTATGCAGATCTCTGGGTCTATCACTCTCTACCTTATTCCTCTGAGCCAGAGTCTCTCATTGAACCCAGAACTGGGATGGTGGCCAGCAATCTTCCTTTCTCCATCTGTGTCCCCCCAACAATACTGGAGCTATAAGCACTGGCATGAAGCCATGCCCACTTTTCTCTTGGGTATAGGTACAGCAAGCACTCTTATCTACTGAGCCACCTCCCCAGAATTTGAGTAGATTTACCAACACATAAGGCTACAAAGCTGGAGTCGGAGACCATTAACACTGTAGATAGTCTTTTGAGGTACTAGATGGGCTAACACAGGACATGAGCATTACTTGAAGGATCAACAGAAATAGCAAAAAACAGTAGTTTGATATCAAAGGGGGCTTTTTCTAAAATTAGGTGTCTTAGCACATCTTTTTGTTGCTGCATCAGAATATCTAAGACACAGCAACGTATAAACAATAGTAGTATTCCTTTGGTTCCAGAGGCTTCAACGTCTAGGACAGAGGAGCTGACACGTGGTGAGGAACTCCTTCATGGGAGTTCCCACAGTGGGGAAGGAAGGCAAGGCAGAAGGCTGAGAGAGCATACATGAGCGAGAGAGGGCAGGAGCTCAAGTGTATCCTTTTACAAAGGTCCCACTCCTGTGATGGTGCTTTCCTCCTACTCTAATCAATGACTGGATCATCTCTGGTGAGGCTCCACCTTTTAATATTCTATAAAGGTGGTTGAAGTATCTAACACATTTTGAGTATGTGGGGGAGGGCACTCCATTGGGCAAATATCTGTTGGCAATACTATTGGCAAAACAAATAATCATATGGTGATTTGCTTCCTTCCAAGATTAAAAACCAGAAAGTGTCTGTCTTTGCATCTTCCTTAAAAACAGGAGTGCATATGAACTCATAGAAATGCCTATAGTAAGTGCGCTAAAGGTAAGTCAATTCAGAAACAATGAACGGCCAGCCTTTAAGATGAAGTTATAATTCGAGGGAATCCTCTGAACCCTGAAAAGGTAAAGGGTTCTTTCCAAAGTCAAGTGTGTTTCAATTGGATTTTTTTTTTGATCAAAGAGTAGGAAGGTAATTATATGAATTATAATCTATCTCCACAACAAAATTTAAAAATAATGTTTCACAGGTTTTATTCCAGTCCAATCTTGATACTTAAAGGCATTTTTAAAGTAATCAGCTACATGCCGTGCAAGGTTTACCAATAATATCCTTCCAAATACAGCAATACCCGCTTGGTCCTACACAACACAGACTCTATCTACTCAGCTAAGATTATCTCATAAGGCTTTCAACTTTCATTCCCACTCTAGCTTCCATGCCTTATGTCTGTCTCCTAGGGCATCCCCAATTTTCTCTACTGTATGACATATACATAAATATATATACTTTACATAAACTACACAAGGAAGCTGCCATTAAGGATCCTTAGTAAGTTAGGTCCACACATTTTTATTGCTGCTGCTTATGTCCTTTATGGCATTTAGCTTGACATGTATATATGCATTGGATTGTTGGGCCAATGGGATGACTCCTAGAGTAAGGCGTCTCACAAACCTGATGGCCAGCCTAAAGTTGTCTTCTGACTTCCACCCATGAGCAATGATGAGCACGTGTGACTTCTCAATCTCGTTCTCTTTCCCTGTCTCCTTTTCTCCCCCTTTCTCAAATTAACAAATATTAAAAATAAATTTGATTATTCTTCTGTTTTGTCTTGTTGTAGTGACTGTGGCCAGACAAAGGGTCTCATACATGCTAGACAAGTGCTTTGTCATTGAGCTATGCATCCTTGGTCCTTGATTGCTTTTTTCTTCGTGTCTGACCAGCTTCCAAGGTAAGAGTCTTAGTTGTCTTGTTTATCTTATGTACTCTGTGCCTGTGTCACTTGACATGCAGTAAGTCATTATTAGATGCAAACTATTAGCAGAATTTAGCATGTGGGCATACAAGACTTTTTAAAAGAAGGTCAGAAAGAAACAGGAATATCCCACAGTGGCTGACTGATAGATTAAGACATATCAAATTCAGCTGAGCTGCATCTATTTTTGACTTACACATTCAATGATTTAGAAGATCTTACCAGAAGAAGGAATACTTTGAAGTGCACATCACAGCTCACTCCACAGCTTTATGACATATTAATACTAATGAAGACCAAGAAGCTATTCAAAGTGTTATTCCATGTTCAGAGTGCATGGCAAAAGACTTCTAGAGGCTCTGGGAACTCTTCCATCCTCCCTCATGACTGGTGATGGGACAAGCTGGTAGCGTCTATGAAGATACCTTAAGAAAGCTTCTGCCATCAGTGTGCCCATTCAGGGAGAGGTTAGTCCAGATGCTGTGGGGTTGGGAAGTAAAGAGACACTGTAGCAGCTTCGTGGGAAACAAGGAGGAAAAGCAGCTCCCAGGAAGGAGCTGTGTCAGGCTGGAACATTTGTACAGACAGAGGAGGACTTAATCAGCTGTCCCCCCACCTCAAGGCTTTCTAGGAAAGCAGTTTGAAGGCAGAAAGTATCAGACACAGAATTTTACCAGAAACCACAACAGCCTGGTGGTCACCAGCACAGATTTGGGGATCAAAGCTGATGCCAATCTTGACTCTGCATAAATCACTTACCTCACTTCGTCAAACCTTCCCTTTTCTCACTTAAGAAATGAAGACTGTAAGGCCACTTATAATATATATTGAATGAGAATTACTTTGATTGAGATTTTGACTTTCCTACTGTGGTTATGCCCTCTGGCAAGTTGTACAAGTCAATCTCAGTTCATTCCTCTCATTCTCTTTCCCTGTCTCTGCTTGGATGTCCTCATTAGGAAAACAGGGACAATAACATCCTGTCATGAGTATTAAAATGAAATACATCTGTAAGGTATATAACTCAGAGCCTAGAACAGAAGAGCTATTCAGAAAGTGCCCCAAACTGTCACAATCCTAATTTTTTAGGGCATTCTCCAAATTTTCATTTTTTTATAACAACGGATAAAATGCATCCCCATATGACTCTACCAAGCAATTTTCTGAGAGTAAAGTCAAAGGGTGAGGCACGACTAGATATTACACAGATACTAAGATCTCAGAGAGGAAAGCATTCAGAAGCTCATGACAACAGAGCGGTTTAAGTGACTCCTTGCACTTCTTGCCACACAAAGTGTAAGCAGCAGTGAATAGACAAATCTGTAAGATGCAAATGACAGCATGAAACATTATCTTCTTGATACGACATGACCGTTGAGACCACAAACAGTAGCCCTGGCTGTTTGAACAAGATAAACAAAAAGGATGCAACGTAGGAAGGTACTAGTTGGCAAAAAAGGGGTCAACAGGTGGGAGAAGAGCAAGAGGGTAATGGGGTGAATATACCAAAATGCACTGCATGTCTGTATTAAATTGTCTTTTTAAGAGAAGTGGAGGAGGAAAGGTGGGGAGGCGCTTACAGATGAATAGGTCACTTTCATGACTTACATGTTATTTTTCATTCAGTCCTGAGAGTTCACAGCCTTCAGAGAACTACAGCATTTCAGTGAAGATGCCTGGATTCCCTCATATGCCCAATATTGACTCTTCCAGGAAGCTTCCTCGGAGATCCTGTAAGACAGACATGTTTCCCT
>JALPQD010000084.1:3506555-3721555 GCA_023101885.1 Typhlomys cinereus
TTTCCTTTTCCCTTTTTTTCCTTTCCTCTCTCCTTCTCCCCTTCCTTCTCCTCCTCCCCCCCCTCTTCTCCCTCCCCTCCTCTTCCCCTTCCCTCCCCTCTCCATTCCTTCCCCTCTGCCCTCCCCCACCCCCTCCCTCTTTTCCTCCCCTCCCCTTCCCCTTCCTTTTCCCCCCTTTTCTCTTCCCCTCTGTCCCCTCCTTCCCCCTCTTCCTTTCCTCCCACTCCCTCCTGTCCCCTCCCCTTCTTTCCCTTTCCCTTTCCTCTTCCTTTCCCTTTCCTTTTTCCTTTCTCTTCTCCTCCCCCTCTCATTTTTACATCTCTCCTCTCCTCTCCCTTCTTTTCTCCCTTTCTCTCTTCTCCTCTCCATTCCTCTTTCCCTTCCTTTCCTCTTTTTTTTCTTTGTTTTTTTTTTCCTTTCTTCTTCTCTCCCTCCTCCTTTCTTTCTTTGTATCTTTCTTTGTATCTCCCTCCCTCCTTCCCTCTCTCCCTTCCTTTCTCTGTCCTCTCTTTTTTCTGGCAGCAGTGAGGTTGAGCCTTGAGCCTCATGTATGCTAGGCAAGCATTCTGTCGCTGGCCTACAGCCCCAATCCACGCTGCCTCTGGGTTCCCAACAACATGCTGGCTGCCCTACGGATGCCGCCTCTGTGACTAGCACAATCCTTCCTCCAGGCTTTTGTAAACTATAGTGCACTGCACTCCTCTCCCAGAATACCACATGAAATATAAATTCCCCAGATCTTTCCGTAACTCCCGCACCTCAAAGAATCCCAAGGGTGACTCGGTAGACTGGTGCAACTATCGCTGATGATTTGGAGACTCTAGTGCACCCAAGGACCAGGTGCCCAGCAAAGGAGTGGAAGAGGATCTTAAAATTTTTCCTTAATTTACTGCTTTGTATTGAGAGAGAAGAAGAGAGAGACAGAGAGAGAGACAGAGAGAGAGAGAGAGACAGAGAGAGAGACAGAGAGAGAGAGAGAGACAGAGAGAGAGAGACAGAGAGAGAGACAGAGAGAGAAGTGCATGGAGTAAGAATTCCACAAAAACTTTAGGTAAAAGGTCTTGAAGTCATACATATAATCTAGTATTTCTCCCTTTATTTTTACCCTCTTGAGACCATATTTAAATTGTGTTTCCCAAATATGTGTTAGATGCAATCAGTGAGCTTTTTCTTCCCTCGTCTGTTTGGAGGCGAGTGACACACATCACCAGTTCATGTGCTGAGTTCTACAGTTTCGGCAACTGTCCCTGGCTCTCTTTATTAGAACTAATCAATGGCTTTGACAGGCACAAGGGGAAGACAGAGTGGCACATGGTGATGAGTTTGACAGCATGCCTCAGACTGGCTGTCCCTGCCAGTGTCTGTTCTTTGATTTTATTTTTTTCTAATCAGAATCAAAGGGAAAGTCCTTAGGAAAATGAAGTTTCTCCAGTATAAAGAGTAAAAATACCTAGAATTGTCTGGTGCTTTTTCTAAAGGCACTGATGAATTTCCTTCTTGAGCTCTTTGTTCTTGCATATTATCAGCATAAAGTTGTAAAGAGTCTGTGCTCTCTCTCTCTCTGTCTTTCTCTCTCGAACTAATTTTTTAAAAGTTTGGTTTTTGGTGGATGTGTCCTTGAGAAGAAGAAAATGTTTGGATTGATACCTGCACATGCCAATTTCATTCTTCATTCTACATGCAAAATAATCTTAGACACTTATTTATAGAGATTACAAAATGCTAAAATGAGCATTAAAGACAAGGGGCCATTCATTCATTACATACATTTGCTCTAATGCATTACATATTACTAGAATTTCTGTCACCGTGACAACCTGATTCAGAATTCCAAAACATTCTTCATTAGAATCTGCTGTTCCATAGGATATTTTGTGTATAGAAAGATGAGTGTCACTTTGGCAACCGGTCCACAGTTAAACTGCCTTTCCTTCCTTGCAGTCGAAATAATTTGTTGTGCTAAATAATTTGAGATTACCATTTTTGTTACTAGGTAATTAAAACAAGTTGCTAATGAGCCTCTGGAGACTTTAAAAGAAGCAACATGCCATCATTTAAATGACTTCTTGAGTTTAGGTTCTTGCCAATGAAGGCAACATGGGGGGGGGAGATATTCGGAATCTCAGTCCTCCAGGTGGGAAGAATTTCAAGGACTTGACTGTGCTCCAAGTAGGTTAGTTTGGATCTTAGGGGAGGTAGAGAGATCTGCAAACCACGCTGGAAGTCCTGCCTTGCTGAGTTGTAATGGATGCAAGCCAACACAAAATTAAGGGTGAATGAAGAAAATGGACGGATTCTGCTTCCAGAGTCCAGGTTGGGGTTTCTTGTCCAACAGGAGAACTGCTGAGGCGTCCTTGCCTTCTACCTCCTGATAACTTGCCCGCCATCTCAAGAGGTATCTGAAAATATTCTTAAACCTCTGGCATCCCTTCATGCCCTGGGCCTCATGAATCAAACATTTATCCAGTCAGCAGCTTTGGCGGTGAGGGAAAGCCAAGTTCCATCTATCAATGTCAAGGGCTGAATTACCCAGTGATTGCAGACCCTTTAATAACTCTGCTTCTTAGGGCACTGTTGGTAAATAGTCAAACACTGCCGGCTCCTGGTTTCTTGGTGAGTACTCATTTTCCAACTTGGTAACATATGCCCAGCAAGAGAAAATAGTGAGCGGTCATGTTCTACTTACAGTCTGTATTGGTTTTCTGGAGTTGCCCCAACAAGTCTCATGCTTCAGGTATTTGAAACAATAAAATTTGTAGTCTCATAGGTAGCTGTAAGCCTAAGTTACAAGCTATAAGTTCTGAAAGCTATAAGCTATAGATCAAGGTATTGATTGAATTGGTTCCTTCTGAGGTATATGAAAGAGAACCTGACTCATGCCTCTTGCCTAACTTCTGTCATTTACTGGCAATCGCTGGCATTGCTAATACATTGAATTTCTCTTTCCTCCCCACATGGACTTCTCAATGTCAGGTATGTCAAATTTCTCTTCCTAGGAGGAAGCCAGCCGTATTGGAACACACACTACTCTAGTGTGACCTCAATTCACTAATTATATCTTCAATGGTCCAATTTTCAAATAAGGTTACATTCTGAGCAACTGGTAGTTACGATTTTAATATAAGAAATTTTAGAAAACAAATCAAATCACACACATACATATACATATGTGTCTGTCTGTCTGTCTATCTATCTATCTATCTATCTATCTATCTATCTATCTATCTATCTATCTATCTATCTATCTATTTATCTATCTATCTATCTATCTTTATTACCTTTTCCCAATGTGTGTTTCCATTTCCTGATGGTTGCATGTAGATTAGCCAAACTGACTCATAAAACATAAATGGGGATCAGTGTTCCTTAAATGTGCCAAGTAGATTCTGGACTTCATAATTAATCCCATTCACTCATCGTAAATATCAACTTAATATTAAGCACTTTTATGGCACCTTCAATAACTAAAGGAACTTTGACAGAAATTATAAAGTTAATATTTCATTGTGTGTGTGTGTGTGTGTGTGTGTGTGTGTGTGTGTGTGTGTGTGTTTCTGTGTATCAGAAGGCACTGTGTGTACCTGTGGAAGCCCAAGAGTTACATCGGAAATTACCCTGGATTACTCTACATCCTTTTTGCTTGTTTCGGGGTTTCTCGGGCTCCACCTGGCAGGGCCAGAAGTTTGGGCTGCCATCATTTCTGCCCGGCATTTTTTACATGGGATCTGGGATCTGAATTCAGGTCTTCCTGCTTTCAAGGCAGAAGCTTAACCCCTGAGCCATCTCTCTAGCTCCCACCCTTTACATTTGACTAGGCAGAAAATATACTGTTTCCATACATTTCTATAAAAGCATGACATAAAACTAAAAAAGTTACCAGGGTTGTAGGGTGGAGTAATGAAAGGAGAAAAACAATTTTTTATGAAAAGTTGTAAGACACTGTTCCATAATAAAAACTAAATTATTAATAATCCCAGGTTATTTTATTCACCATTGGACAAAAGCACATCATGGTTTCAGAGTTTATGAAGTGATTCTTCTCTAAATCCTCCACTATACATAGAAAGAAAGTGTTTCCTAGTGAACAAAGAGAGATCATCTTGATACTAAAGAGTATGTTGACCCAGGGTGTTTGCAATTTCACTCTGCATGTTTTAAGTTTATATTACTCTCAAAAAGCATTTTCTATTATAGCTATAATAAAAAAAAATCTTCTGAACTCTTCCATGAAATCCATCCCATCCTAAGTGTGTTTGTCACATACCCACAAAATAGATACACATGGAAAAGTATCTCACTACAAATTCAAAATGTTGAGTGCCTGTACACAAAAACCAACACAAAACAATAAAGTCCCATAAAAAAAATCAAGGAGAAGGACAAGCAATGAGCTGCAGAATCTGTCACCACCGAGGTCATGTTGCCTCGGGTTATGTGTTGCCAAGAGCAGCGAGCAGTCCAGACACACACACACACACAGACACACACACACACACACAGACACACACACACACACACAGACACACACACACACACACACACACACACACACACACACACAGACACACACACACACACACAGACACACACACACACAGACACACACACACACACACAGACACACACACACGCACACACACAAACTACACATGCATAACATGCATATGCAGAGACAAGTATACACAAAGCATAGCAAAGAAAGAGAAAGAGAATGTGCACAGAGCTATTCACAGAGATACAGCCCATCCAGACACAAATGCAGGCACATACACACACATTTACACATGCCTAGACATATGCACAAAAACATATGCAGAGCAACAGGCAGACACAAATACATACACATACACACACACACACACACACACACACACACACAAATACATGCAGAGCAACAGATTTTTTATCTTCCAGAATAAACAAGGATTGCTTGACTAGTTTTCCTCCCCATGGTGTTTTCATCATCCCCATAAAGCTATCCGGAAAACAAGTCACTCGTGGCAGATTTCCTTTCTTACCCTCCTGCTCAGGATTCTGTTAGCAAACGTCATGATAATGCATATGATGTTTCACTTTGCCATGAAGACCCATGGAACACACCCCTGTAAATATGCGCCCTGTAAACACTTGTGGATTCTTCTCAGACCGACTCCCATCTTTCCCTCCCGACACTGCCCCACTCACTGAGCCTGGTTATGGCACTAAGAAGACTGTTTCTGTAGTTGGCCTTATAATAGTCTTCAAAGAAGAGTCATCTCCCTAAATCACATGTTTTCAATATCTCAAAACACCATTCCAGACAGTTACTTGATTGACTCCTGTGAAATCCATATTTGATATAGACAACAAAGTAAACATGGTCATCTTTCAATGGTATGTAACATAGATGGCAGAAGAACCTGCCAATTGCTTATAAAGACACTCTTGCCTTTCCTTTTGTGTGCTTTGACTTAAATTATGCATCTGGGAAGAAAAAGGAGGAGAAAAAGAGAAAGAAGAACAGTCTTCATAGAGAGGTTTAGAGTATTTTTGCTAAATGAAATGTAGACTTCTAGGTAACTTTGCTGATAACTGAGGGTTTTCTCCAAAGGCTCTTCTTGGCTATCCTGCCTTGGACACATGGATGGGAAACGCCTCACTGACACAGATGTCCACCTTCCAGAACAAGGCTTCAAAAACATCTGGACTGGTGAGAAATTTTGCAGATAAAGATAAGTGCCCACAGAGGCACAGAGAAGCCTCTGCAGCGCATTGTTAACCACGGTCAGGTCGCAAGTGTTCCGGTTCCTGAAGCCTAAGTACTTTTAAAGCTGAGAATTCTTTTAGGTTTCTTCCAGCTTCGCTTGGAAGTCAGGGGGATTAGGCCAATTGTTACTGTTGAGAAAATGTTGTAATATGAATTGGAAGAGCGCCCAGATACAAAGAAAGGAACAGATCCTGGTGAGGGAAGCTCGTGGTGACTGGGTAGAGTGCCAATCTCACAGCTGCCTTCTCTCCCATCCTGCAGAGCTCCGTACATGAAGAAAGGCTACAGTGAAACCTGCTTCATTCCCTGCCTCAGTGACTTAGATCATGCAGTTGCTGTGTCCAAGGACTAGTTATCTGGCGTCCGAGGCGTGGCTCCTCATCTATTAATTGTCAGATCAAATGTCAGTGAAGTTGGGTTACAAGAGGAATGTTTAGTATGTGCACAGTCATGACAGGGGAAATTGGCATAACCAAGGATCTGTCCTAATAGAACTGAGTAAGGGCGCAGCCCTGCCTTCCTCACTCCTCAAATAAGAGCTGTTCTTGCAGAGCTGATCTTGTATAGTAGCACCTGATACCTCCTAAAAAATATTCCCATTATTATGCCCTGGGCTAATGTTGGTTTAAAACCTGTATAATAAATGTTGGGGTTGATCTGGACACGGCTGCATCTCCATTCCAGACAGCTTGCCCACTGGATTCCCAGTCCCAGCTCTTCTGTACATAGCTCATCTTTTTCTTAATTCTTGCCTCACCCAAACAGAGCTATACCATATGGGTCCCAGTAAATAGCATTGGAGACTATATCTACATTTCACCAAGCACAATGCCTAGCACATGGGAGATGGCCGATAAAGAGTGTTGAGTGAATGAATCGGAGAATAGTATTGTCCAACAGAACTTTCTGGAATGGTGGATTATGGAATTATGCAATGTCCAATATAGTAGTCACTAATCACATGTATGCATTAAGCCTTTGTAATATAGCTAATGTTGAGCATGGAACTAAATCTCAAATTTTCCTTAGGTTTAAATTAATGTAGCCACATGGTAGATAGCGTCTTTGGTCATATAAGAGAGCACACCATTATGTCAACCCTTTAATCGTCAGAAAGAGACACAGCTATTTCCAGAAACTCATGTGACTCACAGGAAGCTATCTTGACCTCTAAGGTAGCATCTGTAATTTATTTGACTCTGCCTATACAGCCTGGAACTTTCAACTACTAATTCTTATAATCTTTTCTTGGAATATAGAAACAGTGCATGTTATGACAGCAGGTTATTGGAGCCATATTTCTAATAAAAAAACAAATTATTTTTTTCTTATTTTTATTGATGGTTTCTGATACACACAAAATTCAAAATGCTTTAAACATAGAACAGGCAAAAACTCACATTCTTTTGCAATTGTCAGTTTAATCAAAATATCAAATACCAAAATAGGTGTCTTATTGATTCAATGAACTGCGACCTTTGAGGCTTGAAGCTGTGTCTGCTAGTTTCTGGATATTATCTCTCCCCAGGAGCCTGGAGTAGAAGAACCACTTGTTTCTTGAAAGCATGACTGAATCCCATAGAACTATTCTGTTCTGTCATTTGGTTTTACTTTCCTAATTCATTTCTCAACAGAAGGGGTCAAATTAACAGATGGTTGGGGAATGGCAGGTCCTAGAATAATAGTCTTTTCCCCACATGGTCAACTTATGAGCTAGACTAGCTGAAGTCTAAATTATTATCCCAGCAAAGCCACAAGTCCACAGAGTAACCACATGATCTTGATTATGTTCCAACACCATCTTAGTTAGGGGCAATGAGAGCCCCCTGGCCAAAGTCCTTAAATGATGATACCAGGTTAGGAAGACGGGTCAAGTTAGCAAAGTGTTTGTCTCCCACACATGAAGGATTCATTCAATCTCTCCATAAAAATCTAGGAACACTGTGATGTATTTGTAATCCAAGCAACAATGAGACAGGAGGCAGAGACAGAGGAGTCTTTGGAATTCATTGGGCAGCGAGACTATAGCTAGTCTTCACTCCTTGGAGAAGTTTCAGGCCAATACAAGGCCCCATCTCAAACAAAAGATGGCAAGTGTCTGAGGAATAACACAGAAGACTATCTTCTGATACCCTTGCACAGGTATATATACACACGCACACGCACACCCTAGTAGGAGCAGCCAACTAGTTGACCCTCAAGGGTCATTCTCATGTAACACTGGTAAAAAAACAAATAGAAGCTAATTGGAAAGTAAGAATCCATGTGGTCTTTGCAAGCCTGATTTGAATTCAGCCATGCTTAAGGCTCTATATCCAAAAATTCTAGGCCTTTAGTCTGGAGCGATGGCTCAGGAGTTGAAGTCTTTGCCTCACAAGCAAAAGGACCTGAGTTTGGATCCCAGATCCTATGTAAAAACACCAGGCAGAAATGGTGATAGCCAGTAATACTGGCTGTGGAAGGCAGAGACTGGGAAAACCTAGAAGAAAGCAATAATCAGGTAGAACAGACTAGGATGATTCATGAGGTCACCCCTGGGCCTCAATGGGCACACACATTCAAGTGTCCTCTTCTACCCACACGCACTCACACCCACATACATGTAGAGAAGCAGGAGACATTAACCAAACCTAGGCTCCACCATCTCCTCTCTCTTCTGCAGAATCATAGACTGTTTTTAGACACCTATCTCATAAAAGGATTCAAATGGAGTCTCTTCTCATTTGAAAGTTGTAGCCTAGTAAAAAACTTTCATGAAAATTAACAGCCATCCTATTGTTTCTCCCTCCTTTGTCCCCTCTTCACTTTCCCTCCCATCCTTTTTTCCTTTTATCGTCCACTCCGAATCTTTGATATCACAGATCATAGTTAGAATTTCCTCCTTTTGATCTAACTAGACAATAGTCTCATTGCTTCAATATTGTCAGCAGATGCAGCTGGATGGCCCCAGGTCAGAAATCCTTTGTCTGAAACAAATAAACACAAACCCACCTCTCCACATATCCCCACTGAAGCTGTCGCCTGCCTGCCTCTCCACTGGAAATCTAACCCCCAGGCAGCTGCATCAGAAGGTTGGTTTTTTGCAAGTTATAGAAAAAGACAAAAAATGAGCAAGATCTTCTGGCTACAGGGCAGATTTCCCAGGGTCTAATTTGTTAGGGATGACACTTCTGCTAATGTCCTTGTATTAAAACTGCATGTCCATATTTTAATCCTGCCATAATATCATATCATGGAAACTTAATAAGACTGCCATCATGAAACAGTGCCAAAATAACACTGTAGAGCTTTATTTGAGAAAGTTAGAGAAAGAGAGAGAGAGGGAGAGAGAGAGAAACAGAGAAAAAGAGAGACTGAGAATTCAGAACAAAAGTTCTTAAAAAGAGACCAACAATCTTGTGTTCTCTATTTTGTAATTTATCATTCATCTCATTATGAACTACATGGAGCCTCATTTTTAAAGAAAATGGTTTGACATTAAATCTTTTGCTCTACTAGATCATATACTATATATTGGCTGACTTAGGAGCTTGGCGTAGCCGCAAAGCATGTTTGGGGAAACAGCCACATTGACATCCTCCTTCAGCTAAATGACAAACTTGCACAAGGCACAGAGCATGGTTTCATCCATCGTCCTGGGTAACCATATCAGGCCACTGTGACACCACACCCAGGAAAATAGTAATTTCTGAAGATTACACAAGAAATTCCCTGTCTATTCTTATGGCTGATTTTAAACAGAGGAAAGAAGTAAAACCTGTCACCATCTCACTGTATATTTGGCACTAGTTTTACAAAACACAAAAGGCATAAGGCTCATACATCTTCCGACTATAATTAATAAATCCTAGGTGATCCAGTGTCTGGCACTTTCCCTTTATTTGGAAGGGCCTTCTCCAAGATCACTGACATCAACTTCCTAAACTTAGAAGACTTTAATTTTTTTAAAAATTGTATTTTTAGTTAGCATATAAAGAAATTCATCTCACTGTGAAATTTTCATACAAATGCATCATCATACTTCATTCTAATCCCTCTGTCCTACTCTCCTTTCTTCTTGCTGGCCCTTTCCTCTTCATAAGCATTCCTCCTTTGACTTTGCTATTCCATATATTCTCTTATTTACAAATCATTTGGAAGCTTTCTGATTAGAAAGGCGAGAGTGATCCTTTGCATAGCCGAATGTACTTCTCTTCCGTCCCAATTCTGTGACCCAGCAAAAATTACTGTCAACTATCTTCGTAGTTGAGGGACACTGATTCTCCTGTTGCCATGGCGACACCTGAGTTGTCAGGTCTGTGTGACTCTTACACTCAGCTCCTAATCTGTTCCTCCTGGCTTTCAGATTTTGACACTTTCTAAGCCTTAATTAGTTTATTTGATGGGACTAGCACATATTATTTTTATTCTAAGTAGCAATTGAAAACACAGTCATCCAAAGAACAGATTAGAGGTAAAAATCAGTGTGCTGTCAGGCCGCAAAGATGACAAAGAGCAAGAGAGCAGAGAGAAGCACAGGCTTTGCTTCCTGCACCTCAGAAACTGGGGAAATCAAAACAGCTTTTGCCATCTGTCAGGTAGCACAGTGTGAAAATTATGGAGCTGTTCATTGCAATGTTTCAGGAACATTCTGCCACTGTGATTAGATCACAAAGATATAACCTGAACGCTAAAGCTTTACATCAGTGCTCTTTAAAATGGTGTCACCTATTGTCCATGGGAACTCAACCTCTCAGTGTGGGAATCTGCTGCATAATCCATGAAGAGACCAAACATCTCAAACAGGTAAAGCACTTAGCATGGGAGAAATTGAAACTGATGACTCGGCTAAATTCAGAGATCTAGCGAAGAGCTAAAGAATAGGGGATAATATCTTATAAAGGATTATCATACAGGATAAGGCCTTGCTCTAGAACAGCACTTCTCAAAAAGGGGTTCAAAGCAGAAAACAGGATGTATACACAATGGTCCCTGCTGAGGCTAAGGGAACATTGTGGAAGAGGGGGTGGAAAGAATGTAAAGATAGTTTCAAAGGCTGACAAATCCATCTTCAGAACACACACAGGCAATAGCTATAGATCCTGTGGTGGGCTTCCACAACATGGGGTCTGAGGGGAGAAAGGCCAATGAGTGAGCAACCCCTCACTGTTAAACTACTTGCTACTGACAGATTCTGTACAGTCAGAGACTCATGCTGTATACTCATTGGCACACAGTGAGTACAAGATCCAGGAGAGAGCCCCAAACCAATGCCCACAAAAATGGCCCTGGTTAAACTGGTCGGGTCACACAAGAAAAGCAAATCATGAATCTGGCAAAGGAAGGGTTAGAAAGTAGGACGGTTGATAAGAATGGGAGGGAGATAATAGGGGATTCAGGGAGAAAGGAATCACTATCATACATGTATGAAATTGTCAAAGAACACATGTAATAAAAAGAATTGTAAAAAAATTCCGAAATTCTAAAAAAAAAGAAAAGAAAGAGAAACAATAAAAGAAAGTAAGTTCATAGCCTCCGAAGAGAAAGAGCGAAGTACAAACAGCATTTTGGGGAAGCCAATAGATGAATACTATGGACAAGATGAATCTGGGAAATTATTGCGTCTTATACTGTGTTCTATAAACATCTGATGATACAAAGTCATATTAATAAAGTTGAATTGCTAGGAGGCTTAGCACAAAGGCAGGCAGTAGGGGAGATGAATACAGTCAAAGTTCATGGCATATGTAGCAATTACTCTTTCTGCTGCTGTGAGACAATATTCTATCATAAGGGGAGAAAGGGAGAGTTATTTGGCTTATGGTTCTGAGGGGACATAAAGGCCATTATGGTGGGAAAGGCATGACTGGCTGGCAGAGGAAGAAAAGTGGTGTATGTTCATCAAGGAGAAGACTGAGAGAGTGAGCTACAGACTCCATGAGTAGACTGCTAGCAGAAGCAGGGCAGAGCTAACCAAATTCAAGGCCCACCCTCTGTGACACGCCTTCCTCCAGCAAGGCTCCACCTCTTAAAGGTGCCATGACCCTCCCAAACACCAACTGCTAAGAATGCACAGGAGCCTGAGGGACCACTCATATTTCAAACCATGACAGCATATATGTAAGAAAGTGCCACAATGAAACCCATTGTTTTGAATTCATTTATGCTAATAAATCTTCAAATTAAAATAAAAGAAAAAGAAGGCAATCGCCAGGAGGAATTTTCATGTGTGCATGTCCTTGAGGAGAGTTTCAAATAATTTAACTTATTTATTTATTTATTCAATTGTGCGTATATGCGTATGTGTATGTATGTGTGTGTGTATGTGTGTGTGTGTAGAACCACGGGCGAACCACCCGGATGCCTCCACCTCCTCTTTGTTTACTCCACCCCGGGATTCACAGGCTCCGCCCTACCAGGACCAGAAGCGCAGGCCGCCCCCGCTTCCGCCGGGCGTCTATACGTGGGGTCTAGGATCCGAACTCAGGACCTTCCGCCTGCAAAGCAGAGACTTAACCCCTGAGCCACCTCTCCAGCCCCACAAATAATTTAACTTTAAATTGCCACTTACAAATCTAAGTTTTTAAAAAATTATATTCTGTGTAGCAAAACGGGTTGGCTGTTGTTTAGTGAAGAGGGACATCTGTCTTAAGATAAAAGCCCCTACGGGGTGCTGCACTGACCCCCCCTTTTTTAGCTGCTGTAATGTTAGTTATGGTTTTAATGATTATTAATGTGAATTATAATATTAAGGCCTATAATAGCAAGGCCTAAATATTTGGCAGATTTAAAAGTGAAATTTAAAGCAAGTAAAAATTCATATTAAGGAGAACAATTTGCCATGTCTGTTGCCAATAAGCAATATGAACATTAAAGCAAAATTAGTTTTTTAAGAAAAATTTTATCTGTGAGTTTAAATGTTTCTCAGCATATAAAGATCCACACTAATGAGCATAATTTTGATATTAGACCTCGAAATGTGTCAACATTTGCAATATCTGCAAGATTTTCCAAATAATCAACACATGATACTATGAAGTTCTGCATAGTGAAAAAACACATTCAAAAAGTACATAAAAGATCGGCAGATTTTGATGTATAGACTATAGCATATCACCTGGTACAGTTTGTAGATTTTAAATGCTGTAACTAGCTCTAGATAGCTACCACCTGCTATGTTTTGGTGGAATACCAGAGAAAAACATTCTCACAACTATGTAAAAGCAGTCATTCGGACACTCATCTCTTTTACAACCAGGGGTCTGTGAGACCCCAGATTTTCCTCATGTACTTCAACAAAACAAACGAAGCAACAAAGTGAATGCCAAACATGAAAATGATATGCAAAATTATAAGACAGCAATATCTTTGCTAATTGCTTTTGGGTTTGATAAATATACATATTGCTCATAAAATACTTATGTAATGAACTGATATTTTAAGAATAAGTATATTCAAAAATGTTTATAATTTATGATATGGAAAACGTGAAAAGGAAAGTCTTAACATCTGTTAGTCTGTGGAACACTAGTCTATGCAAGAGGATCAAAGAGGGACTTGCTCCAGGCACTGAGACTACATGCCAAGAGCACAGATCATGCATACAAGGAAGTAAATTCTTAAAAATCATTTATCTTGTAGACACTAAGAAAACTGCTTCATGGGCAAGTCCTAAATGCTGCAGTATAGACTAAAACAAGGAAAACAGCCCAGCCTTGTCCCAGGAGACTCGTGTTTTATTTTCGGTTAAGACATATTTCTTTCTCTTTTTTCCATCCTATAAGAATTTTTTTTTCTCTAAAGTCTTTGCATACTTTAGTATTCTAATAAAGAACATTTCAGTCCACATAAAACCAAGAAAACCATGATGCTTTGGGATCACCGCAGATTTTAGCAGGCCAAATACTGACACTATTAATCAAGACTGAAAGCAAGACAAAAGGGCGATAGATTTGAACAGAGGCTTGTCCTGACATCAACCCTGAACCACTGTAGAAACTCTATTACTGATGCACTTCATGCTATGGGAACCCAAACCACAAATTCCAACCTGACTCTCACTCATTGAACAGCAGGGTGATTGTAGCCAACTTCTGCAGATAGGTCTGCATCTTTGCCAATGTTATGATTCTAGGTCATATGAACACCCAGATCATATTAAAGGAACCGTGAGAGACAATACATCTCTCGACACTTAATAGAAGTCAACCAGCCAAACTTCAAAAAGTGTAAAACACAATTTCATTGGGGGAAAACAAGTCAACGAAAGCAATAACTCAGCTCCTCACAGACGTTTCTCAGAATAAATGTAAGAGCAACGGCTCATCAGCATAGATGATTTTTGTTGTTTCAGAGTCAGCATTACCCAGACCGAGTTCTTGGGCTCTCAGTAAATGCAAAAGAATATCACTTGTCACTTACCCTACTGCAAAGTCACATTGGCAATTTGCCATCTGTGCCTGCCATCATGTCTTCTGATCACGAAGCTAGGAAACAGAAGGAAACAACCCTTATAAGAGCCCAGGCTGGACCACTTCTCTACTTATTCCTGAAATGTGCCCTTTCACTTCTGAAAATAAAGGTCATCTTGGGAAAGGAGAGAGTTGGCGTGAGGCTACAAGCATTCTCAGAGATACCCTGGGATCTCCCCTTTCCAGGCAGAAGAGCAACTTCCTTTGTCTTGCTTATTATCACGTTAATTTAGAAACAGTGGAGATGACTTCCTAATGGCTTTTCTGGGGGGCTTTTTTTTGGTAGGGTACAAATCGATTTTATTGAACAAAATTAGGGCTTTTACCTTTCTAAATTTATATATCACGGTTACAAATAACTGCAGTAAAAACAAATATCTGTGTGAAAATCCTAATATTACATCCTTCACATGATATTGTTGAATGTTTCCTTTCATGCCTCCCCTACTTCCTAGCCAAACAACCTGAAGAAGCTACTCTAGGGCTAAGCAATGCCAGTGTTGCCTAGGATGTCACTGTTCTGGTTCTATCTCCAGCGCGGCAATAATAATTATCATCATACTGATAATATGAATAATTGAGAAACACTATAAGTCATACAAAACAAAATATCCTAGTACAAGTTTTTACTTGATCGTCATAATGTAGACCACTGTGATCCTAATCTGTGAGCAGAGTTGGTTATTTGGCAAAATCCTCTAACCTGGCTACTAGCCTGGAGAATATGGCCACACTGAAGCCCACTACCATGGCCCTGGCTTGTGACATGGAAGCTGATATCCAAACTCAGGTTTTCAGTACAGGGCAGGTACTTGGCCAACACAGCCAACTCCCCAGCCCGCAATTTTATTATTTTCCAGTTCAACCAAGCCTCATCAAATATCCCAGATAGTAAATGTGCTTCCTTGAACCAGTTGACATCATCATTCTGGTAGTCTTCTCTGCTAAACTACTAAGGAGAGGGGAAAAATGCAGTTTGGAGGATAGGAGGAAGTCCCCTTCAGATCCCAGGATGAGTCATTTACTTATAACAACAGTCTATCTTTGCTATCTCTGTCATTTGTTAGCCAGATAATCATGCAATTTACGTGCTATGTCAAAATTTGTCTTGCAGTTTTGCAGATTACTTGCATTGGCTTATTACAAATAAGGAATGCTTTTGACCATCTCAAGGTATGCGGGGGCAGTATCAGTTCTTCAGACAATACCAATAGGGCAGCAGATGCTATGTTGTGCTTTTACAGCTTTGTAATTCATTTTGTTGATGTGAATTGTATGATTGAGTGTGAGATCTGTGTTTCATACTAAATATTGTCACAATATTGTCAAATACATCCCTTATCAATTAAGTGGCCTACAATCTTGTTTTGACAATCGTAGCTACATGACCCCATCTTATTGCCAACAGCTAGTCTCTTCTCATTAAAGGATTAGTTTTTTCCCACAACTTTAATATGAGGCAACTTTGGAATATTTCAAAGGCACATTTTTCCTTTTCCAGCAATTAGACAAAAGGATCCTCAAAGACTTCAGTAAGAACAAAAAACAAAAGAAAAACACTTTATGCTTAATTTATATTTCTAATATTTCCCCTTAATTTCATTCCTCTTCATGTTGCCTTCATCTTACAAAATTATTATTCACTGAAAACAAAAATCCCTCGCGGACGCTTTGCTTTTCTGCCTTCTCACTTCCAGATTTTAAATATGCGAGGAACTTTATTATCAGGGAAGAAAATACAATTATGCCTCTCGATTTAGCGAGGAACAGTTGCTCGGCGCTTGCCACAGGGAGATTTCATCGCAGTCTGAATTTGCATGGAATGCTTCTTTAATAAGCTAGAAGAATCTCACTGTCAGGAGCAGAGGTCACCCTCAAGGAGAAGACAGTCCTGCTGTTCCCACCCAGCCCTGGGTGGTCACAGAGAATAATGATGACTACACAGTGCCATACTTTGCCTGGGAGTTGCTGAACTTAGACCTACAAACATCCTTCATTGTTTTGGTAAAATGTGTGTTACATGTGCCATTGTAAGATATGTAAATCAGGAGTATTACATGTGTTCAGAATCCTGTGCTACCACCATCATTATCTAGTTTACACCATTCCCAAGAGAAAAACATCCATGGAACAATAATATTTTTGTAACTGTGGATTGGAAGCTGTGCTTGGAATTCTTTCCGATCACAGCGGACAGCATGGATTTTGGGGATCCTATGGCCTGTGTTCAATCCCACTCTTGTGAGCCACCCCAAGCCTTTTGCTCCATCGCTTTGTGCCTCAGTGTCTTCATTTATGAAATGGAAATAATCATCACACCTCTTTCAGAGTTCTGAGGAATAAACCAGAACCCAGACCCTAACTGACTCAGTGCCGGACAAACATCAAAGACTCAGTGTACGTCTGCTACATTTATTAGTCTGTATCCCTTATCCTACCTTACACACACACAAACGCAAACAGTGTTTTATCAATATGACCTCTTTCCAATGTCTCGACAATCCCATAGTAGTCTCTGTTAGGTCACACAGCTCATGTACAGAAGAGTTAGAATTCAAACATGTGGAAGATGCATTCATAGCCACTACGTTACACGACTCAACCTTATTATTACCAACTAGAACGCCCCGAAGTGCATATGAATATTCTCTTCTAATTCCATCACTTTGCTCCCTCCACAATATACAGAACATGTCCTGCCTTCCTCATACATCATTTGAAAGTATTTCTGGGCCATTTTTCATTAAATGTGTCATTTTATACAGCGATCATTAGACCTGACATGCAATTTTATCTCCTGTTTTGCACCAGGATGCTGTAGCACAATTATGCTAAACAATTTTATTTCCCCAAATGCATTTGATCACAACAGACGAATTATTAATTACTCTATTGTACAGCCCATCTGATTACATAGGTAAGCATGTTCTGTTTGTGGGTTAGCTCATAGTACATAGTTCATGGTGCACTAAGAATTTGCATTAAATTTGGGGAATGATATTATAATAGTTGCGACTCAAAAGAAAATCTGGGGGCTCTGCCAGGGACAAAAATACCATTGTTTAAGCTTGTTCTGCTGTTGTAGGGAGGAGTACACCCTGCTGACAGGATAGAGGACAAGGGAGGTTTTAAGCAAACCAGCACACTGGTCACAAAAGTCCAAACTATTCAGACAAGAGGGAATCAACATCACCAGTGTGCTACTGTAATATGAGACGTCTGTCTAACCAATGCTGCTTCTGGTACCACAAGTTCTTAATAGACATCTGCACACTTAAACAAGGGAAATCCATTGGAAATCCAGGACAAGATGCTTTATTACATGATTGAAAAAACAAATGTAAGCTCTAATTTCCCTTGAGGTCCTATTGTTGCTCTTCATACCTTCAAAAGGAAGAAAGGGTTTTGTGTTACTTGATTGCTAAATTTAATTTCTTTCCTTTTCCCCATCTTTAGGAAATCACTATATATTTATTACATAGAGGTAAAAATACAGGAGTGTGAAGATTTTAAAATAGAGTTCACTTTTCTCATCAGCTTCCAACTTGAGTCCCTGGGGCAGCTTTGGCCAACACTTAAGAAGAAAACCTTCACACTCCTTCCCTATTTATAGATATTTCTACACATATATAAACTATGGATGTGTGAGCATATTGGTGTACACATTTAAATATAAGAAAGCCTAATTTTCATTTTAAAGAATTATTGAAAAAACAACATAAAAGGAAATAGAATGAGGTAGAAGTGTGACTTTCCAATTAGAAATTGCTTCATGCCCTAAAATAACATTGAGTTGAAAAGAGTTGTATACAGACATACCTTGGGCACATTCAGGTTGGCTGTTATAACACACTTGATAAAAGACCTTGATTTGCCATATTATCGTTTGAACAAAATGCCTGACAACTCTTAAAAGAAAAATATTTATTTTGGTTCATGGCTTCAGAAGGCTCAGTCCATAGCCATTGGGGCTCATGCACTTGGGCAAAATATCAGAATGACAGGAGCATGTGGCAGAGAAGAGATTTTTGACTTCACAATGGACAGAAAGAAGCGGATACAAGACACCTCCATGGACCCACCTCCTTGCAACCTACTTCCTTCAGACCGACCTCTTAATGCTTCTAACCTGTACCACCCCACCAAAAAATGCAGTCAGATATGGATCAAATGTTCAGCACACGAGAAATTTCATATCCAAACTATGACAGCTGTGGAATACCAGCATATATTGACCATTGTTCCTAATTTAAATTAAATGAAAGAAATCAAAGGTGTCTTCTTCACAGCTTATAAGTTCTGAATTCCAAGGCGAAAAGAAATGCCTTCAAAGGGACCCCCGGAGATGATGGGCAAAATGAGTGAAGTCACAGTGTGTATTGGGGATAGAGGAGCAGGCCCTAGATTTCATCTGGTGGGTAGGTCTGTGCCTCCAAAAGATCAAGAACCATGACTCAGGTCATGTAGCAGTTACTCTTCTCTGTTGCTGTGAGACAACACTCATATACAACTTAAGGGAGAAGGGGGGATTTATTCAGCTTATGGTTCCAGAGGGGAGATACAGTTCTTCATGATGGAAAAATACTGACTGGCTGGCAGAAGCTGGAGGAAACTTAAGTCATGTCCATCATGGAGGTCGAGAGAGCAAAACTGCTCACTGCAAAGCGCAGGCTTCTTTACAGGCAGGGCAGGACTAAGCAACCTCAAGACCCGTCCCTGTGACCGGCCTTCCTCCAGCAAGGCTCCACCTCTTGAAGTTCACGACCTTCAAACATTTGAGCCTGTGGGGGACAATTCACATTTCAAACCATGACAGGTCATACAGCAGACACATGAAGAAAATTGTCCCACCTTGAGTATTAGCACATACATGGTAGGCTGGGCCTTGCATCGCACAGAAGGTTTCATGTGGTGGGAGCGGCCTTAGATCACACTAAGGGTTTTGCCTGTTTCTGTAGATGAAAAAGTTTACAAAATCACCTAGAAGTTTGACATCAACCAACCAAAACTTGGTATTTTTCAATGGGCATAAACTCCCTTTAGGGCAGGAGACTATAGAAGAAAGAGCTGTAATGAAAAAAATACCTCAGGTCCAAGAGGGCTTCCATAAAAATGAGGCTTACACTTTTCTATGACCCAAGCATTGGCACACTATTCCATATTCAGTTAAATACACACATGATACTGTAAATCTCTCTTTCTACTGGTATGTGCTTATGCATAACTGATATGAATGGTCCTTATAACAAAACATGGCTTTGAAAAGTCATGTATAATCTTCCAGCTATGAAGAGGATATTAATAAGAATGATCCTAGGGTATAATATCCAGCGCCAAAAGAAGTCCAGTGAATAGAGCTCATTATTTCTGAAATTTGTCACACCCTGCAATAGGAAAGAGAACACATCATTTGTGCTGATTTAAATCAGTGGTGGTTTCCCACCGAGTACAGGGCTGAATAGCAGATGATACTTTTGACAATTATACATGCATTTTGGGATGAGACTGAATCCCATAGTATTTAGATAGATGTCGATTTCAAAAGATGATAGCAATTACCCCTGAATAAGCCTAGAAGCAAACTCAGGATTTCCTGAGAATCACAACTGGGTTTTAGTCCTGAGCCTGCCATTAATAGGAAGGTGACCTTGAACAAATCCGTTGATCAGATTTTCCTCATTTGTAAAATAAGTGGGCTGGATTCTGTCTCCTCTTATTCCCTTTAATATGCAGCATGTGAAAATTCAAGTATCACTTCCAAGACAGTAAAAGAATTAACAGATTCTTTTTGACTGGAAGAAAAAAGTAAGACAAGAGAATGATCTCAGTTTAAAATAAATTCATGAAAAGTCTTGCTGGATTCGATAAGATAGATCTTATTGCTTTAATATATATATACATGTATTATTTCATATCTATGTTATCTTAGGTAATTTAAAGCTAACATTCAGTCCATAGGTTTCCTTGACACTAAGACTCCAAAATATGAGTGCAACTTAAGCAAACACTTAAGATGAAACTGTTTCTAAAAATTGTATTTTGTTCATGGTGTATGCACATACATCAAGTTTTGCAAAGTTCAGTTCAACTAGAGTCAGAAATCTCTTTAAAGAGTTCTTTTTATTTAACAACTGCTTTTGATCCCTGAACCAATATACAGGGGCCCAAAATATAGGATTGTGAGCTCAGAAATAGAGATTTCAGTAAGTTTGATCCTTTAGGTCAGCATGACTGATAATGTGTGTAGTTTTCTCATTTATTACCAAAATCTGCGATGCAGAAAAAAAAAACTCTGCGATAGTACTTGCAAAGAAAACAAAAGGCATCTACATATGTTTCTGACTTGAGAGAAATGTCTTCTTCCTTAGGCCTCAATGAGGTAATATCCATTTTTCTTGACATTCATACAATATTATCTGGAGAATGGCTTCTTCCCAAAGATTTAGTACTCCTAGTATCAGTCACCCAGAAGGAAATACAGTTTAGCAGTACACCAAAGTTTTGTGCACCCCACAACTCAGTTCCATCCACTACTGATAGGAATATGTTATCAACACAGGTGAGTTTTGTTCGTTAAAGAAATATAGACACTTTCCTACCTGAAAAACCAAGGATCATCACGCAGATCTGAAGACATATTATGTGCTATCAGTCTTGCTGGGTTTTCTTGTTTACCTTTCCTGCCATTGTGGCAAAAATACTCTGACAAAAGCAGAAACTGCTTTTACTCTGACTTAAGGCAGAAACAGTTATTCTGGAGCATAGATCAAGGGCACAGTCCATCATAGCAGGGAAGTCAAGACAATAGGAATGTCGAGCAGCTGATCACGTTATATCCATAGCCAAGAATGAGTAATGAATGCTTGTGTTCAGCTCTCTCATTTCTTTAGTGTACCATATTTATTCATCTGAAAGGAGAGAAAGAGAGGAGAGAGAGAGAGAGAGAGAGAGAGAGAGAGAGAGAGAGAGAGAGAGAGAAAGAGAGAGAGAGAGAGAAACATATGTATGTCATGCCATGGTACATGGGTGGAGATCAAAGGTCAACTTACAGAAGTCACTTCTCTCCTCCCACCATTTAGGTTTAGGTTTCTGAGGATCAAACTTAGGTCACCAGGTTTGTGAGCAGGTGCTTTATCCATGAGCACTGAACTATCTTGTCAGCCCCTTTTCCTCATTTTTATAGAGTCCAGGAGCCAAGCACATGAGCTAGAGCCACCCACAGAGGGCAGGGTTTCCTACCTCAACTAATCTAGTTAAGCCAGTTCTCTTAATCTAGTTAAGTCCTGCTATAGGTAATCGATCTATAGGTAATCATGCCCAGGTGACTCTAGATTGCAGCAAGTTGACAACTGAATTTAGTCATCATACTGGATGATGGTGATATGTGTACAACATAACACCCCACGTAGTATCACAACAACAAAAAATCCACTTACAGCCAGAAAGAATGTCTCTTTATTTGGTGAAAAATGATGGTTATGTTCAAAAGTAAAAATTTCTAGGATTACTCTTGTTTTCAATATTTATTAATTTACCTCATCAGTTTGAACATATATATCCTTACCTTTAAAAGAGGGATAATAAGATACACCTCCTAGATGTATAATGTTGGCCACTAAACAAGACAGATTCCTTCAGGGCAGTTTCTTATGTTAACAAGCGTTTGAAGATCATTTCTTTATTTTCAGCTAAAGCTTTAGAGCACAAGCTGAACATGTCCAGCAGCATATCTCTCTCTTTAATCTCCATGACTGCAAACTTAACATGGTCAGTAAAGGATCAAGCCCAGTGCCATGGCTTGAATTTAAGTCGTATTTGAATCCTTAGTTGTTGTTTGGGAAAGTCATGGCACCTTTGGAGGTGGAACCTTCCTGAGGGAGGCACGGGAGGTGGGCCTTAAAGTTGGTTCGCCCTGCCCTGTTTCTGCCAGGAGTCTGTTCTGGAAGTTTGCAGCTACCTCTCTCAGCTTCCATGATGGATGCGATTTAAACCGCCTCCAGCTTCTGCCAGCCAGCCACGCCTCTTCTTCCATAATGGACCGTATCACGCCTCTGAAACTGTAAACCAAATAAATTCTGCTCTTCTCCCTTACGCGGACTGTATGAGTGGTATCTCACACCAGTAGAGAGAATGCGGTAAACCAAGTATGAATATCTATATTCCCCATGCTTCATTTATCCAAAGAGAGTACAATCTGGGAATGATTTCCTGGGCCCTCTTGGCCTTCTAATTGGTCTTGATTCCTTTATGCCTTGGGTGTGGTTGCCACAGTGTGAACCTATCACATTTGGCTACTGAAGAATTAGATGGGATGACTCGTACTACTCTACTTGTGTTGCCCTAATAAAACACCATAGGCTTGTTGAACAAAGTAACAGAAATTAATTCTTGAGGCTGGAAAGTTCCAGCAGTGTTAAGTCTGGTGAGACCTACCTTCCTGACTTAGAAACATCTGTCTTATGTGGCGAGAGAGCAAGTGTGAGTCCTATATAAGAGAGTCATCACACTGCCCCACACTTATGATTGCACTTGACTTTACTTCTTCAAAGGTCCATTCTCCAAATATGATTAAAATTGGGGGACAGGATTTCACCATACGACGTGGAAAGAGGGAACATAATTTCATAAGTCACAGCCCCTTAGCCCAGTGTCTGACACGTTAGTGGCCTTTCAGCGAACATTCATGACAATCACGGATGGCTTTGCTGTTATTGGTTTCATTTTCTTATGATAGAGTTAAGTTTTTGATTAGCAATCATTGCATCTTGGATAAACCTCATTGGCTACGATACTGCCACTGCACAAAGCTGTGACAGGGTTAAGAATTCTTTCCCTGCAGAGCCGCGAGAAAGTTCAGCACAGGAACTCAACATCCTGGGTTCAGCTTTCTGGAGCTCCCATAGTGGAAGAAGAAAAGAACCAACTTCTGAATGCCCTTTAACTTCCATATGCATGCTGTAGTGTATATATGCCGGATCTCTCTCTCTTTCAACAATAAAAATATTCTTTCCCCACAAGTTCAAGATAGTCTAGAAAGTGAAAGGGAAAATGACTACAAAGTATTTTTCCCCCAAAAGACCTTGTCCCCACACCTGCTTTATGATACAGTTTTCCTTATGCTAAACCTTAGGCTGTGTGGAATAGCATCTCTGCTAACACATAAGCTACCCTTTCTGATGTTGCTCACGAGTTACAATACCCTGTAGGCTCAGCCCCTGGCCCTGTAGTGGCTCCGTCTTTAGTTCAGTTAATCACATGCCTAAGCATTACGCCGCTGCCCGCTGTAATACCAACACAGCTGTTCTGCTCCATAAAGCAGGGTCCGAGTTACACACAGGAACCATTACGACATTTCTCCATGCTGTAATGAACAGGCTTGTAAAGCAGCGCACAACTCCAAAATGAACCTCCACAATAGCCACTGTGACTCTTCTCTTGGCAAAGGGAGAAAAACTGTCACTTTAGGAAATTGTGGCTATTTGGCGGAACTTCCGCACGTGGGCCTCTCAGTGCAATTTTCTTTATGCAAATCTCTAGAGAGGTAAGTTGGTAAGGCATGGAAGCTGTTTTTGTTATTAGATGATGCAAAAATATTCCACCTGCTGCAAAGAGCTAATTTGCAAAGCAAATACCACATAAAATTGTCTATTTTATATGCTACTTGCCTTCTCAAAAATGTCTGCTGGGAAGTTGGGTAGGTGTGTGTGTATGTGTGTGTGTGTGTGTGTGTGTGTGTGTGTGGCGAGCATGCCGTCCAAGTACTGAGAGGTATGCAGATCTCTGGGTCTATCACTCTCTACCTTATTCCTCTGAGCCAGAGTCTCTCATTGAACCCAGAACTGGGATGGTGGCCAGCAATCTTCCTTTCTCCATCTGTGTCCCCCCAACAATACTGGAGCTATAAGCACTGGCATGAAGCCATGCCCACTTTTCTCTTGGGTATAGGTACAGCAAGCACTCTTATCTACTGAGCCACCTCCCCAGAATTTGAGTAGATTTACCAACACATAAGGCTACAAAGCTGGAGTCGGAGACCATTAACACTGTAGATAGTCTTTTGAGGTACTAGATGGGCTAACACAGGACATGAGCATTACTTGAAGGATCAACAGAAATAGCAAAAACAGTAGTTTGATATCAAAGGGGGCTTTTTCTAAAATTAGGTGTCTTAGCACATCTTTTTGTTGCTGCATCAGAATATCTAAGACACAGCAACGTATAAACAATAGTAGTATTCCTTTGGTTCCAGAGGCTTCAACGTCTAGGACAGAGGAGCTGACACGTGGTGAGGAACTCCTTCATGGGAGTTCCCACAGTGGGGAAGGAAGGCAAGGCAGAAGGCTGAGAGAGCATACATGAGCGAGAGAGGGCAGGAGCTCAAGTGTATCCTTTTACAAAGGTCCCACTCCTGTGATGGTGCTTTCCTCCTACTCTAATCAATGACTGGATCATCTCTGGTGAGGCTCCACCTTTTAATATTCTATAAAGGTGGTTGAAGTATCTAACACATTTTGAGTATGTGGGGGGAGGGCACTCCATTGGGCAAATATCTGTTGGCAATACTATTGGCAAAACAAATAATCATATGGTGATTTGCTTCCTTCCAAGATTAAAAACCAGAAAGTGTCTGTCTTTGCATCTTCCTTAAAAACAGGAGTGCATATGAACTCATAGAAATGCCTATAGTAAGTGCGCTAAAGGTAAGTCAATTCAGAAACAATGAACGGCCAGCCTTTAAGATGAAGTTATAATTCGAGGGAATCCTCTGAACCCTGAAAGGTAAAGGGTTCTTTCCAAAATCAAGTGTGTTTCAATTGGATTTTTTTTTGATCAAAGAGTAGGAAGGTAATTATATGAATTATAATCTATCTCCACAACAAAATTTAAAAATAATGTTTCACAGGTTTTATTCCAGTCCAATCTTGATACTTAAAGGCATTTTTAAAGTAATCAGCTACATGCCGTGCAAGGTTTACCAATAATATCCTTCCAAATACAGCAATACCCGCTTGGTCCTACACAAACACAGACTCTATCTACTCAGCTAAGATTATCTCATAAGGCTTTCAACTTTCATTCCCACTCTAGCTTCCATGCCTTATGTCTGTCTCCTAGGGCATCCCCAATTTTCTCTACTGTATGACATATACATAAATATATATACTTTACATAAACTACACAAGGAAGCTGCCATTAAGGATCCTTAGTAAGTTAGGTCCACACATTTTTATTGCTGCTGCTTATGTCATTTATGGCATTTAGCTTGACATGTATATATGCATTGGATTGTTGGGCCAATGGGATGACTCCTAGAGTAAGGCGTCTCACAAACCTGATGGCCAGCCTAAAGTTGTCTTCTGACTTCCACCCATGAGCAATGATGAGCACGTGTGACTTCTCAATCTCGTTCTCTTTCCCTGTCTCCTTTTCTCCCCCTTTCTCAAATTAACAAATATTAAAAATAAATTTGATTATTCTTCTGTTTTGTCTTGTTGTAGTGACTGTGGCCAGACAAAGGGTCTCATACATGCTAGACAAGTGCTTTGTCATTGAGCTATGCATCCTTGGTCCTTGATTGCTTTTTTCTTCGTGTCTGACCAGCTTCCCAAGGTAAGAGTCTTAGTTGTCTTGTTTATCTTATGTACTCTGTGCCTGTGTCACTTGACATGCAGTAAGTCATTATTAGATGCAAACTATTAGCAGAATTTAGCATGTGGGCATACAAGACTTTTTAAAAGAAGGTCAGAAAGAAACAGGAATATCCCACAGTGGCTGACTGATAGATTAAGACATATCAAATTCAGCTGAGCTGCATCTATTTTTGACTTACACATTCAATGATTTAGAAGATCTTACCAGAAGAAGGAATACTTTGAAGTGCACATCACAGCTCACTCCACAGCTTTATGACATATTAATACTAATGAAGACCAAGAAGCTATTCAAAGTGTTATTCCATGTTCACAGTGCATGGCAAAAGACTTCTAGAGGCTCTGGGAACTCTTCCATCCTCCCTCATGACTGGTGATGGGACAAGCTGGTAGCGTCTATGAAGATACCTTAAGAAAGCTTCTGCCATCAGTGTGCCCATTCAGGGAGAGGTTAGTCCAGATGCTGTGGAGTTGGGAAGTAAAGAGACACTGTAGCAGCTTCGTGGGAAACAAGGAGGAAAAGCAGCTCCCAGGAAGGAGCTGTGTCAGGCTGGAACATTTGTACAGACAGAGGAGGACTTAATCAGCTGTCCCCCCACCTCAAGGCTTTCTAGGAAAGCAGTTTGAAGGCAGAAAGTATCAGACACAGAATTTTACCAGAAACCACAACAGCCTGGTGGTCACCAGCACAGATTTGGGGATCAAAGCTGATGCCAATCTTGACTCTGCATAAATCACTTACCTCACTTCGTCAAACCTTCCCTTTTCTCACTTAAGAAATGAAGACTGTAAGGCCACTTATAATATATATTGAATGAGAATTACTTTGATTGAGATTTTGACTTTCCTACTGTGGTTATGCCCTCTGGCAAGTTGTACAAGTCAATCTCAGTTCATTCCTCTCATTCTCTTTCCCTGTCTCTGCTTGGATGTCCTCATTAGGAAAACAGGGACAATAACATCCTGCCATGAGTATTAAAATGAAATACATCTGTAAGGTATATAACTCAGAGCCTAGAACAGAAGAGCTATTCAGAAAGTGCCCCAAACTGTCACAATCCTAATTTTTTAGGGCATTCTCCAAATTTTCATTTTTTTATAACAACGGATAAAATGCATCCCCATATGACTCTACCAAGCAATTTTCTGAGAGTAAAGTCAAAGGGTGAGGCACAACTAGATATTACACAGATACTAAGATCTCAGAGAGGAAAGCATTCAGAAGCTCATGACAACAGAGCGGTTTAAGTGACTCCTTGCACTTCTTGCCACACAAAGTGTGAGCAGCAGTGAATAGACAAATCTGTAAGATGCAAATGACAGCATGAAACATTATCTTCTTGATACGACATGACCGTTGAGACCACAAACAGTAGCCCTGGCTGTTTGAACAAGATAAACAAAAAGGATGCACGTAGGAAGGTACTAGTTGGCAAAAAAGGGGTCAACAGGAGTGGGAGAAGAGCAAGAGGGTAATGGGGGTGAATATACCAAAATGCACTGCATGTCTGTATTAAATTGTCTTTTTAAGAGAAGTGGAGGAGGAAAGGTGGGGAGGCGCTTACAGATGAATAGGTCACTTTCATGACTTACATGTTATTTTTCATTCAGTCCTGAGAGTTCACAGCCTTCAGAGAACTACAGCATTTCAGTGAAGATGCCTGGATTCCCTCATATGCCCAATATTGACTCTTCCAGGAAGCTTCCTCGGAGATCCTGTAAGACAGACATGTTTCCCTGAATTATGGTGGTAGAGGCTCTATAATTCAGACACATCTCCATCCTTAAAGGAGAGCTGCTTTAGGCATTTATCTTCCGTGCCTAAAGTCACCAAACCCAACACTGATGACCACATACTCCTCTGCCAATGACCAGGAACAACTTGGTATTTCAATACAAATTAATGAGTGTTTGCTGTGTAGCAGCCATTGTGTTAGTGACTGGAAATGAAGAGGTAAAAGAGAAAGGTGTGCGTCTATCCCCAGTGAGACTGAGAGGTTGTTGGGAATGTATGAGGTGCTATGGAAACAGACAGGGACATAAACCAATGTCGGGAGCTCAGGAAGGCTTTCCAAGCAAACATTAGTGCACAGAATGGGAGCAGGAATTAACGAGCAACAGAATGTGAAGAACAGAGATGAAAATGAGGCTACTACCTCAGCAAAGGGAGAATACACTGGGAATCCAGTAGCAGAAGCAACTAGATGCTTTCAAGGCCTTGAAAGTATTGGTTTCATTAAACTCGAGTCCAAGATGAGAAGTGGAATATATTGAGGTTGGGAGGATCCCGAGGGCAGAGGTGGGGACTTTGCATTGATCCTGCAACAAGCAGGGCAAGTCCGTGAATTGCAGTGAAGTCACAGAGCCCAACGTCCACCACCCCTGAGTGTCAACTGCTTTCTGGGTCAAAGTGAACCTTACCATCTTGGATTCGCTCATAGGCAGGTACCTAGGGAGTGGCTGCCTATCCAATTTGGGGCAGCGGTTCTTTCTCCAGCATGTGCCCCAGTGCTAACTAGGACTGTCTGCTCCTGTTCTCAGGAGATTCCCCACTTACAGAAATGTTGTGACAATGTCAAGGGTAACAGGGGGAATGGGAGTCTTTAAAAAATCAGATCTGAGTGTGGTCACGGTTCATTCCAACCTTCCAGGTAAGTGGCGGTTGACAAAGGAAGGTTAAAAAAAAAAAAAAAAAAAAACCACATGATCTCTATGAATGTCACATGAGACTGGCAGAAGAAAAACTTGCCATCAGGTTACTTCCTGGATTATTCTCAAGACAGGGAGAAATAATGAAAGAAAGTATCCAAAAAATGAATTCTTTTTTAAAGAAACGAGGCCACCTCACACCAGGCTCTGTGTAGCCTTATTATAGTACCATTTAGAGTTTTTCCAAAATACTCTTAAAAGATAATTAACCTAATCTGGCGTGTTACAAAATCATTTGAAATCTCCATTTGGTGAATGCAATAATATATTTACCAGCATGTGTGTGTTAGTGATAATTCAGTTTATCAAGGGCCAGAAGAACCCAATCTGCAGGCAAATGCCTCCTTAGGAACCCGGAGGCTGGTAATTATCTCCTACCAGCCTTGCCACCTGTAATAAGTTGTTTGCAATGTTGCCCAGTTTTAGAAATTATACCTGCTTGTCTCTAAGGTTCCCCACCTGAGGATTTATACCCAGCAGAAAGAAATGTAGGAGCAGGGGAAAGGATTCCACATTCACTATAACTGTCATTAAGATATGATTAAAATGAAGATTTTTAAAGCTCCAATTATTTAATTTTTATCCCCCAAAAAAGGCCATTTAGTCTCCTCATTGCTGTTTCAGATGTTTCAAAACTAATCCCATATTAAGAAACAAGTCATCGGGGGCCATCTAGATGCATAAATTATAATTACATGATTCTCTTAATTAATTTTGACAGAGGGTTTCACAACAAAGATCCCAAGCCAGTCTTGTTTTGCCCAAGAAAAGCATTCGGCTGTAATCCTTCTGAGCAAAGCCCTTTAGTAAGGACGGAGCTTTCGCAGCCAGTCTCTGTAACTACATTCATTACTAATCACGACAAGACAAATAGGCACATTCCCTGTGACACCATGAAGTCCCTCCTGCTCAGCAGACCCTGACTTGGGAGACTATGGTCTGAAAACACACCATTGTTCATTAGCATTACTTGTGATAAAGTCTGGAGGCTAAAATGTGAGCTAAATAAATACAGAGCCACCAAGTGGATTACTGAACAAAATATGAGTTGCAAAGAAAGTAACCAAGTCCTAGAGAGAAATCAAGTAGGGAGCGGAGGACAAGCACACACGTCTCACACTTCACACCTCCAGAGCCGAGGTCCTATGGTCAGGGTTATTATTTTGAGGGGTCAGAGTAGGGGGCCTGTCTGCCCTACCTGTCTGGTAGGTGCTGGTGCCTAGATGCTATTTACAGACCCTTGCACTTCAGTCAATAAATTTTCCCCCATCCTTATCACTGAATGTTAAGAGACAGGAAACCTTTATTGATTCTCTGACCATTACTCTAGTGTACTAGTGCACTAGTCAAGGTTCTCCAGAACAATAGAACCAACAGAATGAATATATAAAAAGGGAATGGAATGAATTAGCTTAGATGATACCGTCTAGGTAGTCCAACAAGGATCGCCAGTGGCTGTTCACTCCAGAAGCTGGGTATACCAGCAGTCCCAGTCTGTGGCTGAAGACTGGAGGATTCCCGGAGATCTGTGGACTTCAGTCAGGTTGGAGGGTTGGAGGATGGAAGAAACCTGACAGCAGGAGGGAAGGTGAGTTTGCCAGCACAGGGCAGGAGAGTCTCCCAGCACTCTTCTGTCTTATGCTTCCTGTTATCTGATTTGCTACTGGAATGTTCCATCCAGCTTTAACATCGGTCTTTGTATTGCAAATATATTGATCCAGATAATCTCTTCAGGTGGTCTGACCCCTGATCTGTTAGTTAATCCCAAGTGTAAATAAATTGATAACCAAGATTAGCTATCACAGCAAGCTAGCTGCAAAAGCACTTCATATCCAACTGTTGCTGGATTTCCTATTCCTCTGGGATTGATAGATCCCATTACCTCTTCCACTCGGGCTGCTGGCTTCCGATTGTCCTCCTAGCTAAGTAGTCTCTATCTGTTCAAGAATTTACAATTCTGATGGTCCTTTCAAAGCCCACCCCTCTTTCAGGGGACTACAAAAGTTATTTCTACTTGAGAAGTACCGCTTCACTCTTAGGTGCTGAATTGTTCAAATACATGGTTTGGATTTTATGTTCTTTGTGTAAGCAGTGGTGGTGTTTGAGAACAGTCCTTGTTATTACTGGGCCTCATTTGTTGCTGCTAATAGTCATCATTCTCTAAAGCTGGGCACTAGTGTTTTCCAGACTCCAGGACATACACTACTTGCATGAGGATATTATACAACTCAGCAATGGGCACTGGTTTAGGAGAATACATTTCCAGAAGCTTCTAGGTGAGACTTTTCACACTGGGGGAGGATGGGCACTAAACTTCTCAACTAATGTTCAAGCAAACACAGTATCTCATTTCCTCACTCCCTGTGGGGTTCTTTAATTCTTTTCCTTTTTGCGTCTCTGTGTGTGTGTGTGTGTGTGTGTGTGTGTGTGTGTATACACAAAAGGGCACTTGAGTGTGTGAGACTATGGAGGTCCAAGGATGACTTTGGGAATCATCCTGGACTGTACTACTTTTCTATTGCTTTGTTAGGACATTTCCCTGGCTTGGCCTTCCAGGCTCAAATTGCTAGTGGCTGCCATATCTGCCTGGCATTTCCACATGGAATCTAGGGGTTCTAACTCAGGTCCTTGCTTTTGAGGAGAAGGTATTTTTAATCTCTGAACTGTTTCCTCAGTATCTCTGCCCCTGACAGGAAAATTTGGGAATTCTTTAATTCTAATGTACAATTTCTCATTAATATCAACAACTCTGATGCCAATGGTATTCCCCAGTATCCACAAACCCAACACCACAGCCTAAATTAGTTCCACACGGAAACACAACCACAAAAGTACACTTACTCCATTCTTTCCTATTTGTCATTTCAATCACCAAAGACACATGGATTAAAGACAGAGAGGAAAAACAATAAGAGACCTAACGTCCCATGTTCCTGTGTTTATCTGGAGGTGTTGCTTACCAAGAGGTAATTTTTTTTCTTGTAAAGTAATTTATTTTAAATAAAAACTTTCAGGCAGCTATTTCATTTATCACGATTACAAAGGAGTCTAACGCAGTGATGGAGAAAGGGAAGGAGAAATTAATTACAAGTCAGAAACTGCAATAACACTCCTGGTAATTGTGACAAAAATTTTAAATTAACATTTCTGTCACTGAGAGAAGTTTGATTAATTTTACAATTGGAGATGCTATCGCTGGAATATTGGGGGAGGGGAGGGAATTGGAAGACACAGCAGTCTCCAATTTGAGATGAAGATCCACTTCTTTGAGGCTTTGGAATGGATCTGCAAGACACCTTCACACTTTATTAACAGCTCAATCAGTGCCTTGCTGGATATAATTAGGCAGGAATCATGGAGTAAATAGGTCTTGCCTGGTATACCTTGTAAGGGAGTCTCTCTGTGGCCCAGAGAAACCCCCCCCCCTTATTTTCTGTGATATAAACTATCCCAGGAAGGCCCAATATTATCTGAGCAACCTTTCCTTTGGGAAATAAAACAAAGTCACAAATAGCAGTTAGATTTCTTTTTTAATTCCCATTTCTGTACAGGTTTTACACTGAGGATGTGTGTGTGTGTGTGTGTGTGTGTGTGTGTGTGTGTGTGTGTGTAGAGGAGGACCCAATGCTTGAAAACCAGAAATTAAAAGAAAGGAAAAATTATATTAATAACATATTTTAAGCTAGCACAAAATGGCTTTCTAGCAAAGGATTTATCATTGATCTATGCAGTAGGCTGACTTCAAATTAACACAACAATTAACATTTCCTTTAGGGCTTACTGCATTTAGGGCTTTTTTGTCTGAATGAATTCATTCAATCCTCATAATGACCTTTCTAAAGTAGATTCTATAATCATCCTCATTTTATGGATGGATGCCCTATTAGGACACAGGGAGGGGAGGAAACACACCCAGAATCTTACAGCTAAACAGGGAGGAACAGATCATAGCCAGTTAACTGGAGGCCAGTAAGAAACATCCCAGTCCACAGACAGTGTAGATGGCTACTGGTCTTGGAGTAAGACCATGTTTTTTCATTTGCATACTAGGATGATTTTTCACACATACATCCACATGTCAGAGTTGGGTGATCCAAAAGATCTATGACTCCTTAAGCCAACATTGTTACTAAATGCCTTTTTATAGAGCATGTTTACCAACTTCTGCTTGAAACCATGGCACTATTACCTGTCAGTATGCAGCAAAGACTAAGCCATGACAGATACTTTGGGACACTGATACATGGGCTTGTGAAACATGTACGCTGATTTCTTAATGTATTGATGGTTTTCATGGTGACAGGATCCCATATGATTCAGATGTCAAAGCTATCACTCAGCTGGAAGACCAGAGAAGGCCAGGCTTCTAGGCGTGTAGACTTATGTCCATGGAGTTGGGGTTTCCAGTGTGACTGGCTGAGCTGCTGTCAGCAGGGTGGGCCTGGGAGGACAACATTCAGTTTACCCTTCTCCCCAAGATTAAACCCAACTGGGTGGCAAATGGAAATCTGAGTTCCATGCCCATAGAAAGTCTTTCGGGTTCTTTATAGAAAGAAATATTTAGAACAGGTTAAACAACTTCTGAATCCCATAAAATGAAAAAAAGAAAAACAAAAGAAATACCAGTCATTTCAGCTTGGGAGACGTTTTTCCAATTAGTTAATTGTATAGGTAGATTTGAAGACAAACATCATGCAATTAGAGAGAGAGAGGACAGTAGAGATCCAGTTGGAACAGACAAGTGGCAAAAGAAAGAGGAAAGCCATGCTTGCTAATAGTTCCTGGTGCTTCATGTTAATAGGTGTTAAGTGGCCTTGCATAGAGTTAGTGGCCTGACATGGATGTCTTGCAGGTGGAAGCCAGAAAGAGCGGGAGATCTGAGAACAAATTTCCTGGACAGGTGACCACCTCAGGAACGCTGAAAATAGCTATTTAACAATACAATGCAAAGGAAAGTCCTATTTTTAAAAAGTGGAAATCAAAGTAGAAATTAAGAAATAACTTTAGTCAATGAGTAAATGTTTCCACACAAACTCGAAGACCTTAGAGCAGCCCTGGAGCCCACATGGAGAGATTCAACTACTGAAGGTTTCCCTCCATACATGCATGGATCATGGTGTGTGTTCCTGCTTGCGTCCTCTCTCTCTCTCTCTCTCTCTTTCTCTCTCACTCACTTCTTTCCTCCTTCCTTCCCTCTGTCAAGTAAAATAATTAAAAAACAAAGAATTAACTTGAAAACATGTAGAGAACATGAAATATAAAGTATTAAGTTTTGAAGGGTGACTGCTTAAAGCTGTGAAAGTGAAGCCTAAGGCACAATGAAATCCCAGGACATTGGAAATGCTGGAACCTTGGGGCATTTGCTGAGGACAGCTTGCAGGAACCAAGTGGAGCTGCCTAAGAGCAATGCCACACGCACCACAGGCGACAGAACCCCAAAGGTGTGACCCTCCAATGCCATTGGACCCCAGATGTCAACATAGAAATCCCCAGAGAGTAGACATGGATCTGCAGGATTTAGTATTTGCCTTACTGGATTTCAGTCTTGCTTTGACATGACCTTTCATTGATGCTTCTATCTCCCTTTCGGAATAGAAATGTTTACTCTGTGAAACTGTATATTAGAAGTGTATAGTTTGTTATGTATGCATTTGTGTGTGTGATGCATGAATGTTGTATATGTTCATGTGTGTGCAACCATACACACACTCAGAGGCCAGGGGAAGACATCTGGTATCCCTGTCTACTTGTGTATGTGTGTGTACTTTTTTTTTTTTTTTTTGAGAACAGGTTTCACTGGATTTTGGCTGGGTTGGAAGCCAGGAAGCCCCAGCAAGTCTCCTGTCTCTGCCTCTCACTGTGTTGCGATTAGACGCATGCACACAGTCATGCCAGCTTTTTACTTGGGTGCCAGGATTTAAACTCAGATCCTCATGCTTATGCAAAAATCACAGGAAATGGGGCTGGAGAGGTAGCTCAAGGGTTAAGCCTCTGCCTTGCAGGCGGAAGGTCCTGAGTTTGGATCCTAGACCCCACGTATAGACGCCGGGTGGAAGTGGGGGCGGCCTGCGCTTCTGGTCCTGGTAGGGCGGAGCCTGTGAATCCCAGGGCAGAGTAAACAAGGAGGAGGTGGAGGCGGTCCACGGTGGTTCCCGAAATTCTCCCGTGGTTCTACACACACACACACACACACACACACACACACACACAAAGACAATTGAATAAATAATAATAAAAAATTTTTTTAAAAAAGCACAGGAAATGCATTGAGCCATCTTTCCAGCCAGTACCTTGATTTCTACGGTGATTCCCCTAAAAGACTTTGAACTTCTGAGTAACATTAGAATCATTAAGACAATGGGAACCTTTGAGTTGAACTAAATACATTTCTCATTGTAACACAAACGAGTGGATGAAACTTTAGTCATCAAGGGATGGAACATGGTTTACAGTGATGTGTTTGCATATCAGGTTAATGAGGTGTGTGCATGTGATGGTTATGTTTGATTCTTGAGCAGATTAAGAAATGCCTAGAGTGTATCTTCAAGTATATTTCTAGAAAGAATTAAGTGAGGAGGGAATAGGTTCCCTGAAGTTAATGGCCCTATTTCATAGGCTGGGGGATCAACCTGAATAAAAGGGGGAAAGACAGACACCAGTGTTTATCTTCCTCTGCTTCCTGATCCACTGGAAGTGGTGAGCAAACAGCTACAGGCTTCCGCTGCCCGCCTTTCCCACTCCCCACGCAAAATAAACTTTTTCTCCTACAGCAGCCTACTGTCCAAGTGCAAAAAAGAGACAGTAATGCAAAAGACTATAAAAATATTTGGCTAAATTAAAAAAGACACAAAAAATTGATAAAATGTATATCAGGCAAAGATTATGGGCTGGATAGATGGCTCAGGGATTAAGACTCTGCCTCTCAGGCAGAAGGTCCTGGATTCGGATCCCAGGTCCCACATAAAGACACCAGGCAGACATGGCAGCAGCCTGTACTTTAGTACCTGGTAGGTGGAGCCTGGGAAATCCCAGAGGGAAGTAAAAAGGAGGGAGAAGCAATCTTGTATGATTCCCATAGTCACCCTTGGTCCTCCATAGAGACACACAGTGCCCTCTGATACACACACATGCACACACACACAATAAATAAATTTTAAAAAATTATGAATTATTTTGGTTGGGGAGATAGCTCAGAGGCTAAAGTCTGCCTTGCAAGAAAAAGGACCTGAGTTTAGATTCCCCAGATTCATGTAAACGCCAGTAGGAAATGGAGGTGACCTGTAATTCAGGCTCTGGCAAGCAGACCTTGGCAAATCCCAGAGCAAAGCAATGAGGAAGTAGAGTCGTCCAGGATGATAACCAGTGTCACCCTTGGACCTCCACAGGCACACACCCACTCAGGTGCCCTCTTGTGTATACCCCACCACCACATACAAAAGATTATGAGCTATTTGTTGTAAAATGTATGAGCTGTATTATTGCAAAATGATACCTTATAGCAGTTTGCAGTGGGTGACATACAAAATAACATATAAAATTAAGCTTATAAAGAGAAAGCCTCAAAGGAAAGCATTTGACAATTCCTGGTTATCAAAACAAAAAGAGCTTTCACAACACTTAGACACCTCTTTGACCTATCAAATTAAGTAAGATCTTACTATACTACCCCCATTGGGCTATGACCACTACTGAATTCAAGGTCCTGTACATGGTATAAATGATGCAAACTCACAAAACACTTCAAAATTCCCATTAAGCCAGGAATTTCACTCTGAAAATCCTATCTAACGAGAAACACATCATAGGGATGCAAAAAAAGAGTAAAATAAAAATGTAATACTGAGAGAATAAAAAAGAAAACTTGGTAGAAAGAGGGAAAAAAACCCTCCGGAACATCTAACAGTGGGGCCTGCTTATATAAGGCATGGTACATCAATAAAGAAGAATAATGTGTAGCTTCAAAATTCCTGCTGTAGAGGAAGACAGAAGCAACGACGTGTTCTAAATATACTGTTGAAGGAAAAGTAATTACATCACAGCACATGCCATGCGTTCCCCAAGAAGGAAACAGGGAAAGATAATCAAGTCAGTATTGCTATAGGAGAATCAAAGAATACTATTTTTCTTCTTTGTGTGTCCCTATGATTTCAGTAGTTTTTTTTTAATCTGGTGGGCCCCAAAAAACTTTGCAATACATGCTGATCGAAGGTAAGTGGAAATTTTCATTGCACAGGAGGAGTTATGTCACCTGACCTCAGAACCACCAGTCCTAGACCCCAGGACCTGAGAGCCATAAATGAAGTGTGTGTGTGTGTGTGTGTGTGTGTGTGTGTGTGTGTTTTGAAGAAAGCAAACTAGCTTTGGGAAGCTGGTATTCTACAACCAGTACAGACAATTATTCTTCCTTCAGAAACCATCAATGGCTAAGTGTCCGTCAGAAATGTGCTCATCCAATTGGATTCTGTCTGTACCAGAAGCAGCAAGAAATGTTGAAAGACAAGAAGAGGGCACACTTTCTGCTCAGATCCTTCAGCACCATGCTTCTGTGACGGCCAATGAGTTCCACTTTTGAAGTGGGCCTTGTACAGAAAGGCGCTCCATTATTTCGCCTGTTTCACTGTGCTCTGTCTAGCTGCCTCTTGCTGTCTTTATAGGAAGGAGGAAGGCAATGCGGTATTATTTCCCAGACCTTTAGGGCTTCTCTGTAGAGCTCCACTAAGGGATTTGACATCTCCAAACTATGTTTGTGCCTAGCACAGTACCTGACTTAAAGCACACACTCAGTCACAAGCAGTCCTGTGCAAATTACAAGTCCATGAAATTCATACAGTATGCAAGACAAATCAAATTCTGCTTGTTCAGACGTCTTTCTATGTACTTAACCAGTCAGTAGAGATGTAGCTTTGATCATTCTAGGATCATCGAGTGAGTCTGACTTCTAGACATGAAGCTCTTTCTTTTCAATTGCAAACCTTTATCCTCCCAGGAATTGAAGTTCCCAGTGTGTTCTGCTCACGCACCTATCCTACAAAGCCGAACAAGGTAGAGGCAAGAATCCAAGAGCAAATGCAAATGGCTGCTGACTTGAGATGAGGTTCCACGATTACCTCCTTACATACACACCTCTATCTGTTCGACCGTTCATAGACACAGTACCTTTACAGACATCGCAGGGGGAAACAGTTGTGAGCTGTGGGCAAGAGATCATCACATGGAAATTTGTCTCTCTCATGGGGAGGTATTGCCCTCCTATGAGTTCACAGCCATATACACCCAGATTAGTTTAAATGATCAAACCAAGTCATTTACAGGATGGGAGAGTGATCAGGTTGGAATAGTCATTTTGAACTGTGTCCTTGCAAGTTACACCTATCACAACTAATCACTTGTTTTATGTTTTCAAGCAGTTTTTCCCCCCTTTCCTTCTTGCCTCTCACCCTACCACCTGTCCCAGAGATTCAGCTTTAGTCAGACTGGGATGGAGTCCTGGGACGCATTAGTAGCTAGATCCCCTGCAGGCTGGGAAGGAAGGATGGAGGAGACATTTCGTTTGACCATGAGCTCTAAGGCCTTTTAGTCCTAAACATTGACATCCTTGCTTGTCACAGAGAAGCAGAATCATAAATGTTGGCTGAATTCATATGTACCACATTGTACCTCCTTAAAAAGCAAAGAGATAGTCTAGCAATTCAGAAGAAATCTGAGTGCGGACAAAAAGAAAACAATGTTTGCTTTTCTCCTTTGTCTTTCCTGAGATTCTGCCAGGTACCCTCTCACAACCGCAACTTAGCAAAAGATAGAAAAGGTGGGGAGTGACTGAAGCTCAGAGGGGCATCTGTTTCCTACACCACACATTGGGGGTCCGCTGCCTGTCACGCAGTTATACTAGGGGACATTAGAAGAACGGCGGGCCAAGAAACAGTAACCACCATGAAATCCCAACAAGGTCAACACTGTCATTCAGCATCTCATTTGCTCGGTTCTGTGTGATCCTGCTTTTCCTACAAGCAACTCACAGTGAAGATGTGGAGACTCAGAGACGATGTTTACCTAGCACCCAGGGCCCGGACACTGAAAGAAAGTGTTTCATAAATCCCAATAGTTATACACACTGCTTCCCAGATGCTCCTTTCACTCTAGTAATGCTTTCATGTTTCAAAATCAAACACGTTTTGACAACAAGCATCTTTGAAAAACCTAAGTAGCTCAATGTATTGGATTTTTTGCTTTCCAGCCTCCATCTCCTCTCCTAAAGGAGACAGGGAGAAAGAGGAAAACTTACCTTTGAATGCATTATCAACTAACTGTCTAAAATTGCCATGAATTAGGGATAGTTTCTGCCTGTTTAAGCTTGGCTTTTTTTTTTTTTTTAATAAATGATGGTTCCTGCTCACTGAACTTCTTTTATCAAAAAAACATAAAGGCAGTTTACACCTCAAAGAGTTTTTTTTTAAATCCCTCATTCACTAGACAGAAAACCAAGCTACATGATCTTCCATAAGATGATTCAGAGTGCGTCAGTGTAGCATTTCTGTTTTATAACTTTTCTCATGTCTTTTCCCCACCTCTGACCCCCAACTGCTTGAGAAGTATGTGAGAACACCACTAATGAATATACTAAATCTTAATTAGGTTAATTAGGCGGTTGTTCAGCCGACTGAATGCCTGAAATAACAAATGCCACTTAGCCATTCTGAGAGACCAGTTAGCTAGCTCCATTTCGTTCCATTAGTAATTTTGTTGGCTTGATTCACTCCTGAGGATACTTGTTTCTGGCTTCTCTGTTTCTTACAAACCCTCAATTTGATTCTCTCAGAGTCAAACTCTTCTAGGGTATTAGTCTCTTTCTTGATCTGGTCAGAGGTGGGAATGGAGCTAGGCTGATGTAGCTCATTGGGAGGAAGCTGGGAAGAGTCTAAGAGCCCTGACAGCATGATGTTATGTGGGAGAGCCAAAGTTGATGGATGGGTCGATCAGCCTACCATCTTCTAGGAACAGGTCTTGCTATGGGGGTCGCAAGCGATTTCGCCACATTGATACCAGAAACTTTATCAAATGGAGAGGCTTTAATGAAGCTGAGCAGCATTCACACATCAGTGAGTTGAGATTCTAGTCAGAGATGGTGGCCTTGAGGGGCAGAAGTACAGAGTTTTTAAAGGCAAAAGTTGAACATTTGTGGACATCTGATCTGGCCATGAGTCAGTAAAAACAATTCTGTCACATTCTCTGTACCCTTAAACAAGCAATATTCTGGCATAAACATTGTGAGTAGCGATAGTCTAGCACAAATACCGTGTCCTTGGACTAAAGATGTAGAAACAGAGTCACATTAGATATAGAAACGGGGTCACAGTGTGTTTGTATCTGGCCTGCCACTTGGTAACACCAATCCTGGCATGTACAGTGGGACTTCAGCCTTATGAGAAAGGAAGCAGTTAGTACTGAAGCTAAGATCAGCAGTTATTTTGCAAGCAGCATATTCCTGATATCCTGCTAACTAGCTGGTGGCCAATTTTTTAATTCTACTTAACTACTACAGTCTAGTCTGCCTTGGTATCCTGGATGCCAAGTCTCTCCTGAAAGAGCCGTGGAATGAAGGGTGTAGTCATCATGTGGAGGCAATTTAGAGAAATTGACTTCATCAGTAAATTAATTCATTGGTAGATTTATAATCTGGTGACATTATTGGAAGGTTGTGGACACTAAAAGATGGAGCCCAGTTAAAGAAAATAATTCACCAAGACATGGATTTTCATGGTACATCTTGCCCCTCCCCCTCCTGCTTCCAGGCTGCCACAAGGCAAGAAACTTTTTTTCCAACCCGATCTTCTGTCTTCCTCTTTTAAGGTGTTTACATCTGGAATTTTATCACAGCATTTCAAAACTAATACATCCAACATGATCAGTTACCAGCAAAGAACAGTCAAGAGGATGAGGTGTTGCCTTAGGGCAAATCCATAGGATATTCAGAAGTGTAGTGACTGGGATTCCCACAAGCCAGTGAGAGTCCTACAGGAGGATATCTGTACAATGCAGTCTGCTGCTGACATGGCTGTTCCATGAGTTAGACATGTGACTGCAGAGTTTTCTGAAACTCATATTTTAGGAGCCACAGCTAATTAGCCCCATGACAGAGAAGAAAATTCAAAGGGAGTAGGCAAGAAGATTCAAGAAAAGAACAGCAATGTGTAGAGACTCTTGAAAGCAGAATTTGCAGAACAAATATTTTATAGGATTTTAAGAAGCAATATTCACTGTGAAGTCACCACAGCTGATACGATACAATCCCAGGGGCCCAAGACCTTCCAAGTAAAAATGGTAAATTATTTGATTGAGATAAAGATTAATAGCCAAACCCACATGAGTCAGTCAGAAGCAGCAGAGAGCATCAATCTCTAAAGATTAATAATGGTAAAAGACAACACTGTGATAATCAGTTTCACAGTGATGGATCATGGGAGAGCTTAATGAGGGGATTTCAGGAGGGGAATTTCAATCGAGTCAATGAGACTCAGAAGACTTGAATCTCGCAAGGCCAGACCTGAAAGCAGCCCACCACCCAGAAGATGCACAGGCTGGAAGGCCACTTTCCTGTCTGCGCATTAAATGCTAAAATATCACACAAATTGGTGTCAAGAGGTTGAATGAAATCTGCTGTAGCAAGACGTGACTGAAGCGAGAAGCTGTGCTTACCCTGCTCATTTGAAAGGCAGAAGCAACTGAGCTAACTGAATACAATTGCACCTGGAGACTGCTTTACCTCCTTCTAAAGAGGCACGCCTCTGGGGCCACTGGCTTGCAACCCAATGTGTCGCCTTTTAGAAAGTAGGGAATCATTGTCCCCAGTGCTGGGGCCAGCCCATCTGTGCATGGATCTGATCCTTCTAGCAGGAGCGGTACTCCCAAAGGAGGCAAGAACTATTCTCTAAGCCTGGGAAATGGAATACAAATGAATCAGATGGGAGGTGGTGGGCATGAGGAGATGGAGCTCAGTTGAAGAAACTATGGCAGGAGGACACAGTTTTCAAGGTTATCCCTCATCCCGGCCCCTTCTGTTCTCTTATCTCTCCCTACCTCCCGGCTACCCTGAAGTTATTAGCTTTCTTCAGGCTGCTTCAGAGGACTCCCACTTTAAAAAGAGGCAGATGTGAGACAGAACTATGATTAAACGGAATCCTCAGTTACTGGGTGGGCAACATAGCCTGTTAAAACATGGATATGAGAGACAAAGTGGCTCAGGGTCCCAGATCAACCACCAGTGGTCTCAGGGCCATGTCAAGTGTCTGAACCTCAATTTCTTTATTTATGAAATGGGAAAAATCAGAGTTCTCTGGTAACTGAGATATTAGAAAGTTCAAAGATGATAAGGCAAATACTTTTTACAAGCCACCTTGGTACACACCAGAAGCTACATAATTTGTCCTGTTAACGTAGTAAGTATCCTAATGATATTATTTTATAGAAAATGAAAAAAATAACAGAGTACGAGGAGAAATGAGTTTTTTATGCACTGAAGGATGGGACCAGGATGTGTATTAAGAGTAGGGGACAATCTTTAAAAGGAAAAATATTTGAGGTATATCTGTGAAGAGATAAAACAAATTGTCTAGATTCAGAAGAGAAAAGAGATGGGGAAATTTAGGAGTCAAACCAAAGAGGACAAACATTCCTGACTGGTTTGAAGGACCATAAGAAGTTCAGCATGGTTGGACTATTTCATAGTTCCCAGGAGAAAGAAGAGAACCTTGGTTGACATGATACAATGAAAAGTTTAAATGTGATGCAGAAAGAAAAAACCTGAAGAAACAACTTTTGTAACTGAAAGAATTTGCCTTTTAAAAAAAAATTCAAGAATTCTAAACACAGAAAAGAAAAATGTGCCAAAGGAAATTTATGACATAATTTATTTGGTTTTGATTTTGACATACTCTTTGCCAAAACAGGTTCCTAAAAAATGCCTATAATTCATTAAAACGATGATGAGACTTGGTGCTGAAGAATAAGTAGTAATGGACAATTTCTTCAATATCACTTGTGTGTAATCAGCTAGTATTTCTAACTGCCTAAAAATATCGCTTTTATGCTACGAGTTTTGTGAAGGGCGATTTCTAGTATTGGTCTCTATATGGGTAACAATGCACAAGAACCCTGAGAGATTAAGTCACTGACCCAAGGTCACACACACAGAAATTCACCTGGAATGTGGTCCAATTCCATCTCTTCTTCCTTACCTCCTTCCATCTTCCCTCTGAGACAACCACTCGTGACCATCTATTCTGCAGGGAGTAAAGGAGACATTAGACTCCCACTGGCTTCCATTCTATTCTCATTGGGCAAATGAGATCATAAATTACCTCTGATGAAACACGCAACTCTTCCCTCCCTATATAAGGTAAGGAGAATCGCTGTGGTCCCAAAGCCCCCACGGATAGACCTTCAGAGAAAAATCCTGAGCCCTTGATTACATTTGCTTTTTAATTAATCCGGAGCATTAATTTTCAGCTGGAGGAAAGTTAATTTTTCCTTTTGTTAATCTAATGGCCACAGGCACTACTCGGGCTCTTGTGACAGTCTTGGAATGACTGTCAGGCTCCCTGGCGCTACAATAAATGCCAGAGCAAATGAAACAGCTTCCCTGGCAGGAGGAGGCACTGAAATGATGCTTGCAGATGGCGTCTGCTTCACTCAGTGCAAAGACAAAAAAGGCTAATTCTGACCCAATCATGCCACCCTAAACTCCATGCACATTTACCCTTTCCCACTCTTTACAGTTCTTCTTTCTCATGACAAGGGAAAAAAAAATTACACCAATTTCCTCCAATAACAAAAGCAGTAACTACAAGTTTAGGGCTTAGGAAAGTTGGGGGTTTCCCATGTCTGGTGTACTATTCTAACACCAGTTTTTCGTTTTTTTGGCCCCTACTAAATAACAGTATACTTTACAGGTTGAGACTCTTTTTGGCTAGAATAAAACCTATTATTTAGAAACAGAATTAAAGGTGTAGACCACCAGATTCTTCTGAAAGAAATCAAGTCATTTAAGGAGGCGGGGGCAAAAGTATCAGGCTGTGTGAAGTCTTATACAAATCACACTGGGTGTGGCGTTCTCATAACTACAAATCTTGGCTCCAAAAACCTTTGTAGAGGTTTGAGATTTGCCAGAGAGAATTAATCAATAGGAACTGGTCGATAGCCTGAATGGGAACCTGAATTCTGGAATTTAGGAAGGTTGGTGTGAGAGAGTAGCAACCAGAGGACCCTGAGTTTGGTCTTGATTCCAGACCAGTGAGCATGGTTGACCTCTTGCCACCACAGATCCTTCCTCAATCCTAACATACTATTTCTTTGGTTTTACATACCACCCTAATCTTGCAAGACTAGCACTTACCTGGAGTACCATGCTTATTATGAGACTTGGTGGAAAAGAACGCCCTACTCCTACGGATGCCCCAACAGGAATTAAAACATGAAGGACAGGTGTGAGGGCTTTGCCATCCATCCACCAGCTGATGATCTCCTAGTTTGTCAGTGATAAAAAAGCTTCTGTCCAGAGAGAACCTCAGTCCTAAAAATACGACCTGTCCAAACAACCTACCCCAGAGTCCCCGTGCACAAGAGCATCACTCATCCTTGAAGGAATTCCACACTCTTAATGTTCCTCCAAGCAGATTGTTGCCAAAGAAAGATTTTCTTCATAGTGAGCCTATCTTTTCAGAATGTTTCCCACCTTGAGATATGGCGCGTCAAAGACTGACATTGGCTCTGAGTCTCTAAATGAAAAATATGTTCAATTTTACATGTAAAATAGGGGGAAACTCATTCAGGCATCAAGGGGTTATACCTTTGTGCACAGAAAAATGCTTTCCTAACGTGAGTCTCAGACATACAATGAATTCAGCCCATCCACTTTTTAATGGCTTGCATTATTAAAAACATTACTTATGCTTTTTGCATGACAAAGAACATGAGTAATAATTTTGATAATAACTTTGTCTTTCATACACAAAGGAACTCAGTGTGAAAGTTTTTAAAATACTCTCTTTGGGGCAAAACTGCAGATTAGCAACATACTGGGAAATGAGCTACTCACTTGAAGGAGAAGATGGTATCACTTTCTCAAAAAAAAAAATGAAATTTGGAACCCAAGGAGAACTGGGCAGATGCCTAAACAATCATGTCCATGGAGTATTTGATCTAGGAAACATGATATGCACTTCTTGGTCACAAAAGCCTGTGCATGTATTATGAATATGTCATTTTTTCAAGCCTGTACCCTTATAGTCATTTTTCCTTTTACCAAGTACTTTTCAAAGATTGATTTCATTTTCACAAGATGGGTTATGATTCAAAGCAGTTTGTAGACAACTAATATTTGGACTTTTATAAGCAGTTTGAGCTTTATCCTCTGGAATTTCTTCTTTCTGTCATTCATCTAACATCTAACAAATATCTGCTGCATATCTACAAGACAGCCGATACTGAAATTATAACAATATCCTGTGAAATTTATATTCTGGTATGAAAAATCACAAACTGAATATCAAACAAATGAATGTTATATGTTAGAAGGTAAGTCTAGTGGAACATTCCTTTGAGAAGGAAATAATAGAGATTTTCAGAAAACAAGGGAATCAGTTTAGATATTGAATGTCTCCAAAGACTTGTGCGTAAAGTTCTCTGTGGTGCTCTTGGGAACTGCTGGTGGCTTTAGGAGGTGGCGTCTATGGAGAGGACCTCAGGACACTGTGGGCGGGGGAGCGGAGGGAGGTGTGTGAACCCTCAGATCCCAGTTTCCTCCTCTTCTCATTTGTTTGCTGGCTATAGCGAGCTGTCTTTTCCCTCACTTTCTCCCTGCCCTTGACATCCAGGACCACACTAGAGGCCTAAAGGCAAGGGGGGCAAATCATTCAGGGATTGGAACATCCCAAACAGAGCCAGCACAAGTTAAGAATGTGAGGTATTTTCACTTTTAAAAAAATTAACGATTGAATGCCATATGACCCTGCTATACCACTACTGGGAATAATCCTCCAAAATGCAGCAATTCACTACAGTGACATGAGCACAACCATATTCATTGCAGCACTATTTACAATAGTAAAGTCATGGAATCCACCCAAATGCCCAATGGTTGACAAGTAGATAATGAAAATGTGGTATATTTATACAATGGAATACTACTCAGTCATCAAAAAGACGAATTAATGAAATTTTCTGGGAAATATATGGAATTAGAAAAAATTATATTGAGTGAAGTATCCCAGACACAGAAAGTTAGACATCACATGTACTCTCTAATAAGTGGATCCTAGTTGCAAACCTGCTTAATGACATATTCAAAGGTAAATCTCTGTAATACCCACTTTAATCACAAAGGATTATAAATAGGGGGAAGGGGAAGGAGGCCCTCCCAAAAGGAGATAGGGAATCATGCTTCAATAGAGAAAATAGGCCACGGTCAAGTACTGCATGTAAGTAGCGAGACATCTGGTGCAGCTCACTCTCACTTCCCTTCCTGGTCACTTGAAACTGAATAGGTTTGATCTCACCTGGGAGGATATAGGGACTGGCAGACAGATAGTAACCAACCAGCAAATGAGAGACTGACCCCCTCACCCCCACTACTGTGTCCTACTCCTGTTCTTCCATCTACCTTTGAGTCTCCTTTTACATTAAGATCTTCATTTAAATAGTCTTTTATCTCTGGTTAGGAGATCAATACCAATCAAAATGCAGCCAAGGGCAGTGCAGGAACGGCAAAACTGAAAACAACAACAAACCATAATTCAGAACACCAAAGACCCTACATTATTCATCCAGAACCAGACCAGCCAGATATCTCCCCATCTAAAAGCTCAGGAAACCTTGCGGAAGAGGGAGTGGCAAGATTGTAAGAGCCTAAAGATGGGGAGGACCAACGATACGCAAGATACTCCATACAAGTTAGGGCTGCAGCACAATAGCTGACATGTCAACGACCCTCCCCCCCAAAGTCTAGCATGGATCACAGGGGAGAAGATTTCAGGCAGTAGGATCCTTAGAGGCAAGGGATTAAACAGTCCTAAGAGAGTTAATGGGGAGCCCAAGAAGGGGATCTGGGCTATGCCACTGAGTCCTGAACCCTCCCTAGGGTGGAGAACTCAGAGGGAGGTTAGGCTGCTCAGGGATGCTCCAGGAGATGGGAGAGAGGGAGGAGGAGGCATTGGGAGAGGGGGAGGAAGGGAAGGGGTGAAAGGAAAGGGGGAAAAGGAGAGAGTGCAATGGGGGATGACGGGAGAGGAAAAGGGGGGAAGGAGAGGAAGGGGATAACTATTGAGCTTGTATGATTAGGAAAAAATAATGTGGGAGAAAAAAAACTTTTGAGGAACTTCCACACTAATCTGCAAAGTGGCTGCACTACTTCACACTTCCACCAGTAATTAATGAGTGTTCTCTTTCAGCCACATCCTTGCCTGCCTTTACTGTTGTTTGTGTTCTTGATCTTAGCCATTCTGACTAGGGTAAGACAGTATCACAGGGCAGTTTCAATTTGCATTTCTCTGATGACCAAGGAAGTTAAAACACTTTTTTAGACGATTTTTGACATCTGAATTTCTTTTTGTGAGAAATCCCTGTTTAGTTCTTGGTGTTTAGTTTTTTCTGAGTTCATTGTATACTCTAGAAATTAGTCCTTTGTCAGAATCATAGCCAGTAAAGATTTTTCTCCCATTCTGTGAGCTGTATTTTTGAACAATTAAGTTTCTTTTGCAGAACAGAAGGTTTTTAATTTCATCAAGTCCTACTTGCTGATTATTGGTCTCAGTTCTGGGCATTCGGGGTTCTGTTTGGAAAATCTCTATCTAAGTCTATCAAATCATGTATAGAAGGAGTTTATTGCTTCAAAGCACAACTCACTAAAATGCATAAAATAAGTGATGTAGACTGTGTGCCCCTAAACGGGGCATGTTCACCTTACCCAACCCTACTCAAGGCTAGGGAACATCACAGCAGAGGGAGTGAGCAAGACTGGTGAGCCAGCACATTGTTTCCTGGTATGGAAGATTTCATGGCAGGTATGTATCTTGTGCAAAACTTGCAAGGGATCTATCCCAATAGCTCACTATGAAAGCAGAACGATCTCAGGAAGAAGATCTACACCTCTCTGAGAGACTGATGAGGACTAATGTTGATGGGGATGGAAAAGAGGATGCTTTCCTCAATGGTATATCCACTGCTCCATGATACTTGCTGATCATAAAGCATGTCAGGCATATGTTATCAAAGACAAACTAGATGAAACACAGTAGGGCCAAACAAAGTGAAAAGATTTTTAAATAGGAGGAAGTTTGGCAGTGGAGATGAAGATTGTTAGAGGAACAGGAGGGGGATGAGACTTAGGACTAAGGGGTGAAAATTGAAAATACTTTTAATTCACTATATTCATGCATGCAACATTTAAAAAAATGTGAATTATCCTGTTAGATGTCAGAAAGCTGACCTGCATAGGGAGGATTTATGCAGAGCATCATAGCTCAGATCCTGGCTAAGATGGAGGAAAGCTGTGAATGTAGAGGTGGCTTGGCAATTCAGGAAAATCAGGTCTCCTTTGGATGTGATGGACTTCAGATCTCTCTTAGAAGTGCCCCAAGATTTAGATATAACAGTCTGAACTTCAAGGAGATTTAGGCTAGAGATAGGCTCAGGAGATAAAGGGTTTTTAATGCTGGGAATATATGTGAGATCCCTAAGGAAATAATTGTAAAGGGAAAAGAAATTAGGTTCAAGGACCATGTCCTGGGACTTTCCAACATTTCTAGTAAGAGTGAGACTAGCACATGGGGAGCAAACCAAGAGCTTTTGTCAGTCTGGAAGCTAACCAAAGAGTGTATCTTGAAGGAAGAAGTCTGTCAAGCCAATATTACTGACTGAATGAATCAAGAAAATTGACTGTGGGGCTGGAGAGATGGCTCAGGAGCTAAGACTGCCTTGCAAGCAGAAGGTCCTGAGTTCGGATCCTGGTTCCCACACAAAAACAACAGGTGGAAATGGCAGTGACCTGAACTTCTGGCCCTGATGGGCAGAGCCTGGGAAATCCCAAAGAGAAGCAAAAAGGATGGGCTGGAGAGGTGGCTCAGGGGTTAAGCCTCCGCCTTGCAGGCGGAAGGTCCTGAGTTCAGATCCCAGATCCCACGTATAGACGCCAGGCGGAAGCGGGGGCGGCCTGCGCTTCTGGTCCTGGTAGGGTGGAGCCTGTGAATCCCGGGGCAGAAGGAGGTGGAGGCATCCATGGTGGTTCGCGAATTTGTCCGTGGTTCTACACATACACAGACACACACACACACAGACACACACGTGTGCACACATACACACGCACATGCACACAGTTGAATAAATAATAATAATAAAAAAATTTTTAAAAAAGGAGGTGAAAACAATCCAGGATGATTCCTGAAGTCACCTTGGTTCCCTGCAGGTACACATGATGCTCTCTGATATACACATGCACATGCATGCATGCACACACAGGCGCATGTGCGTGCACACACACATACACACACATATACACACACACACACACACTAAATAAATAAATAAATAAATAAATAAATAACATTAAAAAAGAACTGTGGAGAATTGTGTCTTCAGGGAAGGAACCAACATCATCCAGGTAAGCCATGTGCATCACAGACTCTCACTTTCTTTCTGTATCTTATTAATCTGAAAATGGTCCATGCTATGGTTTGAATGTGTCTTCCTAGTTTCATGTGCTAGGCACTATTACAACTTGAATTTGAGATGTCTCCTATCAACTGATATTTTGATCACTTGTTCCCTTGGCAGCATTATTTTTAAAGATTGCAAAACTTTGGCAGGTGAGTTCTAGCTGGTGGAAGTGGACCATGAGGACCAGACCTTTGAAGGTTTCTGCCCCTGCTTCCTGGTCCACTGTGATGTGAACAACCATCGCCACAGACTCCCACTGCCATGTATTAGCTGTACCGCCACAGGATGAAATGATCAGAAATGAAGATCAAAAATAAATCCCTCTGTCCTTTGTTTCTGTTAGGCATTCTGGGCACAATCACACCAAAGTAATGAAACTCAATCTCCAAATTCAAGTTGATGGTGTCTGGAGGTGGGATTTGAGCGTCCTCATGATCTCCTCACTCCCTAAGAGGAGAATACATTCATAGATGAATTACATAAGTGACTTTTTTTTTTATCAAAGCAAGCTCTTACTAACTAGCTTGCTGTGTGTATATCACAATGTGCTACATGCTGACCTGTCATGTTTCATGAAACCTCATCAGAAGCTGAGCATGTTCCAGTATCATGCCTTCAGACCTCTCAACCTCCAGAATCAGACATTAAACCTCTGTTCTCTACAATTACTATGTGAGAGGTATCATTTATAGGAACAGAACACCAAACAATCTATAACTACAACCCTTGGATGCAGTTTTCAACCTGGTATCTCTAGAGATGATGTTGGTCCATATAACTAGTTCTTATTGCCTTCTTACTGTTTTCCTTATGCTGAACCATCATAGTATTTTATGCACTTGAAATAGCACACTAGTAAAAATTTCACACCTAAAGGGACTAAGAATGTAACTCAGTTGGTAGCTTGTAGAAAACCCCGAGTTTGACTCCCAGGATTGCATAAAATTGGACATGGCAGGTCATGTCTATATTCCCAGTGCTCAGGAGGTGAAGGGGATAAAAATTCAAGGTTATTTCATATAGACAATGAATTCGAGGACAACCTGGAATATACTTGACCCAGTCCCCAAAGGAAATAATTATACTTAAATACTAGGGGCTTCCACATCTTCTTAATAAATGTAAAGCAGCTCTTATTCATCTGATCCTTCCACACAGCCACCCTGGAGCTGGGAGATATGGGTTTGCAGTTCACAAAGACATTCAAGACTCTGACATTGGGTAAATATGTTCTCCCCCACCAACAGAATCTTGCGTTCACTCAACATGCGTGGCTACAGAAACATTCACTTTGACAATCTCCTCCAGGTGATTTTAAAAATAGAATCTGATCTCAGAGCTTGTGCATGCATCTGTATCTGAAGCAGTTTGTGCTTAGTTTCACATATGAATCTCAGTCTAGAAACCTCAGGCTTTACTGTAACAGATTTCCTCTAGACCAGCAGGGAAGAGAGATTCCAGGAGATGATAAATGGTAAGTGTCAGAAAAACTTCATATTTAAATAAGTGCAGGGAACATTAAGTTAGGCTTTATTCTTACTTCTTCTATTTGGGCCAGAAGTCCAAAATACCAATGTGTAGTAGGACATCTTCCAGAAGTCTCCACTATAAAATGTCTCCCAAACCCATCTGACCAAGGAATACTTTTCTGATGGATAGAACATCTTGAGAAACAAGAAATGGATGGGATACTTGGTGCCTGACTACTGGAGAGTGGACTTCAGGAGCCCTGGGACATATCTTCCTATCTTCAAATGGTGTCACCATGAATAGTGTTTGATCCACACATAGATATTTGGACATTTATTGAACAAATTACAAACCAGAAAGTTGGGACACATCATCTGACAAAGCTAAAAGGATTATAGATAGTAAGTGAAATAAGTCTTCAACAACTTCACAGAACTAGCCCCACCCTCAGCCTCATAAGAAATCTGAGTGTTTCTTAACTAGTTGAATTGGACAGACTATCTCAGGCAGCCTGGATCCTCCTGCCTGTTGGACTAATGGTGTCATTAACACACCAGAAGAGGCCAGTTCCCTAGCTCTTGATTAACTGAGCCATTCACATACAGAACATGTGACTTTCTCCCATGCCTATCAGACCTCCTCCTTTGATTATTAACCCTTCCAGTGCATCACATCATTGCTCAGTACTGAAACTGATCTTGCATGAAATTGGGGGTCATATTCTGGCAGTAGGTGACATTATTCTGATTTCAGTATGTGACAGGTTACTCTACTGGTAGAGGTAGGAACTGAAGACAAAAATGTCACAAAAAGGAACTTGTGTTTGTGCTGGTTGCAAACATCTGTTTCTGTCTGTGTAAAGTTTGCCTTTGCTTAATTCTCATTGTGTGATGAGCATTTCATTTTCTTGATAAACTTCTGATGCTAATATTATCCCTACTTTGCAGATGAGAAAAGCAGAACTCAGACACATTAGCCACATGGATCAAGAACACACAGTGAGTGAAGAGCAGGGGTCAGATTCATACCTCCAATCTGATCTGACTCTAACTGCTGTGTGAACAATGATTCTATAACGAGCTAGAAGAGACACAGGGATATAACTTAGGAGATGAGAAAAACACACGTGTGTTCATATTCTTTCAGGGATTCTCATATACAGCTCCTCGCTTAACTGTGGACTTGATAGATAAAACAGACCATGTGCTTTTCAGCAGCGCACTATGATGGGGTTTACACCAAACTCTGGCCCTGGTTGCCTTTGCATTGTGTTTTGAAGGAATAAGCCTTCTGATTTTTCAAAATATCTTCCTTTGCCTTCTCTGTGTCAGAGGCATATTACCTGTATAAATTGGAAAGAACAAAGGAAGATACATCATTTAAAAACTACATTAAAAGTATTTTTTCATCATTGTGACAAAAACACCTGCAAGTCACCTTAGAATAAGATTTGTTTGGGTTCAACAGTTTCCAAGGCTTTAGCTCATGGTTAGGGGCCTCCATGTCTGCAGGGTTTATGGTTAGGTTCAACATCACAGCAGCAGAAATGTGGTGGGTAGAGGGAGATTATTTCATGGTAATCAGGAAGCAGAAAGAAGACAGGAGGATCCAGGGACAGCCCCTGGCGACTGACTTCCTCACACAATGCCTTACCTCCCACTTTCTCCCCCAAAATGTCATCAAGTTATTCACCTGCCAGTGGATGACTCCACTGAAAAAGTTACAGCCCTTAAGACCCAATCACCTCTCAGTGATTAGAGACACTAGCTGGGGACCAAGTCTTTTACCATGGGAGAGTCTTAGGATGATACTTGCGCTGTTGCTGATAAATGACCACCAAACAGCTTAAGGATACAAAGGGTTTATTCTCTTATGATAATCCAGTTACAGTTCTTAGCCCAGTTTGATGGGAGAGCTCATGCCAACACCAGGGCTTAGGGAACTGACCATACCATATCCACCTAACAGCTAAGCAAGGGACAGTCTTTAACTTGCTAGATCAACACAAATGGCCACATGTACACAAGGATGCCAACTTTCTCAACCAGCTCTCTGTATTTTATCTACCTGTCCAAGGCCTAGTCCCACCCACCATGGGCTGGATCAGTTAGATAATCTCCTGCAGGTTTGCTCTGGGTTTAACTCAACTATCAATTATCTACAAATGCGCCCGGAGCTTGAACCCTCAACCATCAAGTTGACACCTGTACCTGACTATGACAATACTTTATATCCCATCCATAGTAGTGACATAAGGGCTGTTCTTCAGACAAAAGACTCACTCATTGCCCCTTATAACAAAAGATACCTTTCAAACCTCCATTCCTGAAAGATCTCATTTGAGAATAATAAAAATGCTTTGAAACTATGCAGGCTCATATTGTGGTTACACAGTATTGTGAATACTGAAAGTTGCTGCATAAGCACTTGATTTAATGATTTTTTTGAGACAGGGTCTTGTAATGTACCTGAGAATGACCTAAAGTTCACTGTGTGACTTGTTGATTAAACCCCTGGTGAAGTTCTTGGTTTGCTGAGTGCTGGGGCTACAGGTGTGTGTTACCACTATTGGCTTGCTTGTGTACTTTACATGGCAAACTTATACTGTGTGAATTTGATCTTTAAAACACACACATAAACATATTTCTGAACAATGAAATTAAATTCAAACACTCTTTTCCTTAGTGAATTAGTTTTCCTCTTAGCAAATCTGTGTAAATTGCAGTCCTCTTAGGGAGACAGAGGAGACTCTCTGAAACGGATGAGTTATCACGTGGGGCAAAGGAGAAAATGTCAGAGTGAGTCACCATGAACGTTGAGTACCAGAGCCTGCAGGTGTTCCCAGTCTGAAGCGGAGCTCACCTCGGTCATAATACAAACAACAACAAATGCTGGAGAGGATGTGGACAGAGGGGAACTCTCCTACATCGCTGGTGGGAATGCAGGCTCATACAACCACTCTGGCGAGCTGTCTGGAGATTCTTAAAGAAATTAAAGATTGAAATGCCATATGACCCTGTGATTCCACTTTTGGGAATAACTCCCCATAAAGCAAAAATTCACCTCAATAGCACAAGCACGACCATGTTCATAGCAGCACTGTTTACAATAGCAAAGTCATGGAATCAACCCAAATGTCCAACAGTTGATGAGTGGATAAGAAAAATGTAGTACATCTATAAAATGGAGTACTACTCAGCCATCAAAAATGATGAATTAATGGAATTTGCTGGGAAATGGATGGAATTAGAAACAATTATATTGAGTGAAGTATTCCAGACACAGAAAATTAAGCGCTGTATGTACTCCCTAATAGGTGGCTCCTAGTACGAAACCCACTTAGAGACACTCAAAGATAAATCTCTGTAATAACTACAGTAATTGCTAAGATTATGAACAGGAGGGATGGGGAAGGAGGGCCACACCAGTAACGAGAGAGGGGACCATGTTACAGCAGAGAAAATAGGCCACCATCAAGGACTGCAAGTAAGTAATGAGACATCTGGTTAAGTTCACAGACTTTTCTTCCTGATTATTTACAACTGATGGGTATGCTCTTACCAGAAGGCGAGGGCGTATAGTCTGACAGATAGAAAGTAACCATTTCGCAGACGGGTGATTGACCCCTCCCTCACCGCGGTTTCCTACTTCTGTTCCATCTACCTTTGAATATACTCTTATAACAAGACTCTAATTTAACAGGTTTTTATCTCTGGCCAGGGGGTGACATCCAATACCTATCAGGATGGAGCCAAGAGCATTGCGGGGGCAGCAAAACTGAAAAAAAAAAAAAAAAACCATAATCCAGAACATCAGAGACTATATCAATCACCTGGAACTAGGCCAGCCTAATTTCTCCCCATCCTGAAGCTCAGGGAAATTTGCGGAAGAGGGGGCAGTAAGATTGTAAGAGCACAAGGATGGGAGGAGCAATGATATGCAAGATACTCCACACAAGTTAGGGCTGAAGCAATCATATTTGGACTTTACATGCCCTGCGCATGTCCAACACACTATTGACCTCACAAAGTCTAGCATTTGCTAAAGGCACTAGGATCCTTGGAGGCAAGGGACTGACAGTCACAGTAGTGTTCCTATGCTTAAGGGGGACACAGGAAAGGGTTCTGGGAAATGCCACTGGGTCCTTGCATCTCATCGGAGAGGAGGACCCAGAGGAGAGTTTGGCATGCACATTAAAGGATGCTCTGGGGATGGGAGGGGGAGGCACTGGGGGATGGGGAGGAAGGGAGAGGGGAGGGGGGCACAGGGGATAGGGGTTGGAGGAAGGGGGGGACCAGTGTAACTGTTAAGTTTGTATGAGTGGAAATAAAGAAAAAAAATGAAGCAGAGCTCATTCCTAAGTGAATTCACAAGGACTAGTACACTTGTCTGCCAGCTGAACATTCTCGCCTAAGTCAGTGGGGTCAAAGTGCCCCCCTGAGGTAGTATAGGAGGCAGAACACCTAGGCAGAGACATACAAGGAAGGAGCGCAGAGCCAATTCCCAAGATGGATACAGGGACAGCTCGGTTCCTGGTTCTTCTCTGAAGATAGACACGCTAGATAGACTGCTTTCCTGCCAGTGGGCATTCAGAATAGACCTGCCACAACATACATGGGCCAGTCCTTGACATGTGAAATGTGACCGGAGAACAGACTAGTCCTTCCATTCACCCTTATGTGAAATCAACCAGTTCCAAAGGAATCCGGGACTAGCCCACCTCTCCTACTACCTAAGAAAAGTTTCCCGCAGGAAGAGGGAAAGCAGCTTGGGTCTCCTTCCCGTTCAGCAGAAAGCTCTAACCTCTGCTGCCTCACTTTCATTTAAACTAACTTTGACTCAACTTCCTGTTTCTCTACTTCCACCCTAAAACTTATCTTTAAAATAAAAACTTTAGCTTTGTGTATCCTGAATTCTTTCCTGCACTATAAATATCTATCTGGTGGAGAAAACAGACCCGATTCCAGATCACTTGATGTAACACTCTGCCCTGTAATGACACTGTCTGTCAGGAGTGAGGACATTTCAAAGAGATACTTGTGTCGTTCCCTTGGTTGTCAGACTATTGAAACAATAGAACTCAAGGGACTGAAATTCCCCTAGGAATCTCATGCTGGGGCAAGAAAAGGATGTTTTCCTAGAGCAACTAAAAGAAGAATCTATCTTTTGGAAAAAGATTTGTATCCTGCAGACTTTCAGGAGAGAGGCAGTGGTAAAGGACTGACCCCGTCTAGCCTTGGCTACCTAGTTAAACTATTTGAACCCCACCCCCATGCCAGGACCTCAAGATGGACTAGTGGGTTCTCTGGGTTCTCTCTGTCCCTCTTACCAGTGTGGCCTCATTAACTAAAGCTCCCTTCTCTGCTATTCTTTGTCTTTTTAATTGGCTTATTAAGGACAGGTGGACAGAGCTGCCAAAGTACAAGCTCTGACCTTGATAATTCTGAAAATACCTTCAACACATGTAGCCAAACCCCATTTGGATCTGGATTCCCAGGGGATGTGACACCATGTCACGTTCTGTCACTGTTCTCATTTCCTACCTTAGTTCATCCAAACACGGACTCCCGTGGGCCTATCCTTTTCTCATACCGACGCACCCATGTTTAGGCAAGGGTTTCATTCCCATGTGGAAATGCAACTCTCATCCCCGCACAGCACAAGACTCACACAGATTAGACAGCCTCGTCCCCCCTCAGCTCCATGCCACACCTGGTCACCCATGCCTTGATGCTATCTGGCTTTTGTTTGGGATCTCATAAAATCTCTGGTCTCATGCAACAAACTTCCTACAAGCGTCCTGGCCTCATGTTCCTAATGCCAGGGCACTGCCTCCACAAGTCCCATCGGAGCCTGGCTCAGCCAGATAAAAACATATTTCACATCACGCAAACCTGTTCATCTCATTACACGCAGTGCTTCCGAGACACTGTCACCGGTATTTGGTGTTCACGAGTGAAGGTGAAAAGTGTTTTGTCATCCGCTGCGCCCTGTGACCAAGAGCACACGCTTAGACAACGCTCCACCTGAATCCACAATGTGATTGCAGAGCCATGTGATGGTTTTTGTGTATGCAAGGCCAATCAGCCATGCTGGGATCGAGGCCGCCACACTGGCCTTGCCAGCAAGCTCCGCAGGCTGTTTATACTTCACAAAGCTCAGAGAACGCGCGTGAAGGACGGTTCGGACCATGAACCGGCCCCAGCCTTTAATTTCTTCTCTGAAGGTCAAGGCTTCATAATGAGGTTTACAAAGGAGTCATCCAGTGAGCTGGAAACACACATTAAAGGGCCCTCTCCTATATCAAAAAGGAAAAAATAGGCCATCGACCATTTTAATGGGATCATTTCAGTCCACTGGTCCCTGGTGTTAAAACCACACTGGAAGTGAAAGTGTGGGATCTTTTATATTTGCTAATAACATCCCAACAGCAGTACTACTGAAGTTAGTCGGTCTAAAGTGACATTCTTTGACGGGAGGCATGGAGACCAACGCATGGAATGTCTTCACCCTAGATAGGGCACCACTGATAGGCTAAAGAAACAATTCCATTCAAATTCTGCTCCGTGAAGCAAGAAGTTTCACCAAGCTCTGAGAGGTTACTTACAGGCCTTTGGATGATCCCAGAATAGTTCCAGCTCTGAAAAGTCCCCAATATAGATGATGAACTTCAAAATCTATGTGGAAGGAGGCCTCCTTCAGTTAGCCTTCTACTTCCTTGGAAGACCCCGTGTAGCAGGGGCTGAATTACTTACAGATGGTGGGAGGGAGGGTGCAGGAGAGAGGGTGTGGCTTTCTCAGGTTAGAGTCTAATGACCTTGCCCACTCCATCCTACCAGAAGCTAAATTGTGAGGGTCTGACCTTGTGAGGGTCTTTTGTGGGTGGTCACAGCTGCTGTAAGACAGTAAAGCCCATGCCATGGCTATAAGACAGTATTCCATAATAGGCAGGCTTCCTTCTGAGGGGAGGGCTTTCTCAAGAGGAAGACTGCAACCTTTTGTGTGCACATGTTTATTTGATCAGTCAACCCACCTGAGATCCCACCTTCGAAAGAAACACTGATCAAACTGAGCATGGTGGCTTATACACCTGTAATTCCAACACTTGGAAGGATGGGATGGGAGAATTGCCATGAGTTTGTGGCTGGCCTGGGCTATAGAGCAAGATTCTGCTTTAATACCCACCACCTGTGAGGAAAGAAGGACGCAAGAAGGAAGGCAGGAAGGGAGGGAAGGAGGAAAGGAGGGAAGGTTTCTTTCCTTTTTTGAATTAATTTCTCTAAGCAATCTTAACCACGGAATTTCTTTTGCATAAGCAACAGTTTGAGTCTTCATAGTCATAGAGAAAGAGATTTTCAACTTCTAAGACCAGAGTATTGATACTATCGTTTGGATAGTGTTTGTCGGTGGGGTGGCAAATACATTCTGCCACCAAGGAATTGTGTGTTCTTTCCTTTCTCTCAGAATGGCTTCTGATCTACTCTGTTTATCATATTTCTGCACCTTTAATGTAACATATAAAGACGATCTATGATGAGCAAATCAGGAGTTTCCCTTCCATTTTGAACGTTGGGAAATGGTGACTCCAGAAAAACTTGTAGGGCAAAGTCAGGTGCCTCAAGCTGTGTCGGGCACACCTGACTGAAGGCACTGCTTCCTTGGCAGTTCTAGGCGTCCTTATACTGCTCACAGAACTAGAGCATCGTGGAGACTCACAAAGACCACGGGTAGAATCTGCCTAGTTTGTAGTTAGAGGAGGAATATTCCTAAATAGGGTCAGCTAACACAGGGAATCCTATGGAGGCTGCAGATGGGATGTAGATAATAATAATAATAGTAATATATTTTGTGGTTTCTCTGGATTTCTTGCAAAGTGAGCAATTTCTCCTTGAGTCTTAAACCTGGTCTATTTAGCACCTGGTTCTCTTCTGCTAGAAAGTTCTCTCCGCCATATATACATCCCACCCCATGACAATAATGCCCCTTGCTTTTTCATCTGGGAATTTAAATTGTTTCATGAGATACACAGACACCCAATTTGAGTTAGGGGTTTGATTTAAATGTGCTGTCAGTTTTGATTTTTCACATTATCTCCTCATGCAGCCTACAGGGCTGACTAAACTAGCAATGAGTTTTCAATTCAAAGAGGTCACAATAGAGCCAGCCTCCTATGAGTAGCCAGGAGCTCCTTCAGACCAAGTTCAGCCAAATGAAGTAATGGAACTGTTTAGTGAATATGAGGAAGGGGGCAGGCTTTCCTCTCCAGGGCTGGGCTGCAGGATTCTACCCGCATTAGCTTCTCTCACCTTTTGGAGAATCGATTTGTAAATCGTCTGTAGAGAGATGCAACAGCTGCTAATTAGGTGTTGTCCTTAGGGATTGCATGGCATCGAGGAAAGCAGGAGAGAATTCAGAGAAAATGTATGAGGGTCCCTTTTCAGAAAATGTCTGTTGAAGCAGGCTGATTCAAATAGCGCCTCTTCCGCAAGAGGCAGTCAATGAATGTGCACCGAGGAAACCACAATGGTGGTCTCACTGACATGGGGCATGTTCAGCTGGTACATGGATTTCCCATCTGTTTCGGTTTCCCTATTTCTCAGGACACAACCATCCCCAGGTGCAGCCCAAGGCCAAGGTAGCATCTCTAGAAATCATCTAAGTAGGAGTTGGAATGCTCCAAAGGAGCAGCTTGGAGAGCATGCATGGGGACTAAACAGACTTTAACAGTCAATATGGGTGTGGTATGATGCAGGAGAAACTCCCAGCCATGAACCTCACTGACTCAGAACCATAGAGATTTATGTCCCACTCACAACGCATGCCCCTGTGTTTGCTGGGAGCTCTGCTTGCTTGCAGTTACTCTGGAACCAAACTGATTGGGGAGGCCCATTTCCATGGGCTAGCATGGTTCCTGTAGCTAGGGAAGAAAGGGACACATCAGTGTCTTGCTCTGCCTAGTGTTTCTGCCTAGAAGAAGTTGTGACAATCCCTCTCACGTTTTATCCTTATACTTATAGGGATGTCCAATTTATGGCCTGGGAGTTTTGTGCAGCCCAGGATAGATGCAAATGCAGCTGAATACAATGAGGTTAGCTTACTTTAAACTTTGTGAAATCTTTTGGTAATTAAATTATGTGTTTCTTGATCATGAACTTTGTTTATGCCAATTGCTGCAATGCTGATGTCAATACGCCTACTAACTGCATTGAATGCACTGCAAGGTGGGAGGTGTAAACTGGAAAGTGGCAAAGGGGAATCTTTAGCAATGGTCTGGTAATGACTAGCACACAGCCCTGTTCTGGCTTCACCTTGAGAGATCCTGACTTATGGTTTTGTCTCTCACTCTGTAAAATATTGAAAGACCTAGTAAAATCCACTGGGGAGAAGGAAAAAAGACCACTGAGAAAACCTTTCCCCAGAAGAAAACTAATGTGTATGGCTTAAGGTATCTCCCAACCACACTGGTTAAATGGTCAGAAAGTTCAGATTCTACAACAGCTATCACCCTGCTAAAAAGCAGGCACTGTCTCATATACATAGGACAATGGTACCGCTGATAATGACAAATCTGACTTAAACCCCACCATCTGCCAGTGTCTCCAATGTAGTAATGCTTTCAGCACATTTTTTTTTTTGGCATGGGTTGTACGTGTGTGTGTGTGTGTGTGTGTGTGTGTGCGCGCGCGCATGTGTCTATGTGTACTTATATGTGTAGGCATGTGTACAAGAGGACACTCTAGTGTGTATATGCCTATGGAGCCCAAGGGCGATATCAGGAATTAACTTAAATTGTTCTACCTCCTTATTGCTTTGCTCTGGTATTTCTCAGACTTGGCCTTCCAGGACCAGAAGAAAGGGACTCTGACATTTCCTCCACGCATTTTCACATGTAATCTCAGGATCCAAACTCAGGTTCTTTTGCTTGCTAGGCCAAGACCTTCACACCTGAGTCATCTTCCTAGTCCCCAACACACTTTTATGATAACTGAAACTTTAGGAATCAAATTTGGGGTCTTAGGGCTTTGGGTAACTGATGTGTCCCAGACAGCAGATAGAAGTTTAAATGAATAGAAAGGTCTCTGTGAGAGACTGCTGAGAAGGAGAGGGAAGAGAGCAAAGACAGCGGGACAGGACCACGTGTAAGACAAGGCCACAGTTCCACCTGATATGCAGCATCAGAGGCCGGCGAGAGATCACTTGGCCAAGTTGAAAGGTGCAGCTTCTCCCATCTTTCTTTGGGTGCCATTTCAGAAAGCGCTGGTGGGGCACAAGCATAGAAACCCTAAAAGATCTCTGACTCCTCTGGAAAGAAGAACCCCATACCTGTGGCCAAAGGTAAAGTCAATGGGCTTAAAAGAGTTACTTAGTTGAGGACATTTCACAGTACAAAGTTAGATACGTTAATATACATGAATATTCATCAATGTCTACATTCTTTCTGCATTCATGTCCAATTAAAGTTAATACCAGGAGTCTTGGGCCAATTATTTCTATTGTTCCAGATCAGAAGCCATTCATCTTTAGCCCATGCCAAATATGGCTGTTCTGCATGGTCTCTAAGTTAAGAGTGGATATTATATGTTTATTCACATCTGTATTTTTACATATGTGTGCATATATGGTGTGTGTGTGTGTGTGTGTATGTGTGTGTGAATATGATGAAGCCAAAGGTTGGCATTAAGTATCTTTCTTCATCACTCTCTCCACCTTACATATCGATCAAGATCTCACTGGATTCTTAAAGAAATTAAAGATTGAAATGCCATATGACCCTGCTATTCCACTTTTGGGAATAACCTCACATACAGCAGAGGTTCACCTCGATAGCACAAGCACGACCATGTTCATAGCAGCACTGTTTACAATAGCAAAGTCATGGAATCAGCCCAAATGTCCAACAGTTGATGAGTAGATAAGGAAACTGTGGTACATCTATACAATGGAGTACTACTCAGCCATCAAAAATGATGAATTACTGGAATTTGCCCCGGGAAGTGGATGTCATTAGAAACAATTATATTAAGTGAAGTATCCCAGACCCAGAAAATTAAGTGCCATATGTACTCCCTAATAGGTGGCTCCTAGTACCAAACCCACCCAGCCCACCTAGAGACAGGAATTCCAAGGATTATGAACAGGAGGGATGGGGTAGGAGGGCCACACCAGAAACAAGGAGAGAAGGGACCATGTTACAGCAGGGAAAATAGGCCTCCACCAAGGACCCAAATAAGTAATGAGACATCTGATTAAGTTCACAGACTTTTGTTCCTGATCATTTACTACTGAGGGGGTGTGATCTCACCAGAAGAGGAGGGCATATAGTCTGGCAGATAAAAAGTAACCGTTTTGCAAATGGGTGATAGACCCCTCCCTTACTGTGGTTTCCCACTTTTATTACATCTACCTTTGAATGTGCTTTTATCACAAGACTCTAACAGTTTTTTGTCTCTGGCCAGGGGGTAACATACAATGCCCACCAGGATGGAGTGAAGGGCATTGCAGGAGCAGCAAAACTGCAAAAGAAAATCAACAAACCACAATCCAGAACTTCAGAGACTCTATATCAACCACCTAGAACTAGGCCAGCTTAGTCTCTCCCCATCTTGAAGCTCAGGGAAATTTGCGGAAGAGGGGGCGGTAAGAGTGTAAGAGCAAAAGGATGGGAGGAGCAATGATATGTAAGATACTCTATACTAGTTAGGGCTGAAGCAATCATAATTGGACTTTGCATGCCCTGCGCATTGTCCAACCCACTGTGGACCTCACAAAGTCTAGCATCTGCTAAAGGCACCAAGAGCCTTGGAGGTAAAGGATTGGCAGCCACAGCAGTGTTCCTATACCTAAGGGGAACACGGGAAAGGGTTCAGGGAAAGGCCACTGGGTCCTTGTACGTCATCGGAGAGGAGGGCCCAGAGGAAAATCAGACATGCACAAGAAAGGACTCTCTGGGAATTGGGGCGGAAGGCACTGGGGGATGGGGAGGGAGAGGGGTGAGGGAGCAGGGGGTACGGGGGGAGGAGGAGGAAGGGAGGGAACTGGTGTACCTAATAAGTTTGTATGAGCTGAAATAAAAAAAAAAAAAGATCTCACTGATCCTGAAGTTCTCCTTTCTGTCTCATCAGCTATCCATCTTGCTCTGGTAAGAGGATTGTGTTTGCCTGCTACACCCATCTGACTTCTTGTGGGTTCTGGTGAACCAACCTCAGATTCTCAAGCTTGTGCAGCAAGTGCTTTGTCCTCTGAAGCATTTTCTCCACCATGAAACCGCATTTTTAAATTTTAGAAAATAAACCGTGGACATCGGCCTTCTATCTTGTTCTCTAAGCAGCTATATAATATCCTCAATTTTGCTTTTTTCTATGAAGCCCCAAATTCCTTTTTGAGTCTTTGGCAGAAAAATATGCTTACCTCTGTTCTGGAGGAAAGGAGAGAGCCTCTAAGCATTCTGCCTGGGAAACTTCTGCTAGGAAATTCAGTCCGAAGCTTGCTGGTGTGCAAGACCCTCGTGTGTGAGTCCTGGAGATGTCATTCAGGTGACGACGACTGTCAGTAACAGAAGCTGTGAATGTGGCAGAGAACCAGGAGAAGGACAGTTGTGTAGTGGAAAGCACACCTGGCTAGCTTTAATAAGTGGAATAAGTGGCACAAAGCTTCTCAATTTTCTTAAGTTTTTGTCTTTTTTTAGACAGTCTGAAGAGGTAACCCAGGTAGACCTAGAACCCATGATCTTCTTGCCTTGGCCTTCCAAGTGCTGAGATGATAACAACCAGACCAGACCGATACATTTACATCTTTTCTTTCTTCTTCACAGCTTTTTGCTGAGTTTGGATTTACTTATCTGTGACACAAGTAATATTGCTGGGTCTTCCCACTTGTCCTGTGTTGGTGTGCCTAGTAAATGGAACCACAGACCAAGCCCTCACCTGCATGCTGGGTCAGGTTGGGCAGGAGAGCAGACTGTAGTTAATGGTGCTTTGTCAACTCCAAACAGCTGTTAGAAGCCGCATGGGATAAATCAGCAAATTCCTCCTGGAAATGGATACCATTGGATACATGTGAGTCATGGCCCTGAATGACCAGAAAGTTTCCTAAGGTGACTTGACATCTCTATTATGAACAGTCTCAAGTCTCAAGTGCGACATCATATTTAGCAATAGTGAGGGCATGGGTCTAGGGTGAAGGAAAAGAGAGACAGAGATAAGAAACAATCTTTACCTACTATATTCTTTCTCCTTCAAAAACCATGTAAGCATCTATCTAGCAACCAACAATGTCATGATTCAGGTCCTCTCAATGTGAGAAAATATAGATAAGGTCCCTGTTATCTAGAAGCCTACATTGTGCTTAAAGGAGGGATGAATATAAACAGATTGTCAAATAAGTAAGCAAGAGAATTACAGACAAAGAGATAGGCTATGAGGAGAAATTAAAGAAGGTTAAGAGAACATTTGTATAGGGCCAACTTTAGGAAGATGACATTTAGGAGATGACATTTGAGAACATCCTGAAAAGAGGGGCAGGAATCAGACAGGTCTTCAGCTACAGGGAGAATAATCCACCCAGATACAAGAAACAGCAATACACAGACCCAAAAGTATGAGGGTCAGAAAGGCTAGAATGAAGAAGTAGGGGAAGAGTAGGATCAAATTATGTAGAAATGTGCTCTGAGCTTATCATGGCTGCTTACATGAGATAAAGTAGAATATTTACACCTGTGAGTCAGTGATCTGCTGCCTGATCGTGGAGGCTGACCATGGGAGAAAATCACCTAAAAGGATCAGGAGCCAGAAAGTTGTGAAGTATTGTATGTGCAATAGAATGGGGCTGGGTAAAATGGACTCGATCTGCAGTTGAGCATGAGAGGAGCCAAGTAGGGAACCAGAATTTGAAGCTGAAATGATACAGGTAAAGGAAAAAGGTGAGCAAAGATGTTAGAAGGTCATAGGTACCAAAAATCTTGCTACTGGAGTTCCTCTGGACTCCCTCTTCTAATATTGGGATCGATGTGTGCTGACTGTGTTAGTCTTGACTAATTAAGGCCCTAGAATTATGCAGAACTCTGGGAGAGTATATTGCAGGTTAAGTCTTCTATAGTCTTGGGTAGTTCAAAATCTAACCAGATATGTTGTACATGCTATAAATAAAGCATTTGGGAAGCAGAGGAAGGAGAATCATGCAAATTTAGAGCCATCCTAGTCTGCACAGGGAGTTTCAGGCCAATAGGGATTGGGAGGAGGGCAATTTGGTTTAAGACTTGAAATTTAAGACATCAATAAAGGTCTAGTAGAAATAGTGAGTTATACCACACACTGTATTTTGGTACATGTTTTAGTGGTCAGAGTTGGGTGAGGGTCTTTTGTAAGGAGTACAGGGCAGAGGATAGAGGGGTTAGAACTCAGAATAGGCTCTGGGGATAGTGATGGATTTGAGAGGCCCAAGGAACAGACAAGTCACAGGCAAGGTGAGAAATGGGGTGACCGAAATCCCTCTGTGGTATCTCCTGCTGATAATTAGGAAACACTATATTTTAACAACAGATTTCATTTCCCCAACCTACACCTTGGCTCAGCTCACTGTCATCTCTCCTTTCTGAGAAGGGGAGCTTTAAGAGAGACTCTCTGTAGAGAGAAGATGGGAAAAGGCTATTCTGCCAACAGAGCTTCTCTTCTTTGCAAATACAGAGAAGAAAGCTGCAAATTAATGAAAAGTATCATCATCAGCATCAGCCACTTCACATGTTGAGAACTCTTCCATAACAAAAGCTTTCTTCTCTGCCATCTTATTATTGTTCGTAGCATTAATACATTGGAATTCATCCAGGCCTCTTATTCTTGGTAGGGAGCTACCTGTTGTTCTCCCTGGGGGCTGGTTTAGTCCTATTATTCTCCATGTAGGGCTTGCTCGGTGACGGCAGTGGGCATAAGGATGCCGAAGTCTTTCCCTTCCTCTGCCTGTCAGCTGGCATGTAGTCTGACAGTGCGAAGAGAGAAAAGAGAGGCTGCACATCAAAACACTGTGAAGACATAGCTGTCAGGCGTATGGACCACAGAAAGGAAAACCACTTAAGTTCCACTGCACTTCCAAGATGAAATCTCCCTAATCTAAGAACACAATACAGGTCTCAGGGAAATACTTGGTCTTTCATTCCAAAATATATACTTTTTTACTTATTGCAGATTCCTATAGACACATGTGCACACACTGAAACTATTCACAGCAACTATTATTTTTACCTAGGATATCAGTTTTACGTATTTATTCTTCTCAAGGATGACAAGATTTTATCTCAGTAAATTTCCAAGTAGTAAATCATACTCCAGAAGGACAAAAGCCAATCTTGGAAACTTGAGATGGCTCAGATGGCACCTGATGTAACTAATTCGTAGAAGCACCAAGGCTTAAGAAGAGATGTTGAAGGTTAGCTTGACTGAATAAAAGTCTTTTCTAAACATACTAGAATATCCCCACACTCTTAGTCTGAATATTTGCATGATTAAAATATCATACTCTCTGATCACATCACATTCTGCAAGGTAATGGTTTTTGTAAAATTCAGTTCTATCTAATCATTGGTCAGAAGTAACTGGTATCATAATTATCAGTGATGCACATGTCACCCTCATGCTCTCAGCCCCTACTCCACACCACCTTCCTTGCATTCGCCTTGCTTCTAGATGACGTGTAGGGCTGGAACTTGGAGATGTTCTCACAGAGGTTAGTCCTGGACTTATGTGAAGGGCTCCTGAAGGTCACCTTGTGTGAATTGGATTCTCTCCCAGGAATACCACAGGGAATTCCTTAGCTATGGTGAGGACTCTCAGAGGAGTGTGAGGGTGCCAGGAAGGGTGTGGCACATGGAGAAAGGTCCAAGGATCAAAACTTTCTCCAGTTTCCTTTGGAGAAAGAATTAAAGAGGGCAGAAGTGGCAGAGAGAGTGTGGACAAGTTGAGGCTGCCATGAGAAAGGAAAAAGACATATGGTCAATGATTTATTTCTCTCAGTTCTGCAGTTCTGGGGAATATGAGACTAGGCTATTGGCAGAGGTGGACTCGGCTGATGTCTTTCTTTCAGGTTTCAGAAAGCTAGTTCTCCAGCAGGCAGAAAGAGCACCTGGAGCTCTACTAAGAGGCACTGGTCTTATTCGTAAAGGTCCTACCTTTGTGACCAAACTACCTCCTGAAGCCTATGCTTCCCAAAACTATCACAATGTAGGTAAGGACTTCAACATTTGGTTTGGGGAGAATAGAAACATTCCCTCCAACTCACTAACTAGAGCTGTTTTGGTGCTAGACTTACAGATATGTGGTACAGAGCAGTTCATAGATTCATCTATCTAAAAGGAAGATGACTTTTCATCTCTGGCTAATTGGAAGGTTTTCGTCCATGCACATGTGTGTGTGTGTGTGTGTGTGTGTGTGTGTGTGTGTTGTGTGTGTGTGTGTGTGTATGTGGGTATGTGTATGCAGGATGTCACTTGAGTGTATATGCCCGTGGAGGCCTATGGGAGATATTAAGAACCTATCCTGGATTGCCCTATCTCCTCATTGTTTTGCTCTAGGGTACCCCATGTTCAACCTTGAAGGGCTGGAATTGCAAACTGCCACCATTTACACCCGTATCTGCCCAGCATTTTTACATGGGACCTTGAGGATTCAAATCTAGGTACTTTTGCTTATAAGGCAAAAGTTTTAACCCCTGAATTGTTCTCCAGCCCTGGGTCTCTATTTTTCACAACTGTAAAAACCCTTACTCCTAAGGTAGCCAGAAGACTTCTCGAACCCAAACTATGCACAGTTTTTAAACATACTGCATGTCCATCTCAGATCTTCTGAATCAGCATATGCTGGGTATAGAGACAAAGCATGAATATTCTTAACAATTGTCATACACCAGTAGAATCTGAGAAGAACATTCTCTACAGAAACATCTTCAGAGGCATTTTGCAAATGAAGATTTCTGAAAATGTAAAAGCATGAAATCTCAACTAAATCCCTGTGGTATTTCTTGAACATGTCATGGCTGCATTATCTTTAAGTCATTAAAAAACTTTGTAATCATGAGACAGGTTAAATTAGCACACAAACCACAAATGCTTATGATAATCATCCATTCTTACTGCAGTGGCTCCTAGCCATTCTCCTTAAATGAGCACGTGCCTATTATAATCAGTAGTGATATGCCCCAAACACTGTGTCACCAGAAGGCTTATGTTCACTTCTTTCCACATATTATTATGGATCATAAAAGCTGCCAACTTTCCTGCCAACTAAGGGAGAAAAGTGGTGTTAAACTCACAGAGTCACAGAGTTTGGTCTTTCAATAACTATTCACTGGGTTCTAACTCTGAGTCACTAATGGCAGGACTCTGTTAGGAATAGACTCTGTTAGGAATACAGAAATAACTAGGAAGCCAGACTTCATCCAAAGGAGTTGCAATCTAGAAGATGGGACAGAGACAGACCCAGAGCTTGCTAAATCATGAAACCCAACAGACCAATGCCGTGGAGACATCAAGAGCACAGAGTCATTTCTACAACAGGAGAGGACTGGGTAAGGCATCCCTCAAGATTCTCCCAAGCAACCTTGAATAAGGCTGCCAAAGACTGGGTAGACTGGTTTGCTTACCTCTGACAGTGAGGAAGGAGAAGCATAGTAGGCTCGAATCCAGGCTCTGTTGGTAAGTGAGAATACTATGATAGCTTCCCTTTGCCTTCTCCCCTGTCTCAATGCTGGGTGGCAAATGTCATAAACTGGTCTCAGATGCCCCAATACAAACGTACTGGTGAACAAAATATTCTCCTGGAACTTTATTACATTTCTTGCATTTCAAAAAACAGTTTCCTGTCTACTACACTGAAGTGACTGGGTTTGCCGATCAAAATGTATACATACTTTGCATTTTAGAGTTTAGAGAGAAGGGTAAACAAAGACATGGACAAGAAAGGCATAATGACATATGTTCATCATAAGAGCACATGTAAAACACAACAGACTGGCAAGGATGAGTTATTAACTGAGAAGTAGTGTCTCTGGCTCACATAGAGAGGATTTATCTGACAAGAAAATATTTGATCCTCAACTCAACCAAAGTAAGGATGTGAGACCCTAAAGACTTAAATTTAAAAGATCTGTCTTAGGTTGGATGTGAGTTTTCTCTGACAGGATGTGTTTTATCTTTATTAAGGTAATACCTTTGCTGATATTAATGTTGGAGACAGTTGTGGCTCGTTGAAAGGTGGAGCTTTGTTAGAGGAAAGAATGTCACAGGAGGCAGGCCTTAAGGTTTGGTAGCCCAGCCTTGCTTCCTCTCTGTAACAGTTACTCTTATCTGTTGCTATGAGAGAGCATAAAAAGTCAAACGACTTAAAGGAGAAAGGGAGATTTATTCGGCTTATGGTTCCAGAGGGGAGATATAGTTTTTCATGGTGGAGGAGGCACGACTGGCTGTCTGAAGCTGGAATCAGGCTAAGTCACTCCTATCCATGAGGCTGAGAGCTGTAAGACTGCTGCTTCAAAAGGAAAAATTCTCCTGGAGGCAGGGTGGGATTAATCCACCTCAAGTCCAGCAAGGCTCCAGCTCTCAAATGTGCCATGGCCTTCCAAAACACATGAGACGGTGGGGGACACATTTCAAACCATGACACTCTCATTTTACTCTTGTTCTTTTTGCCTTCTTGATGACTGCAGTGACATGAATCACCTGCTTCTACCTTCAGCAGTGCATTCTGCTATGTAATTCTTGCCATAATGAACCTTTCTGGAACTATAGCCAAATAAATATCTCTTTGCTCGCTTATGTTGCCTGAGTGTGACTATTGTCTCACTGCAGCTGAAAGAGTAAAAAAAGGTGAAAACCAATTCTATGATATCAATTTTAACAAATTTATCATATAGAAAACCATTGCAGAATATAATCATAAATACATAAATCATAATCATAAAAACAGCATGCATTATTTCCCATGATTCTGTAAGTTTGATAGCTTTTTAGGTTTGAAGCAGCCAACTTGGGGTTAGGTATCTTATACAGAACACATTCACATACGTGGACACTTGGCTAGAATGAATTATGTAGCCAGAGCATTTGTCCTATGGCCTCTTATCTTCTGGGTGATTAACCTAGTATGCTGGCTAGTTACAGATGTCAGCTTGAAAATTGAGGGCTGAGCTTTCAAGCACATTTGTGAAACATTTATAAGTTAAGGCAAACTCTGAACAAGCTGTGAGGTATTATCTAATTGATTCTGGAAGATCCAGTCCATGGTGGGTAGTGCCAGTCCCTGGAGAGGTACATAAGATGGAGAGAGCTGGTTCAGTACTTTAGCAGACTCACAGTCCAGCAAATGAAAAGTTTTGCCCCTGATGCAGCAATTTCTGTAGATATGGTGTGGCCAGGTTATCAACTCTCCTGACGAGCTGGACTATAAACTGTAACCAGAATCATGGGCAAGAATAAAACTGCTTGTTCCCTCAAATTGTTTAATTGTGCATTTATCAGCAACACGAATCCAAGCTTCAACATCTGGACTTTTCTCACATAAGTAAAAGAATTTTCTGCAACAGGAGAAGGCAAGCCCACTAAACACAAGCTTTTCATACTTCATCTTGCATCATGGATGGGGATTTCCATTAGCCAGAGACAAGTCACAGGTGCAAACCAGATTTCAGGAGTGGAAACAGAGAGTCTACCTTTAGAAGAACAGCAAAGTCAACATCACAGTTCACAGGAATATATGCATATACAGATGGGAGGAAGGACCATGGTCACCTTTGAAAACAATCTGTTTACATTAAGTTGTATCATCAATCATGGATTCAGCTCAGCTGAATTAAATTAAATTAAATTAAAACTATTTCAAAAACAATTACAGAAAGAATGCATCTGTATTGAATGTGTATACACATTTTTCAGTTACTCTTCCCTAAACAATTTATGATTATATATGACAACTAGATGTATAATACAAAAGAGCTTATAACACTAATAGTTGTATGACAACTTTTAACATAGCCATTAACATCGTATCAGGGATAATACCTACAGAGGATGTGAAGTATGTGGGAGAGGGGACATGGATAACTTATAATGCAAATACTATACCTTATAAAGTTTTGAGAATACTCAAATTTTGGTGTCTACAGGAGTCCTAGAATTACCTACAGATGCCAAGAGATAAACATGTATATTAAACTACTAGGTAATACAAACCATTTTTACAAAACTACTAGGATAATTTCACTGTATTTGGGAGCAAGGCCAAGAGGGGAGAAATAATCTGAAAATATCTTTCTAAGTGGAGTCTAACACATCTTTAGCACCCTTTCTACTACAATACCTATCATAAAATGTTGTTGGTCAAGTTGTACTATTGAAGCCATTATTATTAACAGTATGAATTGTATTACTGAAATCATCCTTTGGGAAGGAAAGCAGAAGTATGGCAGGAACAACTGTCAATCAACATTGCTAATGTAGAGAAACAAGCGCATGCTGGAGAAGCTCAGTCCTTGGTATGTGGGATAGGGGCTTAATATATCACTTAATATATCACTTCTACTGGGTCAGTGGCTGAACTGAAGTGTTTCTGGCATCATGAAGCAATGTCAGACACCCTCTCACCCTGGGGGCCTCCAAAACCCAGGCTGCACTTTGGTTAGAATGTTAGCAAACTAAGCCTCCTTACAAAGCACATCCGGCACTGAAAGTCAATACATGAAGTCCTCTCCCCACCCAGAAGGTGAATTGATATTGAATTGAATCCTCCTTGTGCTGTTACAAAATAAGCCCTTAAAAAACAATGAGCAAATGGAAAATAGAGTGTCTTTTATTGATTGTGATGTTTCCACTTAACTCAATTCCGGCAGGGGAGCTTCTGAGGTGGCACACGTGCACGGAGCAAGGGCACAGGGAGGTCGATACTTCTGAGGAAACTGGACAGTCTAGTCTGCCTAATGGATCTCTCCAATTTCCTCCATTGGAAACTGACTTGGGATTAGTCACTGGACAGAATTTTCACCTGTTCCTCAGCCAATGATTGCCTTCCAAACAATGTTGGTAAATGTCAGCTGAGCATCCAGCTTTCCTTCACGAGATGAAAGGCTCTTCTTAAAGTCACCTTCAGCCAACACTGAGGTGTTCTCTGCCTTCCTCGACATAGTCTTTGATTTTTCTGTGTTTATTTTTCTTAGAACAAGGCTAGTAAGATACATGTTCCCAGAATCATACAGCACACATGTGTGCCCACATAAACACATGCACACACAGTATAAGGAAAAAACTGCCTTGAACTACTGGATAATTATTTACCATAGTACTTTATGTTTCTTCCTTGACTTTCCATGCAGTTTGAACATTATTTCTAATGCATTTTTCATATTGGAATAACTTCAGATGGCCAGAAGTGTCACAACTAGTACAGTGAGCTCCCTAGTGTCACCACATTCCTCAGTACATTTGTCAAGACCAAGGAAACAACACTTGGTAAAATCTTGGATTTCACCAGGCTTGCACTGATGGTCTCTTCCTGCTGCATGGTTCCATTCACAGAAACCCACTTTGTCTAGTCCTCAGTGCTTCAAGTTATACTCTGGACTACTTCTTGGTCTTCCCTTAAAATGGTCTTGACATTTCCAACGACCCCTAGTGAGGTATTGTGTAGCGTAAGTCTGGATTGACTTACTCGTGGCTTCTCATGATTATCTCAGGATTAGGCATTTAGGGAAAAAAAAAGTGTCACACGGGTTTGTTTCTCACTCAGCCTCTTTGAAAGACAAATTCTATTGTAATATCTCATCAGCAATGATGCTGAATTGACCATGTGGTCAGATATTATTTGTCAGTGGAGAAACCTTCCTTTGTAAACCTTTCATGAATTCATGCATCTATTCACAAAGTCATTAAAAAAAAGCGGCTAAGACTGAAACTGCCACTCATAATCAGGTGACCTTTAGAAATACTATCTTGCTCCCATAATGAAACTGAAAGCATCACAATAATGTTATACAGAATAAGAGAAGCTGATGTTTGTATTGGGTGACAAAGGATGAAAGAGAAAAAAGGTATGAACTTTTGTTCAAAAGGTATGAAAACTTGTATTTTCCCCTGTTATATATTGACAAAGTTTGTTTTTTTTTTTAAATCAGATACGAGTCTATAAGGGTTATCGGTCTTCATCAATCTTTATGGAATCAGTTGTGGAACTCTTTTCAAGTCACAAGCCTATCAGGTTGGCACTCACTTCAAAACTCTAGCTGTTTTAAATTGAAATTAGCAATCTCCAACCTAAAACTTACTTCGAATTTCAGAAGAACCCAAAACATGAGTCTGTGTGATAAATCCTGTTATATCATGGAAAATAAACAAAAAGAAGAGTTTAATCTTTTGAGAATCTTATTGATATTAGGCCAGCAAGATGGCTCAAGCAATAAAGACACCTACCTGCAAACCCAGTGACTTGAGTTGAATCCTCAAAGCCCACCTAGTGGAAACAGAATAGACTTCCAAAAAGTGGTCCTCTGACTTCCACAGTATGTGCTACAGCATCCACATGTCTCCTCACATCCCCCTTCTCTCAAATAAATAAGAACATTAATGATGTAGCCCTCTAGTACATAAAAAGTATTCCTGACATGGTAGCAAAACCCATTCTGCATTTCAACGCAATAATCTCACTCAGAAGAAATGCAGGGTCTGGATCCAACCTCCTCAACAGTCAGGAATCAGAAGGTGCATTTTACCTAAGTCTCCAGGTAACCCATCTGCCATAGCAGTTTGAGAATTTGGTCTTAGGGTTTACCTGTGAAGGCTTAGATGCAAAAAATAAAATAAAATAAAAATAAAAACCATTGAGCTCATGAAAAATACATTACAAGAACTGTGTTTATGCTGATGGCAATGTGTTTTAAGAGCACATTTTACTAAAGAAGTTTGATATCTTAGTTGGAGTTATGCCATTTGCTTTACTTTTTAGAGCACAAGTGTTCTATTGGACAAATCTGCTAAGTTAAGTTATTCAAAGTGTAGAGAGCCAACTAGCAGAAAGTGGTATTGGATGCCACTTGATAAGAAGGAAATCTCATTTTTAGATTAAAAAAAAAAGCATGGTAGACTGAGAGAAATTAAAATCATGAGCTTTCCATGAAAAACAGAGCTATAGAAGAAGCCCACTGGCATCTAACTCACGGGTGCTTTCTGGAGGCCCTCAAGGAAAAGGCTATAGCCTAAGACCTTAGGGATGTCCGTGTATACTGGAAATATCTCATATATTAGACTGTCTCTCTCTGGTTCATGATAGGCCTCAGGAACGCTTATTCTTTAGTTTTCGGCTGGCCATCCTAACACTCACAGGAAAATAGGAGAGCTCTTCCATGTCCCTCTCGCATCTCTCCTTCCAAGTCCCATGTGTGGATTTGCCTACAGATTCCAAGCTTCTGGAAGGACAGGATGCTCAATTTCCACTGTTCTCCCTCCGGAAGGATGTGGCCTTTCTCACCAACTTTTTTTTTATTTTTCTGCCTCTGTGTGTTTCTTTCCCTTTCTGCCTTTTTCATGTTTCTTAGCCCTAGGGCGACTTTATGAGTCACCACCATGCTTGGATATGGTGTCCTTAGAGAACATCCAAAAGTGATGATGACCAAGAGAGAACCACCTCCCCCCAAAATAAAAGTTTATATCAAAGACCGTAGGTAAACCATTTAAATGCAATCTTGCCTTTTAAGAAGAGATAGAAAATATCCCCAAAATAGAGATCTAGAAAAACTTAAAATTGCTTAGGTAGAATTTCATCTCATAGTTGAGAGATGACTTGGGACAAATTCTTTCCCCACTGTGTGCTGATGTTATTTGTCTACCAATGAGCATGCTAGATTCCTGATTTTTATTTTGAATCATTACAGGAGTATGAGATTTGCGGCATGCTTTAGTGTGGCACGGACCACTGTAACTTAGCTATTGACTGAAGGTTCATGGAACAAGATTCACAGACTCACACAGCAGCCTTCCTTACTCATTGCCAGAATGTTTGGGCTCAGCTTTAACGAAAAAAAGAAATATATCCCAAAAGAAGTTGTAGCTCTAGATACAGGTATAGACAGAAGTTAATGATAAATATGATTGAAGTAGATTGTGGCAGGAACAAAGACTTGCCAACAATTTTGGGTGAGATCTTTTCACATAATAGAATAGCTCATAGGCAAAAGAACCAATGGAAGCCAAATTGCCAGTTGCTGAACGTGCAATAGAGGCATGGATGTGAACATGGATAGGAGGAAACTTCTGGAAGCATACAAAGTAGGATTTATATTCAGCTCTGTTCCTTACCTTCTGTGTGACTCTAGACAAGGTACTCAACCTCTCTGAACATTCTTCATTTCCCTTATCTGTAAACTTAGGGTGATGAGAAATACTTCAAAGGAGTGTCATTAAGCTAAGACAATGATAAGAAATACTTCAAAGGGACATCATACAATTTTCATGACATAATATGCAGGTACCCGCACTTACACTAAAAGAAAGCTATTATCAGTACCATCGCCACCACATACAAATGCACACTGAATGCTTTGCTCGATGCTAGGGACATGTAAGGTCAATAAATGATAGCTGTTATTATTGTGCTGTTGGTAATGGCTTTACTGTATTCCAGGATTTCAAATCTCAGAAAACTGATAAAATGAATTGAAAATTGAAACACCAAGTAAATTCTTTCTAGTTCATGCTGGCTTCTCTGTATACCTACCTGTTCTCACACAAGCCTGGATATTGTGTCTTCTGATTCCTCCTTAGGGTTGGGGAAGGTCCCCTGACACTTGAACCTGACAAGATGGGTAAAGTCAATTACAACTGGGGACAGGCATCAGCCCAGGGACAAGCTGCAATGTTTTTCCAAGAGACATAACAAAGGTCGCCCCAGAGACAACTTTTCTTAACTGCTGATGATCCCGGGCATCAGAGAAGCCAAACAGCCCTCTGCTTGACTATCCTGCCCGCAATCCTGCATTTTGACAGCTACAATTCTTCCTTTTTCAATTTCAATTCTTATTGATTTTCAAGATTCTCATTTCGGAGATGTATGCCTTCATTGTACTACCGTGTTTAGCCATTTATCTGTGCCTGCTTTTCTATGCCTGATTGATCCTCTTGTACCGGAGCTGTGGGGGTGAGGGAAACACGGGGGCTGCTTCTCAGGTTCCATCCACCCACAAGCTATGAAGCACAGATTTGTCACCCTGTCGCGGGAGGGAAACGCTCTAGGCCAGCGGAGGCTCACAGTTGGTAAGGAAGCAGCGCAAGCTGGCAATGAACTAGTTCTGAAAAGAAAGATGTACATTAGGGACAAGTTGCTCCCGGGCCGGGCAAGAGTGACAGAAATGTTGCTTGGTATTCTTTCTTTCTCTCAAGCTTCCTTTGGGTAAGTCACAAGGAGAATCACAGTCACCGACTGCGGACTTAACCGGGGTCTGGTTACAGGCAGAAATAGTGGTCATTTCCCCCACTTATCACGTAAAGTAAACAGCTAGAAGGGATTTTAAGAAGCATAAAGAAGACAAACGAAATAAACCTGGATGGAAATAAATTTCTTGTTAGCCAGTTTTCTTTTTTTTAAGAAATAAGTTCTGGAGTAAACAATGAATGAAAGGATGAATGGCAAATGTTCCATAAGAAAGTACGAATACTTGGGAAGGCTGGTATGCAGCTGAGTGGCGCAGACTAGCCCAGCATATGCTAGACACTGGTTCCAGTTCAAGGACTGAGAAATGAAAAAGTGTTTAAGAATTAAAAGTCCTTCTATTTTCCCATTAGTTTGCTCTAGTGACTGTGGATTTTTTTTTTTTTTTCCTCAGTGATGTTAACTGGAGTCATGTTGTTACTAGAGAACTGAAAAATCACTGGGATCTTTGGGGGATGCAGCCCAAGAGGCAGGAGATGTCCTGAGGGGCCCAGCTACAATCCCATATGAAGCCTTGACGCAAAAATCTGAGGGTCATGAAAACCTTGGCAGCGCTAAGTAATTCCTGAACGTGTGACATCCAGAAATCAATTTAAGATGCAATGTGAAATGAGTCAGAGGTGTTTTAGGCAACAGAGGGTCATTTTGAGTTGCAGAAGCTCACTATACAGCTTTGAATCTGAGCACGTGACACACTTCATGCAGTCCCACCACAGGATATCAGTGCTGTCTGAGACACCTTCACTCGGACTAGACTATTGTGTATTATATAAACTGCAGCATTTTACTATACATATAAAATTTCTGCTCTTAGAGAAACATAGTGGTTTATAAAAAACAGACTTTAAGATATTTTCGCGTTGTCATTCCTCCATCTGCAAGAGTCTACCTTTGAACTATATTTTAATAGCACGCTTATTTTAAAAATTGCTCTTTGAGCTGTGGATTTGAGTTTTACAAAAAATTGTTAATGAATTTTGGGTTTGGAGTTGGACAGGATTTGCAGCAGTTTATGAAATGGCTCTGAACATACCACTGCCCATTTCAACTATATATTTATTTAAATGACATTCCCAACATTGACAATCATAAAAATGGGATGCCCATCAACTGAAGAATGTTGAAGATACTCTATGTCCTATCTTATCAAGCACTTAGATAAGACTCAACTCTTTATGTTAAAGTAAGTAAACATACCCAGCTCATCAGTATGCATATCTGTTTTGCTTTTAATAATGGTGAAATTATATACATCCAAAAGGAATTATTTCAAAAAAATTTCATTGTGACTTATTATCAATAAATATTTGTCACAAATACCTATTTTTCTATACCTGTATATCTAGGGTTGCATAAAAATTTCTGTCAGAAGGGGCGGTAAGTTTAAGACATCCTGTCCTAGGTCACCTTCTCTTACTAAGAATCAAACAAGAAACCAGAAAAAAGGTGATAAGATCTTTCACTGAAACTGAGCAATGCATGCTGCAAGAGTCAGCAGAGGCAGGCAATCTAGAACACAACCAAGAACCAATCACATGAGTCTTTGTTCATTGAGACATATTAAAAGGTGGCCTAGAAAATTGCCTTCCACTCAGAAAAATTTGAGCTTCTTGTGCACAAACCAGTCTCACTTTGTATTAGCTACTTATGCCACAAAATGTCTAAGAAGAGGCAGCTTAAGGGTTTATTTTGATTTGCAATTTGTGGGGATGAAGTCCATCATGACAAAGAAGGCACAGTGGCAGGAGTGGAAGGCCAGATGGGTAAACTGCTTGGGTAGCTAGGAAGCAGAGAATAGATAGGAAGTAGGGGCCCTGGCTTTAAAACCTCCCTGTGACTCCCTATATTCACAAGGCTTCACCTCCAAAAAGGCTCCACGATCTTCCCCAAAGGCACCAGCAACTAGAGAACAAGTATTCAAATACAGAAGCCAATAGGAGACATTTCACATTATAACCACAATATACCTTTACTGACCAACTGCAGAAGAAATAATTAACTACAATATTACAGGCAATTTAACTTCAAAGCCAATTAAAAGCTGTTCTGCCTGGCTGTAGACTCAGGAGGGGGTTCTTGAGATAGGAGACAACTAATTCATTTGATTATCCTGACTTTACCTTTTAGTCTTCTTTAGCCTTGGGCCAGGAATGAATTCTCTGATGGCACCTACTGTTATCAGCTTACTTCTTAGTTTTGCTAGCCACTGCCTTAAGGACTTTGTTTGTTTGTTTGTTTGTTTGTTTGTTTCTATTAAATAGTAACAAGCAGTTTGAAGATTGGTGATTGAAAGCTTTGGTCAACCATTTTGGGAATTTGTTCCCTCTTCTAATTCCTTAACTCCTCCTCACCTGCTCTTAGGAATATCCATATTGCCCTCTTACCCTTGCTTCTGAAAATACTTTCCAAACTCTCAGGAACATGGAAGAACTGGCAGTCATGGGACTGCCTCCTCATAACTTGACCCGACATTACATGAGACCTATGTATGCTTAAAAATAATCCATTGTTTATTAGGAATTCACAATGCAGCTGGGCTTTTTGGAACCTCCTTCTACTAAAAATTGTTTACTTGAAATCCAAATTTGACCAGCAGGTTTTTTTTTCCTTTTCATTTATTTGTGTGTGTGTGTGTGTGTGTGTGTGTGTGTGTGTGTGTATGAGACAGAAAGAGAGAGAGAGAGAGAGAGAGAGAGAGAGAGAGAGAGAGAGAGAGAGAGAGAGAGAAAAGGGCATTGTGTCCCTGTGGAGACCCAAGGGTGACTTCAGGAATTATCCTGGATTGTTTATACTTCCTTTTGCTTCACTCTGGGATTTCTCAGGCTCTGCCCGCCAGGACCAGAAGTACAGGCCACCGCCATTTTTGCCTGGCGATTGAGACACATTTTGACTAAAAATTGTTTATTGTTCTTTGGAAGTTCTAGCAACCAGACAGAGCACAGTGTCTTTTATCTGGCACCTAGGCCTGTTCGCATGCTAGCCTGCTTACTAGATTGTCCTCATAAAATGGGGCGGCTCTTCTCATTCCACAAGGAATGTTACTTCGAATGCCCTGCTCTTGTCAATCTTCTGGGAGTCTGAGATAAACTGTGTTTTTCTTTTCATGCAGGTTTCTAGTGTCATCCTAATCCTGCCACATCTTTTCTCAGGCTGGAGGCTTCCTTACTGACATGAGACTATGACCCTTAAGAACAGCCGCTCTAGAGGGAAAAGGTAATCATAGCTACTGGCACTAATGTCAAATTGCACATGTGGGTGGACTATATTGAGCAAAATGACCCCCCCACCCCAGAGAGATGTGGTCTGCCTACACATGCTGTTTAGCACCACACCAAGACAGGAGCTTGCATGTGGGCATGTGTTGGTAACGATTTGTTCTTGAGATAGTGAACATTCTAGAAGCATGAACCTGTTCTCCATGCTGTGAAACTGTTTCAGGATCTGGAAATTTGACTTTGCTAGGTCGAGTTCTCAGTCCCTTCGTTTGGAAGGTTTCATAACCTACATTTTGCACATTCAGAGAACACCGAGGTCAGCTCCCTGCACGCTGAGCCTGGAGAAACCAGCTCATGGGGCTGCATTTTCATGACCCTCATGCAGCTCTCTACCAGGACAGCGGCAGTTCAATTCACTTTATGAACGGATAATTCGGGGCTGGAGAGGTGGTTCAGGGGTAAAGCCTCTGCCTTGCAGGCGGAAGGTCCTGCGTTCTGATCCTAGACCCCACATATAGATGTCGGGCAGCAGCAGGGTCGGCCTGCGCGTTTCTGGTCCTGGTAGGGCGGAGCCTGTGAATCCTGGGGCAGAGTAAACAAGGAGGAGATGGAGGCGGTCCATGGTGGTTCCTAAATTTGCCCATGGTTCTACACGCGCACACACACACAATTGAATAAATAAGAAATAATAAAAAAAATTTAAGAACAGATAATTCTAACAAGGTATGTGGGAAACAGGCCCACTTAACAATCTGGAATTTCAGAAGTTTCCAGTTAATATTTTGTGTAGCACTGCAGCTTATATGGCCCATTTTGAGACTTTGTTCTCTGAGTTAAGTTTGGAAGGCAGAGTTTAGCTTTTATCAACAAACATTTAAATATACAGTCACAAGGAAGGGAGAGTGGGAAAGAGAAAGGAAATAGGGTAAGAATCATCAATTCAAATGAAAGAGTCAAAGATGCCTGTTGAATCTGGTGCAATTAAATGGCCCTGAAATGTGTCTCTGTGGGGCTGGAACAAACCTATAAAATACATCAAATCTAGGTAGTCCAAAAGTCAGCAGTGTGCCTCTTCCATGTTGGGATAATGTGATTCTATGGTGAATGAGTACAGGATTGGCAGGCACACAAATGGCAAAATGTAAAAAAAAAAACAAAAAACAAAAAAAAACACTTAATGATGTTCAATGTTTTCTAATCTTTCCTCAGATTTTTAAAACCACCTATGAAATATGAAATCCATCAATCCCACATGTGAGATATGGAGACATGTTTTAAAGCGCATAAAGTTTTCATTGCCATGGATATAATCAGAGATACAACTTCCAGTTCCCTGGTCAGAAGTTCCTACATGCTAGAGCACTATGTCACAGGACTATCATAAAGATGGTGGATAGGAGTAAGCAGACTTTTCTGTCTTAAAGAGTTTTATATGTTACCTCCTTCTCTTTCTCATTTATCTATCTGTATACACATATACACGTGTTTATAAATATAGCAAACATACTCAATTTTATGAATACCAGGGCTATTTTACCTCTTTTTAAAGACTAGAAGAGGCAATATGAGAAATAGTCAGTAGATCTGATACATATCAGATCATGAGTTATTAGAGTTATTGAGGAAAAGAGGCAAAAAGAAGGAAAAGACCAATAAGAGGCCTGAGAAGAGAGCCTGTGAGAGGAAACCCAGATAAGAGCAGCAGGCAGACAATAGAATACAGAGAGGATGACGGCTAAGAACCATACAGCTAAGCACACTCACAAGCAGGGGCGACATGCCTGTCTTCTTGCCACCGCAGTCCCACCGTGCGGGGCTCTCATGGCTGGCTGGCGTCCCCTGGTCGAGGCTACCTCAGAGCAGCACCACGCCCGTGTCGCCAGATCCCCAACCAGCTCCTTTCACTCTGCTGTTTACTTGTACCACAGCTGTCTCTCCTGCTAGAGAACAAATCAATGCTCCTAAAACAATAATGACTCTGGAGCTGAAATCCATTTCTGCTTCATCATAGTAGCTCCTGACACAGGTTCCAGCGTCTGTTAGACCCTCAATCAGTCTTTGTTGAATTGAGATGAAAGTGAGGTTGACCAGTCTAATTTACCACCTTGGGTAAATACATCAGCCCCTGCTTAGAAACATGAATTTTTATCTGCACCATGACAAAGCTTTGCCTTGTTACAAAGAGGTGAATATAAACATTGAGTTTTCATCAACAGAACAACATAGGTTCTGAGGTGAAAGAAAGGAATGATAAGCAGGAGAAAGGCCCTTGGAAGGTTCCATTTTATGTTCCCCCATGAAGTCTTTTCCATTTTAATTCGGAACTCATGGAAGCAATCCTGCTGAGTAAGCCAGGGAAAACTTATCAGACATCTGAGGATTGCGTCTATGTCCATGACTTCCAATGAGCTTCATTGAAAGTGTGTGCTGTATGTTGGGGCAGACATGGGGGATGTCAGTCACATCCGTGGGATGACTCTGCATATAACCCAGCTACGCGCTGATGGAAAGACCGGATAAACAGAATGAGAGAAGGCATCCAATACACTCATGGACGTATCCAAGATGCATGTAAGAACTATTCTTTTTTTTTTTCCATAGAAGCAACGTAATTCAAAAGAAAAAATTATAGGGAAACGTGCTCTATTTGATATGATACTTGCTAAAGGAGAGTCTTTGCCAAGAATTAGGGTATTCTTCTATAGGAGACCCAAGATATTCCTGAAAGCCAAACAATTTTCCTCAAAGGGGCTAGAGAGATGGCTCAGAAGTTGACTTTGCTTTGCAAGCAGAAAAACCTGAGTTCAGATTCCAGATCCCATATAAAATGCCAGGTGGAAATGGTGACAGCCTATATTCTAGCCCTAGAAGGTAAAGCCTGGGAAATCCCAGAAAAAAACTGAAAGGAGGTAGAAACAATTCAATATGAATCCTGAAGTCAACCTTGGGCCTCCATAGGCACACACAATGTCCTCTGATACACTTGTACACACACACGTATATACACACATACACACACATACGCAAAATAAATTAAAAAATTAAATTTTAAACAATTCCTCAAAGGAGACCAGATGGGGAATGAAAATGAAGACCAGCAATGCATTTATGGTTCTCTCTTGTTTCAGTCAGAAATCTAAATTATTATGAACATTTATCAAGGGTACTGAGATGAATACTTCATAATTGTAACATAGGAAAAATAAATCTCTTCATTGGGCTAAGGAAAGCTAAGATTGCTAAGATTGTGCAGTTTAAAAGGCTTTAATGAATAAATTAACCGTAATACATCCACTTAGTGGGGTGCTACTCTAGAAAAAAGAAAGGCATGAGCCACCAAGATACAGAAGAAACCAATGTGTGACACTAGTGACAGAAACTAATCCAAGTATCAGTGGTTCACCTCAACCGGAAGAAGAAAGATGAACAGGCAGAATGTGGGCTTTATAGGGCAGTGAAACTACTCTAAACTGGCATTATAGTGGTCAATACATGTCTTTATGCATTTGGCAAAACCTATAGAATGTAAAATGCACAGAATGAAACTACTGCTAACTGCAGACTTTCCACAATAACAATGTGGTGATTTGGGCTCATCGGGCATAGCAAATGAGCCCCATTAATGAGAGGTGCTAATAAAAGGGAGCAGCAGGGGTGGCAAGGAGACCTGTAAGAGGACACATAGAATGTCTGTGGTTTTAGTTCAATATTTCTGTAGGCAGAAACTGCTTCAAAACGGCTTATTAATTTTTAAAGCAGCCACATAAAAATATAATTTACCACAACAAAAAATGTTAAATCAAAACGTGTATCATTCAATTGCAAACCTGTTTTGGGGGTGCAGGGTTAGAAATACAGTGTAGGGGGCTTCTTGCATTATTCATGGTACACAGCAGTGATTTTGAGGGAGAGAACAGCACACGCTTTAAAACTACAAAAAGACAAAGGGATGTAGGGGCCCAGACCATGTATCTTACCACCAACCTGGCAACCAGGGAGCGCGGAGCTAGGAAAGCAGTCTAAGTGAAGGGAGATGGCAAAGAGCCCAGAGAAGGAACCCAGTGAATATGGAAGGCTTTTGAGCAGAAGGAAAATGCACAGGACAGGGCTCGGAGAAATATTCTCAAAGTCACCTGACTTTGGAATTTTAAGGGTGAGGCAGAGGCAGCTAAGAAGCAATGTTCAGAAAATGAATTTTCAAGTGTCCTTTCTCTTCTAAAAGTCTCCCCAAGAGTATACAGTAGGTTGTCACTCAAGAACTGTTCAAAAGCTTCTAGTGCTTTCTCACCACTGATTTTCCTTTCACCAGTTCCCCATGTTGCCTTCCGTAGGAAGAATCATGCACGTTCAAATGTTTCCAGACACTGTGTTCTGAGAGAATAGCATAAGACGAACCCACGCAATTCATTCTGCTGTGGATCCTCACAGTGTGCAGAGATACCAAGCATGGGTTCTGAAATGGTCCCTAACTGATGCCCTGTGGTTTGCTGGGGTACCCACAAAATCATCTTTAAAAATCGAAAAGGAAATCTGAATGCATGCTTTCTACTGAGATTGAACATTAGCTTGACCAAGTTCCTAACAGGATGCTCAAGAAAGCCATGAGATACCTTTATCCTTTGAAGATATGAATTATTAGTACACAACCAATGGATGAAGAAAGTTTGGGGAGGAATTGGATAAAAGTGGATCCACACTGTACATTAAACTCTCCTCAGAATAAAAGGAAGCACAAGGACAGAAGAGGCATTGGTGGAGAGGTTGAAGATGCCGTATGTGCTCAGCCAGAGGAAGGGGAAGTTGCTGTCGGAGACTCACAGGCACAAAGTAGTGTTCTTCACTGGGAACAGGGTTTACTGCTCAGGAGGAAAAGTTAATTTTGATCTTGGTTGACAGGATATCCTAGATGGCTTATGAACATTGGCTATTGGTTCCTATGTTGGCTTTAAAACATTAATTGTAATTGGTATTAATTTTCTCTAATTTTCTCAACTGTAATAGAAATATTAATTCATGTTGCAACAATATGTTCACATTAACAGTGTTCTGTATGGGAAATAACATGAAATAGCCAGAAATCAATTAGGAGAGTTAGCTTCCTTCTCTCGCCTGCATTGCTCTGCCTGCCCCAACTCAAGTGCAGTCCACTCCATCCCATCATCACAGGTTGGCAGGGAGGGGAGGGCATGTCTTTTTATGAAGCTTCCAGAAGGGGCAGTGAGTGATTCCTGTGTTACTTTATTCCAGATCCAAAGGAAAGGTATCCATATAGCAGTGTCCTGCCTTGTGGTTGGCTGTTGATGCTTTCTACTTTGCCATAAACAGGAGTCACTAAGGATCAGAGCATGGGGAACTAGAAGCCAGATGTATCTGGCACAACTTCAGAAGGCATGTCTGAAGGAGGAATATCTCTGTGAAATATCTTTATGAATGTTTTAAGTCATGATATTACAAGTATCAGTCTTGTTTACTATCCCTAAGTGTCCAGAGCTATCTGGCAAACGTGAGCATGGAACTCAGAGATTTAAGACTTTAAAAAGTAATCTCTGGGATGAAGAATGTTATGCCCTTTTTTTCTAATCCTTGTCATAGCAGTAAACACCATGCATAGAGGATATCAGGGTAGAGAATGGGGAACTTAAAAAAAATAACCTAGCAACTATAATACCCTTATGTGTCAAATTCTGTCCAATGACTTCATAGATACTAAGCAAGTGCTATCATAATTAGAACTCTGAGGAAATTGCTTTTCCTTGCAAAGAAATCCTATGAACCCATTAAAATCTCTAATTTTGGGAATCACAATAATCTTAAACCATTCCTGACAGATGATGCTAGGGTCGCGCAGATGTAGACAATTCAGAATATGAAAATTTTTTTCTGTCATTAAGGTATGATGGCAATTTCTTTCCTGATCTTCAGCGGATAGGTGAGAGGCTCTCACGTAAAAGACAGTGGGACGTGGAGGGCCGAGCCGGATGCCGCTGGAGTCTTGGTTCCTGCTCTCCTGCTGTGACAGAACACTTTGACAAAGCATCTTTAGGAAGGAAGCGTTTATTATGACTAAAGTTTCCAGGGCACAGTCCCTCAAGAAGGGAGCATTGAGGGAGCAGGAGCTGGAAGCAGCTGGTCATGGCGTTTGCAGTCATGAAGACCAAAGCAGGATTCTGCTCCACCCAGATGCTTCCCCTCTTCTTCCCCCCATCTCAATTAATCTAGTCAAGATTATTCCACGAGGCATGCCAGAGACCCTTCTCCTGGGTCATTCTAGATGAACTGTTTTGGGCAGCTTTTTTGAGAATGACTGACTAAGGGACTTTTGACAATTATAACAAATGCACTGTCTGGACAGTGGGTTTATATAAAATGTAAATGGTCACTTGAAGATAGTTTCCTATATAGCAGAGAGAACAAACAGGAATGTCTATGCCCTGTAGTCTCATTTATTTTAATTTTTAAAAAAATTATTCAACATTCTTTTAATGTAGTTTTGCATATGAGTCACTTTTATTTTCCAAACTATCACTGTCCTTGCCACTACATGTTTTTTAAGCTTCATTTTTGAAGATCACCCATGAGGACTCAGTAAGTAATATATTGTCCAATGGGAAGAGACCAAGTGAATGAATGGCACTATGTCAATACAATGTAACACAATGTCATGAGGACATTGGAACTTATGTTTGCACAGTCTTGAAACAGAGAAAAGAGGACTCATACTTTCCAACTCCAAACCTGATGATAAATAAAACAGTGTGGTTTGGGCATAATAAGACCCATGTCGATCGATGGAGGAAAATTGAAAGTCTTGAAATCAGCTCAAATGTTTATATTCAATTGATTTTTCAACAAGGGTACTGAGGCCATTCAATGTAGAAAGAATAGTTTTGTGAATAAATGGTACTGGGACACGTAGAGGCTGAAAGTGAGATCCCCACCTCAAATCATTATTTAAAAAATAATGCAAGATGGGTAAAGATCTAAATATAAGAGCTAAAACTGTAAAAAATCCCTACGAGGAAGCATAGAAACGGCCTTGACTTTGGTAATGGACTCATAGCTATGACTCCAGAAGCATGTGTGCACATATGCGCACACATATACACACCGCGCGCGTGCACACACACACACACACACATACACACACATGCACACACACACATACACACAAAATTAAAGTGAGCTTCATGAAAATTTAAGACTGTGGGGCTTAAAGAATCCTATCAATGGGCGGGGGAATGGCTCAGTGATTAAAGTTCTTGCCTCTCAAGCAAAGAGACCTGATTTCAAATCCCCAGATTCCACCTCAAAATGCCAGGCAGGTATGGTGGTCTACCTCTAATTCTAGCTCTGATAGAGCGGGAATTTCCAGAGCAAGCTGGCTTGCCAGAGTAGTCCTAATGGCAAGCTCTGGGTTTAATTAGAGACACAGGCTCAGAACAGGTGGAAGAGTCATCAAGGATGATTGTCTTTGTGCCTCCACAGGTACAAACACTCAAGTGCCCTTTTGTACATATACCTGCATGCACAGTTATAGACATCCATATATCTCATACATGAAAAAGAACCTTATCAATAAAGTTTAAAACAGAGAAAAAAATCTATAGAATAGGAGAAAATGTTTGTGCACAATTTAACTGATAATTAGTAACAGCTGATAATCAATGAGGTTTTGATGTAGTACCCTGACTATATCAGAACTCTTAAGACTGAACAATGGAAAGACAAACAACCCCAATCAAAAGTGACTCAAATAGGTATTTCTCTGAGATTATGGGTGAGGTTTAAGAAAACAAAATGGAAAAGGAGAGACATCAAAATGGAAAAGCAAAACTCAGGCTATCTATGACAAGCCTAAAGCAAGTATCATTCTACACAGGGAAAAACTTGAAGCATTTCAACTTAGATCAGGAATGAGACAAGGTTGCCCATACCACTCCTATGCAATATTATACTTGAAGGCCTAGCCAGAGCAAGAAGGCAGAGAAGGAGATAAAAGGGATACAGATAGGTGAGGAATTTAAAGTATCACTCTTTACAGATGATGTGATTCTGTACTTGAGAGATTCACATGACTCCACCAAGAAACTACCCAAATTAATAAACAATTTCAGTAAAGTGGCAGGCTACAAAATCAACATACAAAAATCAGTAGCCTTCCTTTATGCCAGAGACAAACAAGCTGAGAAAGAAATGAGAGAATCAATCCCATTCACCATAGCTACAAAGAAAATAAAATACCTTGGAATAAATTTAACCAAGGAAGTAAAAGACCTATACAATGAAAACTATAAAACAGTACTGAAAAAAATTAGAGGGTACTAGAAAGTAGAAAGAGGGTACTAGAAAATGGATCAGTAGGATCAATATTGTGAAAATGACCATCCTATACAAGGCAATGTACAGGTTCAATGCAATTCCAATCAAAATCCCAATGCAAAAACAATCTCAAAATTCATATGGAAGAACAAAAGACCACAGTTAGCCAAAACAATTTTGGGAAATAAGAAGATATTGGAGATAGCACCATACCAGATTTCAAACTTTACTACAGAGCTATAGTAATAAAAATAGCTTGGTACTGACACAAAAACAGATACATCGACCAATGGATTAAAATAGAGAAGCCAGATATAAACTCCTAATGCATACAGCCACTTGATTTTTGACAAAGGTACCAAACATGCATGTGGAATAAAGACAGCATCTTCAACAAGTGATATTAGGAAAATTGGACATTTACAAGTAGAAGAATAAATTGCCTCTCTCCTTACACAAAAGTCAACTCCAAATAGATCAGAGACCTTTATATTAAACCTGAAACTCTAAAACTTTTAGAAGAAAGAGTACAGAATACACTTGAGTTGATAAGCCTGTATAAAGATTTTCTAAACAGAACAGCAAATACTCAGGAACTAAGACCAAGAGTCAACAAATGGGACTTCATGAAATTAAAAAACTTCTGTTCTGCAAAAGAAACTGTTAATTGTGCAAAAAGACAATCCACAGAATGGGAGGAAATCTTTGCTAGCTGTGAATCTAATAAAGGATTAGTCTCAAGAATATACAAAGACCTCAAAACACTAAACACCAAGACAGCAAAAATTCCGATTAAAAATGTGCCCTGGAACTAAACAGGGACTTCACTCAAAAAAAAAAAAATAGAAAAACTAATATCTTAAATGATGCTCAACTTCCCTTATTGTCAGAGAAATGCAAATTGGAACTACCCTGTTATACCATCTTACCCCAGTCATAAAGGTTAAGATCCAGAGCACAAACAACAGAGAATGCTTGCAAGGTTATGGAGAAAAAGGGACACTTATTCACTGCTGATGGGAATGTAAACTGGTACAGCCTCTTTGTTGATCAGTGTGGAGGTTCCTCAGAAACTCCATAACAGGATGGTCATTTTCACAATATTGATCCTACTGATCCATTTTCTAGTACCCTCTTTCTACTTTCTAGTACCCTCTAATTTTTTTCAGCACTGTTTTATAGTTTTCATTGTATAGGTCTTTTACTTCCTTGGTTAAATTTATTCCAAGGTATTTTATTTTCTTTGTAGCTATGGTGTAGCTTGTTTGTCTCTGGCATAAAAGAAGGCTACTGATTTTTATATGTTGATTTTGTAGCCTGCCACTTTACTGAAATTGTTTATGGAACTGCCATATGATCCAGCTCTACCACTCCTAGGAATATACCAAAAGTCTCTACATTTTATTACAAAGACACTTGTTCATCTATGTTCATGGCAGCTCTATTCACAATAGCAAGAAAATGGAATCAGCCAACATGGAATCAGCAGAGGAATGGATAGTGAAAATGTGGTACATATACACAATGAATATTACTCAGCCATCAGAAAGGATGAAATACTGGTAAATGGATGGAACTGAAGAACTGAATATTGAACCAGGTATCTCAGACAGAGAAAGTTAAGCATTGCATGTTCTCTTTTATATGCACTGATATCCTTGTCAATGTATCTGGATTGGAATTACTGTAAAAGCCAGAAAATTCAAAAAGGACCAATGAGTGGGAAGGTGAGAAGGAATAGTTAGGGTGAAATCTTTTAAAGGGGGAGATTTAAGATAACATGACAAGTAGGGTGAGAAAGGGAATAATTGGGAAAAATACACAGTGGGGAACGAGGGGATGGGAGATAGGGAGACAGAAGGACTTATAGAAAAACCCTAAAATTATGAGAAATAACCCCCAAGGAACCTCCTATGCTAGTAATATGTCAAAAAATGTTTCAAAGAAAGGAACAAGAATGGGCAGTCCCTATGCAGAGAAGCATAGCATAGGAAAACGGGGGGGGGGGGATCCTGAGCTAATCCACTTAGGACCCAGTGACAAAATTATACTAGATGTAACAGAAATGTGACATTTCCTGATAAAATATTGGTCAGAGAGGTCTCAAAGGCCCTCAAACATTATAGGCTTTTGCCATTGCTCTTGGTCGCTCTCCAAAAAACTGTCCGTAAGACACTATTACTGATGATGCAGCACAAGTGGATCACAGAACATGGGCAAAATACATCAACTAGAACTGGTCTGAGAGCTTCCTCTTTGCTGGATAGCTTCCACAATACTAAGGAATACTGTAGAAGCTACTGGGGCACAGAAAGAATCAAAAGCCTTATCAACTCATGAGCTCTGCAAGTTGCAATAAAAATCACCATAGCAACAGGTGACCACCAATGTAATGGTAGCATGATTATCAAAGAGACAACCAACAGCTTTCTGATTGAACTCAAGACCCTCTTGTCAGAATGGAACACATTCCTGTTATTGCTGTTATTGCTAACTATAACAAGAACCTAAAAAAGGGAAGGAAATAGATGATTAGGGAAAAACAACCAATGAACCTATAGGTAGGAAGACAGTACACCAAACTGCTCTGTAAAAGATGTTATTATACTCATAGATTTGAAGAACACTTAACATTCAGCCTAGAAGTCTTCTACAACACAGGCAGAGGATCTCAACATTCTGACAGGATGCAGCCTAGGGCAGTAGAAGAGCAGTGAAGTGGACAACAATGGTCAGCCATAATGCAGAATACTGGCCACCCAGCAGGGCTGACACAGAATCAGGCCAACCTAATCTCTCCCCATCTTAAGGTTTTGGTAACCTCACAGAAGCGGGGATAGTGAGATTGTAAGAACCTAAAAATGGAAAGACATTCCATTCAAGGCAGAACTGTTGCATCTATGAACTCACTAGAGTGAGACTTGTCCTTACCAGACCTTCATACCAACATGACCCCATAGGTTATCAATGGGAATACAGCTGGATAAATGAAGAGGAATGCCCCTATCAGTGGGGATGGGCCAAAGAAATGAAACTTGGTATGCCACAAAAGGCCTGAACTCCCACAGGAGTAGACAAGCCAGAGGGAACCCTGGGGTCCATAGAGGCAGACAGGCAGAAGGGTGGAAGGGAATGGGATGAATTGTTGAAGGGAAGGGAGAGTTATGGGAGGGAGGGGGGATGGAGGAAAGCAGGGTAAGTAGTCAATTTGCTTGTAAAACTAAAATAATAAAATAATAAAAAAATGAAAGCAAAGCTCTTGTTTACGGCTATTGAGACTATTAAACAATACAGTTTCTGGCACATTTAATCATCTGTGGAAAGTAATTTGGTTTATTCCTCAAAAGGTTTCACATTACACGATCAAGTGACCTGCGTGTTCCATGCCTGTAGATTCATTCTGATTGCAAACTGTTTCCAAAAAAAATTTGTACATTATTTTTTCAATAATACAATTTGCAGTAACAAAAATTAAATGTCCATTAAATGATAAATAGATAAACAAAATGTGATATCCCTATAAGCAATTATTAATCATCGTGAAGCACACATTCATACTATGATAAATTCCAATAAAACTATACAAAGTAGCAGTTTTCATACACATAGACCAAATGTTACATGAATCCAATCTAGGTAAATCAACAAAGGCAGAAAAAAGATAGGTGGCTTTTAGGTCCTGAAGAGGTTAGAGAGGATGAGTTATAGCAAGAGCTGGCTAGCTTAACGGATAAGAAGAAATAGCGGCTCTCTCTATCCTCAGGACCTTTCAGCCCCACATGAAATCCACCCTTCTCACTGCATAAAATAGCTCCGAGCAAAAATTGAGTGATAGGCATGGATAGCCCATTCCCTGTCCCACACAGCTATCCACTGGGACAAAGAAAGATTTAGAAATAAAATTTCAAGTACTTTGGAGAATTATGCCTCAAAAAAAGTCAAGTGTGGCTTCTGACTTATGGAACATACTAGAAGCATCCTCAGAACCTTAGTGTGTTTTTATGGGAAATGCATTGCCCATAAGAAGCTAGGAGATAAAAGCACCTGTAACTATAAATGACCCCCAACCCTTCACAATGCAAGCCTCACTTCATACGTACCTTTGCACTTTTAAAATTCAAAGAGAAACATTGGTTCTGGAATCTGAAATCTGAAGGCTTAAACTGACAGATAAGCTCATAAGAAATGATCTTGAAATGTCTGTGGATGCAGTCTGGTGGATACTAGCCAACAGGAAGTACGCCACACATTACTGATGACAGAGGATAGCACATTCAATGTTCTGCTTTGCCTAGCAGCCGTGTTAGAGTTCGGCCCTGGAAGAGACCACTGAAGGCTTCTTCCAGTAGAAGAGAAAGATTTTCAGCAGCTACCATAGCTCTGTGGCTGCAAGAGGTCCTTGTGGCGTTTTTTTGATATGCCATTATGGAATGTAGAAATTATGAACTCTAATTATAGTATTTTCTTCCCTAAAAATCATTTCCTCAGTTTTGCATTCTCTGGGTGACTTTCACTCGTGCTATGTGCAGAGTGTTTCTCTTACACCAACCAATTCGCCAACATCAGCTGATTCGTCGACAATTCAATTCTGATACTCTCCAGCAGGTTAAGGACCAATCCAGATGAACCTTAACACCTTAGATTAAGGGTGCATTCAAGCCACAAATTGGGTGCCTGGGCTTCCCACATTTCTGCTTAGCCAACCACAAATTCAGGGTCTCCCAAGACTGCCGCTGTAGGGTCTATAATTCTCTAGAACCACTTAGAGAATTCAGTGAAGGATTTTTCTTGTTTCTGATTAAAGTCTAGAAGAATGTGACAAAATGTGGAGACAGGTAGAAGTCAGAACAACCTGTGGAGGAAAATCCCATGCCCAGCAAGTCGGTATGCCCACTGACCTGAAAGCACTTCAAACCACACTGTTTAAGGCTGTTTCCTAGGAAGTCAGGCAATCCCTTATTCAGGAGGCTGAGACAGGAGGATTACTGCGAGCTTGAGGTCACCAGGACTACAATGTAAGTTTGAGGATCACCTGGGTTTGAATAAAAGGTGCCATCTCAATAAATAATTACTTAATGAAGGAGTTTCAAAGCTTTTTCACATCGTTGGCTGCCCATCATTGACCTACACTTTTGGCCTTCTCCCCCTCAACAGGCACTGAGTGGGCAGGACTATCAGACGCTTTCACATGACTGCCCTTCTGAGTTTTGGCCTTCATCAGAAAGTTCCCGGGGCTCGCCAAGAGTCACCCCATTGTCATGCATCAGATAAGCTTGAAAAGGAGGCTGTGATAGTTAGCCTCAGGTGTCAACTTGACAACTTAAGGTTCTAACTTTGGGCACATTTGTAAAGAATTAGTAGTCAGGTTAAGCCCTGAACAGCCTGTAGAAGATTGTCTAAGTGACAGGAAAGGCCCAGTTCACATGGGTGGGACTATTCCCTGAGGAGTTGGATAAGATGCGGGGGAAGCTGGCTTAATAAAGTTAGACATTTTTCAGCACCAGACTGGCATTGCCAAGATGCTCAGCTCCTGAACTGGGCCGATAAGACCAGTGAATGCCATGAGCATGAGCCCTGCCGCCGTAGTCCTGTGAGTTGCCATTCTTTGACATATTTGGACAGACATGCTGTCTGACAAGTGAGGTTCACCCTTCTCTCCACAGTCCTGTGGATATGGGCACCTGAAGGCATCCCTGTAACCCAGGAAATGCAAAAGTTTCCAAGAGCTTGGTGGGAGGAACCAGTGATAAAGATTAAATGAAATTTACTGTACTACACTGCTTTACTTTTTTTTTTTAAATCAACATTTAAAGAACCTGTCTTCTCTGAACAAATAGCTGTCCTTCAGCGACTGAAATGAGAAGGGGAGGGGACCTCCATGTTTTGCCGAGGAACCCAGATGGCTTGTCAGCTGGCTTAGCAGGCAGGCGCCTTTGTTGCTATTAGAGTGTTGACTACAACTGTGGTTACCTAGTGACAGGGTGAAATTGCAGGTGGCAGTTGATTTTCCTGCTTGCTGCTTTGCTAGTCAGTTTCCTAGAGTAAGCCCCTCTTCCAAGAGTATGTAATTTGGGGACTTGCTTAATTTCAGTCCTTCTGCCTTGTTTGACAGAATGATTTCTCGCTCTTTTAGACAGTGTCAGACACCCCTCAATTGGGTTTCTTCTCCCTGTGGTTATGAACTGTTTCTGCCTGAAATATTTAGAGAAACCATTCTCCAAAAGCTTTGAAGCTAATTGAAGTGGCTTTGGAAACACACAGACACGTGCACTCTTGCGCACTGACACACAGAAATTCTTGTCCCTTTCTGGGAGCAAAGAAAAATCTCTCTCAATATTTTCATTTTCCAGTTTGTTAAATATTTATGACACAGTCTTTCTTACAGAACGGTCTTGCACTTAAGAGAATCAAGAATTTGTAACTGATAGATGCTTTTGGAGGGGAATCAAAATGCAAAATCATTCTGCATTGATTTTCTTCTGGCTTGAAATGGTCCAGTCCACAAGAAGAGACCATGCTTCCTAATCTACCTTCAACTTCTTTTACTAATGATTCTCAAAGATTCTTAAAATCTGCCGAAGTGACCTGGCCAGAATGCTCAGTGCAAAGACTATGGCTTGGGGTGGAATATCCAGAGCAGATATTTAGTAAATCAAAACCCCTGGTAAAGAGAGAATTGGAGGAGGAAGAGGAGAGAGAGGGAGAAGAAGAAAAGGAAAAAAGAGGGAGGAAGAGAGGGACAGGAAGGACAGGGAGGAGAAGAGAGAGAGAGGGAAGGGTGGGTTAGGGAAATGGAAAATGATTTAGAAATACCCTGGCTACATTTAAATCAGAAACCACAGTCCACAGGGAAAAATTATTTCTTGATCTAGAATCTTCCACCTACTTCCATCATGAAAGCCTCCTCCTACAGCCAGTTCCTTTTTTGCTCTTTCTTTAAAATGGGAGTTCTGGCTGACTAAAAAATATACTGTCACAAATCTTTACAATCAGGGAACTGACTGGGCAAGTTATTTCATTTTCCTGTCTCTCTTAAACATTTGATTACAACCTGGGGAATGCCCGTTAGAAAACTCATTTTGGGGGAAAATATCAACTTATTTTGGTCATGAAAGGGTTCCCTTTCATAGTGTCTTACCCACTAGTCATCTTAATTTTTGAAGTAAAAGCATACAACGTGTCCTAGGAGGAGAGGTGGTGGCATTCATGTTTGTACAAACCAAATTCTGTTAGTGGCACCATATATTCATTCTCTGAGCTCAAGAGACACAAGTGACCCAGTAGAGGTCCATGGACACAGACCCATCAGCCAAAAACCTGAAAAGGAAAAATCATAGAGCATGAATTTATAACATAGAAACTTTCTGACAAACCTATTTCCTTCCTATGCTCAGGACTCCCTTAAATCCCTTTTCTTCATCATCATTCCATCAGATATTCTAACCTGTAGATCACAAGGAAGAGAAGAGAGAAAGAGAGAGATGCAAATATAGTCATGCATAATACATACTAGGCTTATATACATATGACTATACATCTACAATTGTATAAACAAGCATATGAATGCATGCTCTAACATGCACATTCAGCCCTCAAGTTTTGTGTCATGCAAACCTGTAAATGGAATCAGCAAAGGAGAATTTCTGCTTAGAGCCTGGAAAGGAGTGAAAGTGAGCCAAAATAGGCATAAGGTTCTTTACAGGGCTTCTGGGAAAAGCCAGATAAGCAAACTGTCCCCCTACCCCCACCATTGTGACACAATGGTGTCCTCGCCTCTTCTTTCCTTTTCATCCTTTCTGGAAGCTTCTCTAGCTGCCAAGGTTATGTCAGCCTTCTCTTTCCATCTTCTATGGCCCATACAGAATTTCTACTTTAGCCTATGTTTTGAAGTCAAACTATTTTTGAGGCTTTCAAAGCCATTGTGTAATTCCATGAGAAGTACAATGTGCAGAGGAAATGAAGCTTGGAAGGCCAATTTTCTGGGCAGGAAGAGCTCTCCTTTAAAGGACAGAAATCAGAGTCATCTACTAACAAACAGAGCACATTTTCCTAAGACAGGAAGCAACTCAGAGGCTAAATTCTCTTCTGTGTGGCCCCAGGCAGGTGTCCACCTATCTGCATCACAGAGGGTCGGTACTCCATGAAATTCATAGAGATTTCCTAAGGAATTAAATTCTCCAGGTTCCCGAAGACTTTGAGCTGCTGTTTTGAAGTGCAGCACATCATCAGAAGTTGATTACTCCACTGCCGGTCTTCATAAGTGCTCATACAATAGCTCCACCTCTAGGCAGGAAGGGACCCAAGAAGAGTCCAATATGCAGAATTAGAGAAGGTCTGTGAGAATCAGACTGGGAAGATGTACAGCATATAAAAGGTTTGTTGAACTTTAGAGCTCACACCTCCATTCAGAAGGTGATTTGGGAAGGAAGCTTAGCAGACACTTGAAAATCGCCAGGGACTCTCTGACAGCATCACACAGGGATCCATTAGTTTTGATCACTTTCTTTTCATTCTGTCCAAATGTGGGTAATAAGAGGACTTCGTATACTTCTAGACCCTCCACAGTTCATTCATTCACTTCTTTTGTTCATACAAAGAACTTTACATGACATGTTTGGTTTTCCTCAGAGGATGATTAGAGAACTGAGATGCCCACTGCTATTTTCCTCAGTAAGGATGCTGCCTATAATCTATCAGTGACTCTGCTGTTTGGAGACCACAATAGTAAAAAAATTTCTTTACTTCCTTGAAAATCTGTTGCTTTCACTCAATACTGAGCACCATTTCCCCTTTGCTGTGAGTACTGGAAGTCTTAAACCAATGGTGTAAACCTCAGTCCATGGATAACAAGAGATGACACATTCCAGCTAAGGCAGTGGGAAAAGGAGTGCTCCTCTTTCCTATTGCCTTTTGTTCTACACAGGCTTTACTGAACCAGGTGATATCTGGTCACACTGAGAAAGGCAACTTATATTCCTGAGTCTAGCAGTTCAAATGTTGACATCATCTTTAATGTCTTCACAAACACATACATAAATAATACTTAATTCTGGGGTCAGTTGACGTACAAAGTTAAATATCAACACATGAGACACAATCACAAAAATGTCTCCATGTCACCATTTTAGTTTTAGATGAGTGTTTTTATTTCATCAGTTTGCCTCTAGGTTTTTTGGCATTCATTTAATTTACTCAGTTATCTTGTACATGTGTGAGTGTGTGTGAACACTTGTAGATGTTAGTAGCTAATTTACAGGGGTCAATTCTCTCCTTCCACCATATAGTTTTCAGGAAACAAACTTAAGTGGTCAGACTCATCAGCAACTGTCTTCACCTACTGATCTATCTTGCCAGAGCTGCCTCTAGACCTCCACAAATAGACTTTCACCTCATTAACATGTGGGAACTCTGAGATGCAGCTACTGATTATTCAACGTGAGTGCCAACACCAAAAGTATGCCAAGTTAAGGTTTCTTCTAGGACTTCTGTAATCAGCAACTATAGAAGCATCAACAGTTTATTGACACATGTCTCTCCACATCTGCCTCGTTGGTAGTCTCAGAGGCGTAGCAGTATATGTGTGTGGAATGAGAGGAAGGTCTGTTTCTTCAACCCACTAGTTCAATCTTTAAGAATTTCAACAGGTCAATGACTTAGACAAACAGTTCAACAGGATAAAGGTTAAAGTCAAAGACAGCAATGTTATTCTCCTGAACTTACAAATACAGAGAAAGAACTTGCTTTTCCTGATACAAAAGCTCATCAAACTATTCAGAAATCAAGCTTGAAACTTGAGAACAAGTCTAGTTTGGAGATGTATGGATAGTGATGATAAGAGGGGAAGGGAAATATTGCAGTTACTCTGCATGGTTGCTGATGAATTCACCATTCAACAGCTTAAAGGAACAAGGAGTTTATTCTCTTACAATTTCTGGTCAAAGTTGTTTGTCCAGCTTGGCAGGAGAGTGCACATCAACATCAGGAGCCAAAGGAACTGGCAACACCATATCCACATAACAGCCAAAAGAAGGATGATCCTTACCTGCTAAACCAGCATGTCTGGCCAAGTATACAGCCACTTTCCCAAACAGCTTCCTCCATTTTACTCACCTTCTGGGGAACTAGTCCCACCTACCATGGGCTGGGACTTCCCTATCCACTGAAGTATCTTCTGCAGGTTTGCTCTGGGCAACATGCAGAGTAATTGCTACAGGAAGGAAGAGCGAAAGATGGAGGAAGCAAAAGGAGGTAAGTACAGGTAGCCATTGAGATGCCTCAGGAGACTTGCTATGTGGCTAAGACCATCCTGTAGGTGCTCATAATGTAGGAGCTTCTGCCTCATATTAGAAGTACAATAATGATAAGCACTCTACTTAAAGGACAGGGCTCTCTGACTCAGAACATGTAGCTGATCCAATCCTGACAAGCAGTGTCTTAATAGGGGAAGGGCATTAACCAGTGTCCCTTTGAAGAGGGAGTTACTCACAAATTTCCAGAGCATTCAAACCCTGAAATCTCAACAGTTCACCAGTTTACCCAGGAAGAACACATCTGAATTATAGGAAGCAGCAATTCCAGATGTGGAGGCCAAGGCTGGACCCTGTTCTCTGCAGAAATCATTTTACTGCACACATCCTTTTTGGATGACTTGTGCTGAGTACTAAATGGTAAGGCCAAGATTTAGAGATAATACCCATGTTCTCTCTATTGGGAGTTTGAGTTAAAATGTCTGTAAGTTTTAAAATCCATAATTTAGAACTCAGAAATATATTCCCATAGAAATACCCTTTTGAAATAGATGTATCATGTAGATTTTGAGGACTGTTTCTAAAGTCCTTGAAGTGGTCAAAAATACAGCATTTTATATTTACAATGTTATAGGCTAAAAAGACCTTTGGTGATATGTTGAGAATTACAAATGAGCATAATCATCAAAGGTAAAATAATATTAAAAATTAATATCAGCACATCCAGAATGGGAATAAAGTCTTTCGGAAGTCCCAGTAAGTTACTGAAGTCACATATTTGGCATTAGTTATGCCAGAAGCCATTGCTCATCAGCATGGTGTCAGGTAGTGGTTTACAGATACCTGTCTACAGATTTGAGAAGCTACCTCTCTGAACAATGTTTTCTGCAGTTGTTGAATATAATGGCCCTATTAGAAAGGAAAAGCTTTCTTAAGGAACCCCCAATATCTTCTTCCTTATTCTATAAGTATTGAGTTATATGAACAGTATAATTATGATCATTACTGTGATATAACTATAAGGCACACTTTAACTTAGAAATGGGCAAACTACAAATGTAAAATTAAAACTAGCATTAATCAAAGGAATGTGTTTTGTTAAATGGAAATGCCACTGGGAGTACTGTTACTTGTTGCTTTTTTATGTGTTCTTGTAAAGTTGAGGGGCCCATATCAATTTATTGTTTGCAAAAGCCATCTGCCTTTGCTTACTTGATCTAGAAACAGTAAGTCCATTTCTGTGCTTTTCTCTTATGGTACTATTTGCCCATGATTGGCTGCATAGAAAAAGGATAGCCACAAACCTATAAGCTGAAGAGAAAGCATGGAGAGGATTCCCCTCAAAGATCTTCCAAATGCCATTCTGAATGGAGAAGTCTAGCCCTTGCAATGGATCTTTAATAGTTATGAGGCTCTTCATCTGAAATTCAACATAAGAGTATTCCAGGAGAAAAGAATGCTTTTGCAGCTGTATCAAGCGTGGGTTGGACACCCTGCTGGTGTCTTGTATATTGGGTAAGCACTTACAGCAAAGTTAAACTAAGACAATAAGATATAGAAGCATAGAACACAATTCAAGTACTTAGTAAAAGAAAAAAGAATGTAAAACTTTGAAGAATAATTGCTATATTGATTAAATATTTTAAAAGAACTCTTAGATAAAGAGGTTTAAATAGAAAGGTACTATCATGATTAATTTCACCTGTCTCTTTTCATGATTTATAATGTGGCTTTTAGGAGACTAAAAATAACATGTGGCTTGTAGGTTATTTTTACCAAATAATATTCTGATCCAGCTGTGCTGACACATAAAAATAACCATCATGACTTGACTGTCATATTCTCAACTTGATCACTTTCTTCCCTCATGGATGCCACCTTTGGTCCAAGCTACCAATGCTACTGTTTAGACAAATGGAAGAACCTTCTACTTGGCCCGGAAACATGATTTTTCACAGTTGTTAGTGTGGTATTTCCAACTTTGCACACACACACCAGTTCTTTTGATCACAGTCCTACAAATGGCTTCTGTTTTAGTTTCATGTCTTGTTGCTATAATAAATAAATAACACATACAACTTAGAGGAAAAAAGGGAGGTTTTTCAGCTCACAATTCCAGGTATAGCTCATCATATCAGGAGAGTCATAGTATCTGGAGGAGCCAAGGGAATTTGTCACTTCACACCCACAGTAAGAGCAGAGGACAAGCACCCAGGCATGCTTGTTACTTGTTTGCTATTTGTCTGCCTCCCTGACCAGCTAACTCTCCATCTTTAACTACCTGCCCAGGGAATGGTCCTACCCACAACGGTCTGGGTTTTTCCACATCAATTATGCGATCAATAAAATCTCCAGCAGGCCTTCCCAGAGGCGTAATTTAACAAGTATATCCAGAAGCTTACCTCCTAGATGCCAGGTTGACATTTGAAACTAACCATTACAACTTTCCCTCTACTATTAGAACAAAAACTAAACTCCGTTGTCATGGCAACAATAACTTACATGATCTGACTTCTACCTACCTTTCTTATGTTTTCCGGGTTCACATCTCTTCCTCTTGCAGAATATAGCTGTATTGACCTTCTCTGAGCTTCTAGAAACAAGACAAACTTGAGCTGTTTCTACATCAGACTCCTTATCTGGAACACTCTTCTCTACCTTCTCATACAGACGGCTTCTTCCTGTTGCTAAATCATAAGGTCATGGTCAATTTAAACAGAACCTCCTCATGGAGACTGTCATTGACCACCCAATGGAAAGCAAGGGCACTTGATTACACCCTTGTGATTTATTTCATTTGTCATGCATCCCAGTTTTCAAAATTATTTTATTTATATCTTTTTCTGTGTAGCATCTTATTCCTACCCAAAACTAAACTTTATTATTTATATGTTTATCTGTGCAGTACCGATCTTACCCCTATCCAAGACTTAATAGATCTACTGTATGATGGGATATATATATATATGATAGAACATATATAATATATATATGTATATGTTCAATGAAAAAGTGACTAGACAAAATCAAGGCTGACACACCTTATACATCATAATAAAACTCAAAAACTACATTTGAATACATGGTAAATATCTTTTCTCTTCTAGTCTTAGAGAAGGCTCTGAATAAACATGATCTAAACCCTTTATTGTCAGAAGAGCCAGAGCCAAGATAAAATGACAATATCCAAATGACTATCTTCAAATTAGTAGATCATTACTACAGTTTAGGTGTTCTTTACTCTTTCTAATCAAACATAAGATAGATTAGATGTCATGGAGCATGAGACATTTTTTAGAAAATTAATTTTGTTTTATTTTTATTCTTTAATAATCTCATACATATAGACAATGCAGTGTGATCATAGCTTTATCCCTCCCACTTCCCCTGGACATTTCCCTAGCATGTCTGCCTCCTGCCTTTATGTCCTAATTTTTTAAATTGGACAATATAAAATAATATGCAAGCAATAAAAGAAAAATATATTTAAGATATAAACAGTTATGATTGAGTCCTGGCTAAGAACACATGATAAAGCTGAAGAATAGCAGTTTGTCCATCTATGAGCAAAGTTCATGGTGTGGCACAGGGAGCCCCAGCCCACAGGAGGCTGTCCACATTGTGAGCACATGGTGACCTGGCTCATGGGTGGCCATTCTCATTGTGAACACAGGGAGATCTGGCCCACAGGTGACCATCCCATTTGTGAACACACAGGAGGCCATCCATCTTGTGAGCACACAGAGCTACAACCCAGGGAGGCTGTCTAAATTGTGAGCACATGGAATCTACCCATGAGAAGCCTTCATGTTGTGAGTATACAGATATGGAATTCAGGGTTTTGGCAGGCAATATAGTATGTCAGGTGGCTAATCATTCAACCGTCTACAGGTTAAAACACCAAATATAGAAATAGCCTCATTTCCTCTGCCACCATCTGACACACATCAACCACATATGCAGTACCTCTAGGGGCAGTAGCATGACACATGTTATCAATAATACTTAAAACACATGTAGCTAAATTTTATAACCACACCTAAGGTCTTCCTGACTAATCTAATATGAACTTGAGTAGAAAGGTGATTAAGAATTTAAAATTTAAAACTTCCTTTATCATATAATAGTGAAATTGCTGAAACTGTAAGCAATATGGAGTCTCTTTTGATCTCAATTTTACTAAGAATTTTGTGTCAAAAGATTAATATATATGTATATATACATATATAATTATAATATCAATGTCAAAAGCAAACATGAGTATAGAATGATGTGAAATAAGCACTTTGAAGTTTTAAAGCTAACCCTTGTTCTTCTGAACAACTCTGTATTTGGCAAGTTGCTACTGGTTACTTTCAATAGGACAATTTTACCCTCTTAGTATTAGAAGATTAGAGAAGATTTTAGGGTCATTTAAGCAGCGATTCAGTCCAAACCATGTCAGTGTTTCAGCAGTGAGCCAGGTAGCCTTTTCTATGAGGGGATGAGGCTGAAAAGTTTGCTACAGTTAGAAAGAATGGAGTTTATTACTGAGAATGAAATTGGCTCAATTTTCAAGGCATTCATGAGAAATAAACCTTACATGATCTGAGTGACATTCTAAAGTGATTTCAGACTTGGATCATTAGAAGACAAAAGTTCTAGAACTACCTCTATCCATGATTTAAAAGGTAGAAACACAAAACACAAAAGCATATGAAACAGTCACTGAGACCATCCACAAGCAAAGTGAGACAGTTGATTGTCAGGGGCTGAGGAAAAAGGGAAGCAGGAGTTACCTGGTGGGCATAGAATTCAGCTCTGCATTGTAGAAAATTTATGCACTGTGACTATACAACAATGTAAATGAACATAGCATGACTCAACTGTATACAAGCAGAAAGTTTTATGTTAGGAATGTATTATCATAATAAATAAAAAAGGGTAATGTATCAAAACACAAGTACTGAAGTCTTCATTTTTAAGGCCACACATGGAATTTTCTAGATGCAGGGGGGAAATGCATTGTGTATTTGCTAGGTTGCCTTAAGTAAGAGTCTTCACTAGAGGGTAGCAGTTTGATCTCAGAACCCTGGTATTTACTGCCTGCCTGAGTGTATGTTGTACACATGACCTGATTCTCACATCAGGTTCTGCCTTCCAGGTTCTTCACGCATACTCTTTAGGATCATTATGACCAGTCCTGTGTGGCAATAGAAGCACAAGCCTACATCATCCTTTAATGGGTCTTCAGCAATCCTGGCAAACAGGTACTGATTTCCCTCTTGTTTATAACTAAGACCACTGAACATTGCTAGTGACCTGCCCTTTGCCACACAGAAAGGGAAGCAGAAGGCACCAGCCTGTCTTCTCCCTGCATCCTAATCAACACTTTCTGAGTTTTCCTAGAACACTCAGATATCCCAACAATTGTATCAGCCATTTTTATGTATGATTTTTTTTTTACACAGAGGATTAAATTCCTCTGTTCTCAAACAGAGGTCTGCATGTACAACCCTTCTGTCCTTACATGAAGGAGGATGGAAAAGCTAATGCATGGTGGGTTTTGATGCTCAGCAGAGGCTTCATAAGGAATTGGAAATAATCAGATAAAAGCAGTATCATTCAAGCTAGGATGTGGCCTTGTGTGCAGCTAATTCTCATTCTAATCTCTTGGCCAAAAGAGATTGAGCCCTGCCCCACTGTGACTGTGCCAGTCCTTGGGCTGCATGGTGTGTTCATACTTGCAGGGGTTCTACGCATGAACCCTTGCACGGTGAGTGACCAGACCCAAAGAAACTGATACAATTCAGCTCTTTGGGGGTGCTCCCCCTATCCACCTCTGCTCTACCATCTGTGGGTGAAGGGGAGAGGACTAGGCAGCAGTCACTGCTTCAAATTCATCGGGGTCTGAAAAGAATGAAAGTACCTCACGTTTCATGTAAGTAACAACATGTGGGGCTGAATAGCTTCCTTGACTCAGAGTGATCAAGTCATTTGCATCAGTGATTAAACCATATGCAAAGCAGTGTTTGCTCCTGTTAAGATCCACATCAGGATTTACCCCTGGGCACAGGAAGTGCCAGCTCTGATTTTTTTCTTTTTCTGACCTTCTACTTATCTTTCAACCCAGAATCAGTAAAGATCTCAATACAAGGAACTGCCAATATTTCACACGGAACATTCTGAGATAAAGAAAATCCCAGATGCAACTCCTCTGACATATATAATCAGCATAGACCCAAATCAGATTCTTAAAGTCAGTTCTTATGAAAATTCCATGACAGTGGATTCTACAGAACACCAAGCGACTACCTAGTTCAGAAATGTATTAGTAGTCTAGGGTGAGCTGTGTGAATTAATTATACAAAGTTATGAGACAATGTATTTCAAAGAACAGAACCATTTGTTCAAAAATGGACTGGAGCCATCAATGTTACATGTGGACTGCCAGGTCAGATGTAAGTCATTCTTTAACCAAAGGTTTTTGCTAGGCATCTAGTAGAGAAAGGCACACCTCCTTGTAATTGACTCCTTTCTCAAGGAGTTAGACTGATGGGAGACATGGTAATAAATAAGTGAATAATATACAGCATGAACACACACCAAAGGTTGATAGGAAGAGATATAGAAGCTTTCTCAAGGAAAACACACCTTTCTGCCCATCAAAGAACTAATACAGGTGAGAAGCCATATGAATATAAAGAGTGTGGAAAAGCATTCTCTCGGAAGGGGCAACTCACTTATCATCAGAGAACACATATATGTGAGAAGTCATATGGAAGTAATGAGTGTGGAAAAGCATTCTCAGGGAAGGGACAACTTATCAGAACTCATACAGGTGAGAAGCCATGTGAATGAAAACTGTGGTCAAACTTTCGCATGGAAGGAATCCCTCAATTGTCATCAGGAGACTCACAGAGGTGAGAACCGTATGAATGTGAACAGAGTGGAGAAACTTTCTCATGACAGAAATATGTCATTGAACATCAGAAAATTAATAGTTCAGGTGCCACATCATTGTAAAAAAGGTGGAAAACTTTTCTCGTTCAAGATATAACTTACTGTCCCACTGGGGACCTCCTGCAGGTGAGAATCTACATTATCAACCATGTTGATAATCTTTTTCACAGAAGGCACATGTGTCTCCACATCAGAGAACTCACATGGATGAGAAGCCATGTAAGTGCATGAAAATTACATCACACTGCATCAGGGAGCTCATAAAATTGAGAAATTACATGAGTATACAGAATGTGGAAGACCTTTTTGCAAAAATCAGAACTCATTACATGTTAGAGAACTTGTGCAGATGAAGGGAAATGCATGTGTCTCACACAAATCAGATATCCCTGTACACTAGAGAAATCATACAATTGAGGAGTCATATAAATGTACAGAATATGAAAGAGCTTTCTCACTAAAGTGATATCTCACTGCATCAGAAGACTTCACATGTGATGAATCCTGTGAATATAGAATGAGGGAACCTTTGCTCATGGATGTGAAGATTAATGTCACAGCACTCACGCAACTCAAAAGCTGCGTGAACGAACATAGTGTGAGAAAACATCCTGAGGGAAGTCAAAATTTTGCCATTGTAATAGCAAAGGAAGGAACACTACCAAATTCCTTCTATGAAGCTAATGTTGTCTTAATCCCAAAACCTAATAAAGATTCACTTAAAAAAGAAAACTATAGGCCGATCTCTCTGATGAACACAGATGCAAAGATTCTCAACAAAGTCTTAGCAAATCGGATTCAAAAACATATCAAAAAGATCATTCATGGGGACCAAGTAGGCTTCATCCCCGGCACACAAGGTTGGTTCAACATACGCAAATCAATAAATGTAATTCATCATGTAAACCAGTCCAAAGTCCAAGACCACATGATACTCTCGATAGATGCAGAAAAAGCCTTTGACAAGATCCAACAGCCTTTTATGATCAAAACGCTAGAGACTGTAGGAATGAAAGGAACCTTTATCGATATAATAAAAGCTGTATACAACAAGCTCACAGCAAGGATTATGCTCAATGGGGAACAATTGGAAGCATTCCCACTTCGATCAGGAACTAGACAAGGCTGTCCACTCTCACCACTTCTATTCAATATTGTACTTGAAGTCTTAGCTGAAGCCGTAAGACAAGAAAGGGACATAAGAGGGATTCAAATCGGCAAGGAAGAAGTCAAGCTATCCCTATTTGCGGATGACATGATCTTATACCTGAGTGATCCCAAAAACTCCACCAGGAAGCTCCTGGAACTAATTGAGAGGTTCAGCAGGGTGGCAGGATACAAAATAAATGTGCAAAAATCAGAGGCCTTCCTATATGCCCAGAATGAAAGAAGTGAAAAAGCCTTGAAAGAAACAATCCCATTTACTATAGCCCCTAAAAAAATGAAATACCTTGGTATAAACCTAACTAAGGAGGTAAAAGACTTTTACAATGAAAACTTTAAAACCCTAAAGAAAGAAATAGCAGAACACACCAGAAGGTGGAAAGACCTCCCATGTTCCTGGATTGGTAGAATCAACATTGTAAAAATGACCATCCTACCAAAGGCAATATACAAATTCAATGCTATACCAATTAAAATCCCAAAGCAATTCTTTAAAGAAGTTGACCAAATAATCTCAAAATTCATATGGCGGCACAAAAGACCCAGGATAGCAAAGACAATCCTGAGTAACAAAAACACTGCTGGAGGTATTACCATACCAAACCTTAGTCTATGCTACAAATCCATAGTTATAAAAACAGCCTGGTACTGGCTCCAAAATAGACACACAGATCAATGGATAAGGATTGAAGACCCAGATATAAGCCCACAAAAATACAGCCATTTGGTCTTTGACAAAGGGGCCCAAAGAATCCAATGGAAAAAGAACAGCATCTTCAACAAATGGTGCTGGCAAAACTGGATCTCCACACGCAGAAGATTAAACCTGGACCTATACTTGTCACCATGTACAAGACTTAATTCCAAATGGATCAAGGACCTTGATTTAAGGCCAGAGACTTTAAAAACCATAGTTGAAAGGATAGGGAACTCCCTCGAGCTGATTGGGCTAGGCCAACATTTCCTAAACAGACATCCAATGGCACAGTCACTGCTACCAACTCTCAACAGTTGGGATCTTGTGAAATTAAAGAGCTTCTGTTCAGATAAAGAGATTGTAACACGAGCTCAAAGGCAACCCACAAAATAGGAGAAAATCTTCACTAACCACATATCTGACAGAGCTCTACTGTCCAGAGTGCACAAAGAACTTAGAAAACTAAACTCCAAGGAAAACACTGGCCCAATTAAAAAATGGGCCCTGGAACTTAAAAGAAATTTTACCAGGGATGAAATTAAAATGTCTAACAAATATCTTAAAAAATGCTCCACTTCCTTAGCCATCAGGGAAATGCAAATCAAAACTTCCCTGAGATATCATCTCACCCCGGTCAGGATGGCAAAAATCCACAATACTAACAACGACAAATGCTGGAGAGGATGTGGAGAGAGGGGAACTCTCCTACATTGCTGGTGGGAATGCAGGCTCATACAGCCACTCTGGCGAGCCGTCTGGAGATTCTTAAAGAAATTAAAGATTGAAATGCCATATGACCCTGCTATCCCACTTTTGGGAATAACTCCCCATGCAGCAGAGGTTTGCCTCGATAGCACAAGCTCGACCATGTTCATAGTAGCACTGTTTACAATAGCAGAGTCATGGAATCAACCTAAATGTCCAACAGTTGACGAATGGATAAGGAAACTGTGGTACATCTATACAATGGAATACTACTCAGCCATCAAAAATGATGAATTACTGGAATTTGCTGGGAAATGGATGTCATTAGAAACAATTATATTAAGTGAAGTATCCCAAACCCAGAAAATTAAGCGCCGTATGTACTTCCTAATACGTGGCTCCTAGTACCAAATTCACCCAGCCCACATTGAGACACTCAAAATAAACCTATGTAACACAGTAATTGCAAGGATTATGAACAAGAGAGATGGGATAGGAGGGCCACACCAGAAACAAGGAGAGAGGGGACCATGTTACAGCAGAGAAAATAGGCCTCCATCAAGGTCTGCAAGTAAGTAATGAGAAACCTGGTTAAGTTCACAGACGTTCTTTCCTGATCTCACCAGAAGGGGAGGGCATATAGTCTAGCAGATAAAAAGTAATCATTTTGCAAATGGGTGATGGACCCTTCCCTCACTGAGGTTTCCTACTTTTATTACATCTACCCTTGCATGTGCTATTATAAAAAGACTCCAGTTTAACAGCTTTTTTCTCTGGCCAGGGGGTGACATACAGTGCCCAGCAGGATGGAGTGAAGGGCATTGCAGGAGCAGCAAAACTGCAAAAGAAAATCAACAAACCACAATCCAGAACTTCAGAGACTCTATATCAACCACCTAGAACTAGGCCAGCTTAGTCTCTCCCCATCTTGAAGCTCAGGGACATTTGCGGAAGAGGGGGCGGTAAGATTGTAAGAGCAAAAGGATGGGAAGAACAATGATTTGCAAGATTCTCAACAATAGTTGGGGCCAAAGCAATCATAATGGGACTTTGCATGCCCTGCGCAATGTCCAGCGCACTGTTGCCCTCATAAAGTCTAGCATCTGTTAAGGGCACCGAGATCCCTAGAGGCAAGGGATTGACAGCCATAGTAGTGCTCCTATGCTTAAGGGGAACAAGAGAAAGGGCTTATGGAAATGCCACTTGGTCCTTATATGTCATCGGAGAGGAGGACCCAGTGGAGAGTCAGGCGTACACAATAAAGGACTCTCTGGGAATTGGGGGGGAGGTAATGGGGGATGGGGAGGGAGAGGAGGGGGAGGAAGAGGTTCGGGGGGAGGAGGGGGGGAGGGAGGGAAGTGGTAAAAAATTTTAAAATGTATAATTACATTTTTAATAAAAAAATAAAAAAAGGAAAAAAATTTGCCATTGTAGAACTCACACAAGTTAAAGGCATATGAACTCATACTAGCAGATAAAAAGTAATCATTTTGCAAATGGGTGATGGACCCTTCCCTCACTGAGGTTTCCTACTTTTATTACATCTACCCTTGAATGTGCTAGTATACAATGGAAAATCCTTTTTTGGTCTACTACAGACTGTGTCCTCTCAGCACCTCACTAATAATAGAGAAGGCGGAGTTATTTCTTAGAATGATCCCCAGGTTATAAATGACATTCCTTTGATCAGGAGAAATGTGCTATGTTAATAATTAACATAATCATCATTATGTTACTATATACCTTATAAATTATCTTAGGCTAAGACTGATGGTCTATTTTTTAAATATAAACTCTAGTCAGCACCATCTTCACAGTGGGTCTGAAGTATTATGCATACACAAATAGACTTGATATGAGAAATATTTGTTGACAACTTGCATTATATTATGTCCCTGCCTCGTCTGCACAATGTACAAGCATGTGTTCTATGTGAAACATACAGATAAATTTTCTAAATTTTCATCTGATTCATATTTGCTCAGAATACTTTCTAACTCTTTCCATGGCTCCTCCTGTGGTATGTTTCCTCCAAGCTTAAATATAATCACAGACCTGACACATGAATTTGAATCCAGATGTTTGAAGTAAATACGGCACTCGCCTTTTCTTAGATAGCCAAGCCTTTCCTTTCCTAATGGCTAATACTTATGTGTCAGATCAACTGTATCAGATCACCAAGCCATGATTGAATGCTTGATTTGCACTGGATGCTATTATGAGTCTTTGTATATAGTATCTTCACAATTATCAACAATCTTTTGAAAAGGCTATGTGGATAGAACCCATTTTTATAAGTAATTAATTGAGGCTTAGAGATGCTGCATTTGACACAACCATACAAAAAGCAAGTACTTTAGTTACTTTTGTGCTGCTGTGACAAAAATCCCTGGCACAAGCAGTTTTAGGGAAAAAGGATTTACTTTGCTCATAATTTTAAAAGGTCACCCATCATGGTGGGCAAGGAAAGATGGAGCAGAACTCTTCAACTCCTGGCAACCAATAAGCCCATTGAATACAGGAGAGATCTGGGGCAAGATTGATCCTGTAAAGGTACCCCCCAGTGACCTGCTTCTTTCAGCTGTGAATCACCTTCCACAGTGTCTGCTACTCTCAGTCTGTTCAGTTGTGAATTCAGCAATGAGTTAGCTTTTTATTAGATCAGAGCCTTGTGATCTCATTTTTTCTAAAAGGTCTTCACAGACACACTCATAATGTGCTAACTAATATCCCAGGCACCCTTCAATCTGATCAAGTTGTCGATCATGATGAATAATTTCAGTGAGCTTTCCCAAGGCACTCTGATTTACTTTGTCCTGTAATCTGTTACTTCCTCTCATGGAAACTGTCTCCCAAGGAAAAGATGGCCTGAAAACCTAAGGAAGTTTCATCCCAGATGGGAATCCAGTGTCTGTTACATAATTGTGTGTAAGTAAATAAATTATAATGGAAATACCAGAGCTCAGGACTCTTTTGAAAAGGTTTTAGTGCAAAATATCTATTGTAGTTTTCCTTTTTTTATTATTTTTATTTTTTTTGTTTAGCTTTTTATTTTTTTAACATTTTTTATTATTATTTCCGCTCATACAAACTTAATAGGTAGACCAGTTCCCTCCCCCCCCTCCTCCCCCTGAACCCCCTGCTCCCCTTCTCTCCTCCCCGTCTCCCAGTGCCTCCCCCCTAATTCCCAGAGAGTCCTTTATTGTGAATGCCCAACTCTCCTCTTGGTCCTCCTCTCCGATGACATACAAGGACCCAGTGGCATTTCCCTGAACCCTTTCTCGTGTTCCCCTTAAGCATAGGAACACTACTGTGGCTGTCAATCCCTTGCCTCCAAGGATATTGGTGCCTTTAGCTGACGCTAGACTTTGTGAGGTCAATAGTGTGTTGGACATTGCGCAGGGCATGCAAAGTCCTATTATGATTGCTTCAGCCCTAACTAGTGTAGAGAATCTTCAGATCATTGCTCCTCCCATCCTTTTGCTCTTACAATCTTACCGCCCCCTCTTCCGCAAATGTCCCTGAGCTTCACGATGGGAGGAGATTAGGCTGGCTTAGTTCTATGTGGTTGATATAGAGTCTCTGAAGTTCTGGATTGTGGTTTGTTGATTTTCTTTTGCAGTTTTGCTGCTCCTGCTATGCCCTTCACTCCATCCTGCTGGGCACTGTATGTCACCCCCTGGTCAGAGACAAAAAACTGTTAAACTGGAGTCTTGTTATAATAGCACATTCAAGGGTAGATGTAATAAAAGCAGGAAACCTCAGTGAGGGAGGGGGTCAGTCACCCATTTGCAAAATGATCACCTTTCATCTGCCAGACTATGTGCCCTCCCCTTCTGGTGAGATCATATCCCCTCATTTGTACATGATCAGGAACGAACGTCTGTGTGTAGTTTTCCTTTTTTAAATTTATATTTATTTATTTTTCCCCAATCATACAAGCTTAATAGATACCCCAGGCCCCTCCCTCCCTCCACCCCTCCCCAGTCCCACTTGCACCCTCTCCCCCTTTTCCTTTCCTTTCACCCCCCCCTTCTCTTCTTCAGTGCCGCCCCCTTCTCCCCTCCCATTCCCTGGAGCATCTTTTTGTTTTGTTTTGTTTTGTTTTGTTTTGTTTTGTTTTAATTTATTTTATTAGTTTTAATATAAGCTCATACAAACTTATTAGGTACACCAGTTCCCTCCCTCGCTCCTCCTCCACCCGTACCCCCTGCTCCCCCTCCTCACCCCTGTCCCTCCCCATCCCCCAGTGCCTCCCACCCCAATTCCCAGAGAGTCCTTTCTTGTGCATGTCTGATTTTCCTCTGGGCCCTCCTCTCCGATGACATACGAGGACCCAGTGGCCTTTCCCGAACCCTTTCCCGTGTTCCCCTTAGGTATAGGAACACTGCTGTGGCTGCCAATCCCTTGCCTCCAAGGATCTTGGTGCCTTTAGCAGATGCTAGACTTTTTGAGGTCAACAGTGTGTTGGACAATGCGCAGGGCATGCAAAGTCCAATTATGATTGCTTCAGCCCTAACTAGTATAGAGTATCTTACATATCATTGCTCCTCCCATCCTTTTGCTCTTACACTCTTACCGCCCCCTCTTCCACAAATTTCCCTGAGCTTCAAGATGGGGAGAGACTAAGCTGGCCTAGTTCTAGGTGGTTGATATAGAGTCTCTGAAGTTCTGGATTGTGGTTTGTTGATTTTCTTTTGCAGTTTTGCTGCTCCTGCAATGCCCTTCACTCCATCCTGGTGGGCATTGTATGTTACCCTCTGGCCAGAGACAAAAAGCTGTTAGAGTCTTGTGATAAAAGCACATTCAAAGGTAGATGTAATAAAAGTGGGAAACCACAGTAAGGGAGGGGTCTATCACCCATTTGCAAAACGGTTACTTTTTATCTGCCAGACTATATGCCCTCCTCTTCTGGTGAGATCACACCCCCTCAGTAGTAAATGATCAGGAACAAAAGTCTGTGAACTTAATCAGATGTCTCATTACTTATTTGGAGTCCTTGGTGGAGGCCTATTTTCCCTGCTGTAACATGGTCCCTTCTCTCCTTGTTTCTGGTGTGGCCCTCCTACCCCATCCCTCCTGTTCATAATCCTTGCAATTACTGTCTCTAGGTGGGCTGGGTGGGTTTGGTACTAGGAGCCACCTATTAGGGAGTACATATGGCGCTTAATTTTCTGGGTCTGGGATACTTCACTTAATATAATTGTTTCTAATGACATCCATTTCCCAGCAAATTCCAGTAATTCATCATTTTTGATGGCTGAGTAGTACTCCATTGTATAGATGTACCACAGTTTCCTTATCCACTCGTCACCTGTTGGACATTTGGGCTGATTCCATGACTTTGCTATTGTAAACAGTGCTACTATGAACATGGTCATGCTTGTGCTATCGAGGTGAACCTCTGCTGTATGGGGGGTTATTCCCAAAAGTGGAATAGCAGGGTCATATGGCATTTCAATCTTTAATTTCTTTAAGAATCTCCAGACGGCTCGCCAGAGTGGCTGTATGAGCCTGCATTCCCACCAGCAATGTAGGCGAGTTCCCCTCTTCCTGGAGCATCTTTTTGTGTGAATGCCCAAACTTCCCTCTGAGTCCTCCACTCTAGTGAGGTGTAAGAACTCAGTGTCATTGCCCAGAACCCTTTCTTGGGCTCCCCTTTAGTATGGGAACATTATTATGACCATTAATCCCTTGCCTCTAAGAATCTTAGTGCCTGTGATCCATGCTAGATTTTGGGAGGTCATTGACATGTCAGTCATTGCGCAGGTCATGCAAAGTGCAATTATGGCTCTAACTGCGGCCCTAACTTGTGTGGAGTATCTTTCATATCGTTGGTTCTCCCCATCTTTAGGCTCTTATAATCTTGCCTCCGCCTCTTCCACAAGTTTCCCTGAGCTTTAGGATAGGGAGAAATTTGGCTGGTCTGGTTCCAAGTGATTAATGTAGGGTTTTTGGTGTTCTAAATAATGGTTTGTTGTTGTTTTCAGTTTTGCTGTCCCTGTACTGCCTTTGGCTCCATCCTGATTGTTATTGGAGGTTGCTTCCTAACCAAAAATAAAAGGCTGTTTAAATGGAATCTTACTGTAAAAGGAGATTCAAAGGTAGATTGAATAGGAGTAGGAACCTGCAGAGGGAGGGGGTATCAGTCTCCCATTTGCAGGATGATTACCGTCTATCTGCCAGACTCTATACCCTCCCTGATTGGTGAGATCAAACCCCTTCAGTCGCAAATGGCCAGGAAGGAAAGTAAGAGTGAGCTTAACCAGATGTCTCAGCTACTTACTTGCAATACTTGATGGTGACCTATGGGCCTGGGAACTCAAAAGAAACTTTTCCAGGGATGGAATTGAAATGTCTAACAAATATCTTAAAAAATGCTCTACATTCTTAGCCATCAGGGAAATGCAAACCAAAATTTCCCTGAGATATCTTCTCATCCCGGTCAGGATGGCAAAAATCCACAATACAAACAACACTAAATGCTGGAGAGGATGTGGCAAGAAGGGAATTCTCCTACATTGCTGGTGGGAATGCATGTTTATACAACCACTCTGGCAATCAGTCTGGTGATTCTTTAAAAAGCTAAAGATTGAAATGCAATATGACCCTGCTATTCCACTTTTGGGAATAATCCCCCATAAAGCAAAAATTCACCTCAATGGCACAAGCACGACCATGTTCATAGCAACACTATTTACAATAGCAAAGTCATGGAATCAACCCAAATGCCCAACAGTTGAGGAGTGTATAAGAAAAATGTGGTTCATTTATACAATGGAATACTATTCAGCCATCAGAAAAGATGAATTAATGAAATTTGCTGGGAAATGGATGGAATTAGAAAAAAAATATACTGAGCGAAGTATCCCAGACACAGAAAATTAAGCACCATATGTACTCTCTAATAGGTGGATCCTAGTACCAAACCCACTAGTGACATATTCAAAGATAAATCTCTGTGATACCTACAGTAATTGCAAAGATTATAAGCAGGAGGGAAGGGGAAGAAATAAGGAGGGAGGGGATCATGTTATTGTAATTTTCTTGAGGCTATAAGCTCTCTGGGATAGGAATCCCTTATTTTACATATAATGAACTATCTAGTGCCTACCATAGATTTGCTGCTTTGTAGGTTTTACAGTATTTGTTCAATGAATGAATTAATGAACTTTTCAGTATTATATAGGGGAGAAGACATAATCATAAAGCCAGAAGGAAGATGATAAGCTCCTTAGAGGAAGACCATGGGCTATAAGAGGGGTCTAAGAAGCCTATGGACTTACATTTAAGGGGAGACTCAGCCAGAGACCTCAGTAGTTCAACTCTCTGAGGCTCTACTGGAGCTACTCAGCAAATCATGTAGGAACTGGGAACAATATCAAGGGTAAGAACAAGGAAGAGAATGAAGCTCATTTGTCTGTTACCAGAGTGAGTGGAAACAGAAGGGAAGAGCAAGACTGTAGGCCAACCTGACTTGCGTACAGAGAGCACTGACATTTATTCCCTAGGAAGGTATTCCACAGATTGAAGAACATGTTACTCATACAAGTGTGTCTGATTCCATAAGCTTCATTCAGCCAAGGATAACTATGGCTGTACCCCAACACAAGATTGTAAACTTACTTATAAGATTTAGATTTTTTTTGATAATTTCTTTTTTCAATTCAACTGCATGGTTGTTAAGTAAGAACTTTGTCAAGGGCAAAGTGTCAGAGTGTAAAACAGCAAGACACACCTGCTGTATTTACACTACATGTACTACATGCACAAGTGGTACAAGAACAGTCTACCTACTAAGTGTTCTTCAATTTTAGAAGAGGCCAGAGAGAAAGCCCCATCTGACATGAGCGTATCTATAACTTCTAATTCGTGATAACTGTATCAGTCATGATCCCTGCAAAGTAAGCTAATCCAAAGAGGTTATCATTTAGGGATCATGACCAGGTACAGGAGTAGAAGAGCCACAAGGGCAGATACAGAGACCTGGGTGGGAAGATACACCTGCAATCATTGCTAGGCCCAAAGACAAGAGGAGACAGCCACCTATCATGAGTTACCTCAAAGCAAGCAGTCATCTTTGATCAGGGGAGACTATCAAACTGTAGTGACCCTTCAAAGGAGGATTCCCAGAGCAAATCTCTAGATCCAAAACTGTCCTCCCCCTACCTTGTGAATATTGATGGACTCCTATGGGTAGAACCCAAATAGAAGCCAAAAGATGAGAAAGTCATTGGTTTGTTCATTGGGTTCAGCTTCTTAGACAGGAAGAGACATGGATCTAGGAGGAAAAATGGAAGATGACCGATTCATCTTCCAGTCATGGAGACATCAAATCTGAAGCTCAGAGTCTGCAGCAATGCTATCTAGCTGGAGAAACATACTCTTGTTCTCATTGCATGTGTTTTCATATTTAGCATCTATTATGATAGATGGTGTTGGTTTGCCATTTACTGAAAGATAAGGTTGCCTTCTAGGATACATTTAAGTTTTTAAAAACCAAGTCCACTGAAAGATAAGCATGAAGCAAACAATGTCACAAATGGAAGAGGAAATAGCAAAGATAATAGAGGTGATGTGGCTAATGTTTGGGAGAGACTTCCAGAAAGCCAGGAGCTGCTGACAGTTTTTGAGGAAGAGAATGATAGGATCAAGATTCTGCTTCACGTGATTTAATGTAGCTGCAGTGTAGGCAACAGATAGCAGGGAGATGGGAGGTGCAGGCCAGAAGGCCAAGCCAGGAGGGCTGAAGAGAACAGAATGGAGGGGAAAGAGATGGGGAGATAAAGAATAGAATCAACAATATTTAGTAATTCACCACATGGAGGGCAAGCGAGATGCAAAGCGAAAGATAATAGCTGCTACCAAAATTGCCTGTGAAAAACATCTATTACCAGGAATATTAGAATTGATGTAGGAAAGTAATGCTACAGTAATCAGTCCTGTTAACAGGTAGAGCACTTAGGCAATTCGGCTCCTGCGAGGTTGTGAGCGATGGAAGGAAAATATGAACATTTATCTAATGTGTGCCTACGCCTGGTGTTTTTGTAGAACAGCTGGGTTTGTTTTTTAGATTTGCAGCAGAAAAAATTGGGAAGGTCATCCAAGCTTGGCGGGTAGCGGCAGGGGGGCAATTTTCATGACTTGGATCAACACCATAGCGGAAGGTATTTTCCTTGTGCACAGACACTTCGGATGTTTATTTAGGGCTTTGGAGTAAGCCAGGAGATCCATTTCCTGAAAAGACTATTTAGTTAGAAAAATGAAGTCAAATAGACATTTTCATCCAAGTACCACATAAAAATAATTTGAAAGTACAGGTCACAAATAGTAAAAGTTTATCAAGATTGAAACAAAGCCTATAACTGAAAAAGTTGCTTACCTTGTCCTAGGCCAAACACACACACACACACACACACACACACACACACACACACACACACACACACACACAATCTGTTAGACCATTACTTTCAATTAAATTCTCAAGTCTGCTTCTTTGAGAGTTTTAACCATCATGTGTTCCAATGAACCAGTGATTCACAGGCACCAAGAGAAGGAAAAGACCTATCAGATTATCAAGTCAGTCCCAAAAGTTAGCTAAGGAGCATTCCCCACAGTTCACTTATGATTGCTTTGTTCACTTCTAGTTTTAAATGACTCCAACTGCGGGACTCTTTGTCAGGGGAAGAGGCCTGGGGGAGCCCTTTCTCAGCCTAAGAGCCCTCATCTTGGAAAACATATTCTGATATGAAGTCTTGCTACACCACTCGCTTCTCCCAATGGACCCTTTCTTCTTCTCTGCATTTATGCCCTCAGCCCTTGCAGATGGCAGGGAATGGCAACTGCTTTCCTCATCAATTTCTCTCTTCTCCCCCCTTATCATTTTTTTATTTTTTTAATCTAAAGATTTCTATGTTATTGTCTGCTTCTCTGGTCCCTGTCACCATAGTAACCAAAGGCTTTGACAAGACTGTCATTTCAATAGAGGTTCTTGAAGCCCAGTTCCTTGCCCTCGTGGCTTTCAATCTTGGTCCATAATGAGACTTTCTAGGATCCTGAGCATTAGAGACTTGGATCGGCCCCTGAAGTGCCCAGATACTCACCTGGTGGCCAGGGACAGCTTTGAAATTGTCATGTGATCACCACTTCATCAACATTTGAGGTTGGTGAGGTAAAGGTCCCACCAGGGAAAATTGGCTGAGTGCTGTTATAGATTTGAAAGTGTCAGAAAGAGCATGGGTAGTAGCAAGAATCATCTAGTTCCAACCTCAACTGTTCCGTGATTCTGGCTTTCAATTCCAAACCCTGGTGAAAAGTAGGGGTGGGATCACATGACCCTTTAAGTCAGTGTGTACACAAATGCACTGGTGTCCATTTCCAACTTGAAAAGAGAATAACTGTCACCCTGCCTAGGGTTGCCACAATTATCAAGTGGGAACACAGGACACACAGTTGTCTTTGCAATACTGGAGGCATAGTTTTACTATCAGCTTTTTCATCCAGGGTAGAAATTTAGCTGATATACTAGGCATACTGTTCTATTAGTTACTTGGGAGGTTAAGAAATAGGAGTGTTACTTGAACACATGGCCTCAAGGCCTGGTCAACAAGGACAGAGGTTGTTGAAAGAAAGAGAGAGAGAGAGAGAGGACAAGGAAGAATAGGAGGAACATAGAGAGAAGGATGTATTCAACAGATACATCTTTACTTTACTTGGAAATCATTTTCTTTTCCACCTTGAAATGTTTTCATCTTGGCTGATGGTAGCTGAGTAGATGTCTAATCCTCATAACTTCTCAATTCAAAAGACCTGATAAATGTCCCCACCCACCCCCCATCCAAGACCTAGGGAAGCTCCTATCTCAGATATTTCTGAACACAGCTATATTGCTGTGCCTGTCAGGATTCCCCAGCAACCCAAATAAGATCACCTGGGCTCTGCATCCACATTGTCAACATTAAGCACAAAAGCCTCTGACAAAATGTAAGCACAAAGATTACCAGATTGTAGTACATTTTAAAAAGTCAACCTTTTCTTCAGGATTCCAGAACTTTCCAGAGTGGGCAGCTTATGTCAGAAGAGAGACAGTATTAAGGCCCCTCACTTTCTTAGTGACAATTTCCTCTGTGCCAGGCACTGTGTCAGGAATGCTACGTGCAAATGATGGGACTCTGTTTCTCTTGTTTTGCAGATGAGACCTCAGGCCGGAGACAAAGTTTCTTACAACACATTGTCACAATGGAGGGTTTTTACAGACCCTGACCAATTCATTTTGAATTTGGTATCTGAAAGTAAAAGCTCAAAAGCACCAAGAAACTTGAGAAATAAAAAAGCTGAGGACTTGTCCCATCGGATAGTAAGACTGACTTTAAAGCTAAAGTAATTAAGGCAGAGGGATATTCAACAGCATTCCACAGCAGCAGAAAACCAGAAAATGCAACAGAAAACAGTCCAAAAACTGCTTTCTGTTGTCATAGACACCTGGTGCATGGCAGTTGCAAAGCAAGACTATTGAATACTGAGTCAGTCAATGGACTGTATAGAAAGCTGCAGTAGAATCTGTCCCTGTTCTGGTTTAAACGTGTCACCCTGTGGTCTCTTGGTCATTGTCTTCTGAAAGAAATGAATTCAGTCAAGAGACACAAACAGCTTGAACAGTTGTTTATTTAGCAAAGCAGCAGAAGAAGCAAAGTGAAGTCAAGCAAGTGGTCCAAAAAAAGACTTGGGATAGGTCACCCCCAAAGGGCTCTGACAGGGATCTGCCTAGTGCATTTTAAAGAAACCTCTGGGGGATTTATAAGGAAGGTAGCATATTTTCGTGCAGAAAGGTTATACCTCCTCTGTTCCAAATCACAATCAGGGTAGACCAGATGTTCCTTTTAAGGCATTTCCTCCAATCTGATCCCCCACAAAGTGGGAGGGAAGATGAGATTATAATGACAACAGGTCTTTAAGTACACAGGGTCCTTTGTAGGTGCTCTTGTATAGGCAAATGTCCCATGCCTCAGTTTCTGATGGAGTGAGCATAACCTAATTGTAGCTTCAAGGATCCTTAACCACAAAGGGGCCTTCTGACTGCCACCAAGGCTCAGCTGCCAAGATGCCGCTGCAATTTCCCCGACTGCCTCCTCCCTAACACCTTACCTGTGAGGCAGTCTGGGGTTGTCTCCTTTCTGGAACAGGTGGAGGCTCAGAATTCTCAGACAAGTTAGTCTTTGCATTGGATATGTTAGAAGAATGTGACAGGGCTGGGAAGTGGGCTTCTTGGGAACTGCCTGGAGTTTGCTGAGACCAGCTTTGTGGTTTCACTTTACCTGCTCAGTTTGGTTATCCTACACCCAGCTGCAGCTCCCTTACTTATTTTCCTCCATGTTCCCAACCTCCTTGTTTATTTATCCAACTTCTTTCTGTCTTTACTGTAACAGCTCCGTTTCTTATATGAGAAGTTAATCCCAAATTCCCATGCCAGTAGCATTTGCCAGCGGGAACTTTGGGAGGTGATTGAATCAAGAGGGCTCTGCCTCCTAAGGCCATCAGAACATGTATGGATTAGTAGACGATGCAAGGGAATAGGTTGGCTCTTAATACAATATCTCTACGGCAGTTCGCTGTGTCTTACCAATTATGCCCCACACCCAGAGGTGGCATAAGCCCTACGAGTTGTGGAGCAGATGACCCTTCATGCTCTTGAATTTCTTCTCTCCCAGAGCCACAAGCCAAAATAAATCATTCAGCCTGTGGAACTTAATGGTAGCAGTAGAATACTTACTAAATCAACCTCAAAAAAATTAAGAAAAATAAGATTTATAAAATGCAATTATGTTAAGGTCAGGCACTCCTATTCATAAAAAGAACCATGGAAAGGTGACAAGGAAGGCTATAAGTCGGGACAAAAATAACACCGTCAAAAGCAGAGCTTCCAGATACATCTTGTTGGATTATTATAGCTATGAGGTATCTGTGGCTATTACTCGAAAAAAATGTGGCTGCCACAAATTAAGGTCATGTTTATAATATACACACTACATTTCAAGGACCTTATTAATAATTTAAATATTGATGATAGCTGAAATACAGCTAGATGAGGAATGTGAACTTAGTGAAATCACAAATTATTAAAATGGACACTTATTCTATTTTCTTTGAAAGTTTCTTTTATATTTATTCATTTATTGGTTGTGTGTGTGTGTGCATAAGTGTGTGTGTGTGTGTGTGTGTGTGTGTGTTCAGAGGACAATTTGTGAACCCCATATTTCCACTATGGGCTTCCAGGGATCATAAAGCTTTGGTGACAAGCACCTTAACCTACTGAACCTTTTCACCACCTTGTATTTTCACTTTCTTAATGTGGCTACAATAACATTTCAAATTTCATGTGGCTTTCATTGTATGTCTGCTGGACACCTTCTCTGAGTTAATAACCAAGAATAAAATACCAACAGAAAGAAAATAATAAAAGGTACTAAACAGGTTTTCCACAGCAAAACATAGTCAATAAGAGAAGGTGCTTAGTATTACAAGCAAGCTAAGCTCATGGCAAACTAACTGAGATGAAATAGCCTTCCGATCACCAAAGGAACAAATATAAGAACTCTAACCACGTTGGCGGTGCATGGAAAAATGGGGATTCTCACTCACTGTGACCAGAAGTGAAAACTCGTACTAGCACTTTAGAAAACAATTCAGCATTAGGCCATAAAACTGAATACACGGATAGCCTGTGAACTAGCAAACTCATTTCCCAATATCTGAGAGCACTGTTGCATCTGTGATGTGAGGCTTTTATGTGATGTGGAACATCCGCTAATATGCCGATAACTGTGTTATCTGCGATGCCCCAAGTGGACCCAAATTTCTACCAACTAGCGAATGGTCAAAGCAGCTGTGGTTTATTTATATGATGAAAACTACAAATGATATTTACAATTATGAACAGAATGGATTCTGCAGGCTGCCAGGGGAGAAAAGTCACCAAGAGCCTTACTTGATTTTAAGTCCTGCAACCAGGTAAAGATTGCCCACTGGTGCAATGATGATATGACTGTTTTGTTATAACCATCCTCTCTCCAACTGGGTGTGAGGTTCACTCCATAAGAGAGAGCTCAGGCCTGGTTCTGCAAGAAGGCAGTATCTAAGGCTCTCAAGAGCAATCTGGGTGGCTAGATGAGCCCTAGTGGAATGTTCTCTAGGTTTATTTAGAGACCTAGGCTTACAACAGTAAGACAGAAGAGTGATTGAGGATGATTCCCAATCTTATTCTTGGGCTTCCACAGGTACACACAATCAAATGCACTTATGTACATATGCACCTACCCATAGTGCAAAACACACACACACACACACACACACACACACACGCACATTTCATAAACATGCATAAAAATAAAATAAATGGAAAGCAGCTTGTCAGATTGTGTTAAATCTCTGCTATTTTTGTTCAGTTTTTTGCATAGTGAAACCTCATACTTGGAAGTGAAGTTATATGTTGTCAGTTTATAGTTCCAGCCAGAGGAAAGCAAGCACCTATGGGCTCCCTGAAGAACTGGAGCAGGACCTATGGCCTCTGCTCCCTAGGACTCCCTCCAGCCCTACCATCTGCTTCCCTCACAGTAAGAGAGCTCTTCTAATTTTGTGCGACCTTTTCTTCTTAAAGGGACACATATCTCTACCCATCTCTAAATTGTTGAGCTCGGTGCAGTGCCTTTTGATGTTTTTGTTCTTTAACAGTTTCATATATGTGTGCAATAAATTTTAGCCTTTTCCCCCTCCATCCCCTCTTTCACTTCCCTCTTTCTCCCTTTAATACCCTTCCTCTTCTCAATGGTCCCCTTTCATGTCTTTGATTGGTGTGTGAACTACAGCGTTTAATTCAAGTGGCTTGCCCTAGCATGAGTGGGAGGTTATTTACTGGAGCACTGTGAACTTATCAGTGATTATACAGCCAAAATTAATTGGTGCAACATGAGCTCTGCAGCAACCATGAGCTGCCAGTAGACCCTGGGTGATGGGTGGAGGCCCCTTGGAACACACCCTCTTCCGGGATGAAAGTTGATGTGCCCAATCTCATGAAGATGAGCTGACACATGTAGTGACTTTGTCATGGTCCTAAGACAAGACATCTTTCTGCTGCAAATATCCAAATCCTCTGAGGCAAAGGCACTAAGAGAGTCAATTTGTGAACTTAACAATTGGAACTTCTTTCTAGGACCAAATATAATTTTTTCAAAAAAGAGAGATCAACCATTTTAATGTATGCCTTTCCCTTAAAAATGTCTCAAACAAATCACCACACAGAATGTCTAGATTATCAGGTATAGTTCATTTTTCTTAGATTAGAAAAATAAAACTCATATTGGCATTTGTACTCTTGTATTCGTTACTGTATTATATAAAATTGCCGAGACATGGAAATAACCTAAATGTCTACTGACAGATGAATGGACAATAAAATCTGAAACTCATGTGCTGTGGGATGTCATTTAGTTTTGAAAAGGAATCTTCCTGTCTGTGACAATGATAGACTAGGGGACTTTATGTTAAATGACAAACAGATTGAGAAAAGCAACCATGGCATAATCTCACTTATATACAGAGTCTCTTAAAAGTCAAACATATAATAATAGAAAGCAGAATGACAGTTACCAGGGGCTGGAAGTGCATGGGAAGGGAGACAGTGATGGATGGGTACATGTTTTCTTAGCTGGAGAGGAGAAATAAATCCTGTGTCCTGTGGCACAGTAGAGAGATCCTGATAATGTGTTGTGTGTTTCAGAAATAACAGAAAGATAGTTAATACTTTCACCATAAAGGAGTATACATATTTGAAGATGTAGAGATGCTTACTATGTTTAACGAATACTCAATGTACACATATAGGAAAATGTTAGGTGGTATCCTATAAATATACGTCAGATATGATAAAAAGAAAAGGACAGAAGCTTTTAGCCTTATGATGAATCACTTTGGAATTCTAATCACATAGCATGGTGACTATTGTTAATAATAATCTATACTTGAAATTTGCTGAAAAGCTGCATGTCACGGGTTCTTACTATGAACACAACACACACACACACACACACACACACACACACACACACACACACAATAATACCTAAATGAGGTGGCAGATATTATAATAATTATCTTCACTGTGGTAATCATTTCACTTTGTAGACATATTAAAACATCACAACACATGTTCGAAATACATACAATTTTTATCCCTTAGTCATACCCTGAAAATGTTGGGAGGAATAAACATGCATCGTGAGGGAGTTCTGTCTTATTTAAAAATGCCAGGTGTGCAGCAATCTCAGCCATTCTCACCTTGAAAACATTCTCCACTGCTCCCTCGAGCACCTGAGCAAAATCACTCTTAGCAGGAAGAGCTTATGGGGTCTGCTAATCTCATCGATCCTGAGGAGGCTCCTGGTAGCCTCTAGAGGACCCTGGGCTCTGCCTACTCTAAGTAAACCCTAGCTCCAGGACATGGAGAATCAATGCACAAACTGCTATTCTCACCAAGGAGCGGAACAATTACTAAAATCTATTTGCCAGTAAATGTACCTTGTCTTGTAAATCATTGGGTCGTTAACCTTAACAATTTCAAATGTGCTGTCTCTATCCAATTCAATTAAAGTACAGACCAAGGTAATACTTAAGAATGCATTTCAGGCAAAGGAATATACTATTATGGTATTATATCCTCATAAATTAGCCCATACATTTATTCCCCTTCTGGAAAAGGCACACCGTGTGATAAACACAGGGTAGAAATAAACAAAGGCAATGATCCTATGGTGAACTCAAGGACTAGGGAGAGAAGGAGAACAGGGGTCTGAAGGCTGAGTCTTGTCTTCCCTGCTTCCTGCTCCCACAGAATTACAGGAGTTTCTAGGCACAGAGGAAGCTCTAGCTTTGCCTCTGTGAAATGTCGATGATGTCTGAAGGGTACCAGGGGCAGAGCCGTTAAGGAAGATTCCAGCCCGGGAACACACCTCTCAGTTCCTCTTCTTTTCTCAGTTGAAAGGTCAGGTAGGTAAAAATGCTAGCTGGGAGCATGTCTCAAGACTTCTGGTACATTTTCAAGATTCCATAGCAAAAAGATGAATAGTCCCACACTTCCCAAGGGGGTGAAATGATGCGGCACTTACATCATCTTCCCCCATAGGGCCTCCAATCTAGACTACTTTTCAGCTAGCTACAGACCTTAAGTGATCTGATGTTTGCTTCCACAATACTACCACAATCTTAGCAGCTGAAAACCTTTCTCTCACAATTCTGCACATCAAAGGCACCAGGTAGGTCCCCCTAGGCTAAAATCAGGGGATGGAGTTTATCTATACTCTGTTCTGGAGGATTTAGGGAAAAACCTGTTGCTTGCCCATTCTGTTGTCAGAGTGTTAGGACCCTAAACAGGCATTAGCAGGCTTGGAGGACATTGAGGATGGACTGCTCTCTCATGATCAGCTTTGGACTCTCTGTTTCCATGACAACATTTTTTTTTTAAGAAAAGGAAGCATCACAATTACTCCTTGAGATTTAAAATACTAATGAAAGCTTGGAAGGTATTAGACACTGTTGAGGTCCATTAAGGGAAAGCAACTTCTTCCTGTCAAAAAAAAAAAAAAACAAAAAACCAGAATTCAAGTTCTATCTCCGCTCCTGGGTGGAGTAACAAAACAAGGAAAATGATGAATCAAGGCATTTCTTAAATCCGTGGCAGATATCTCTGCTAGGGGGGTAACAGTAAAATGGGGAAACCTCTGTTACAGATCTCAGATGCTATATAAAGATATTCTTAGCTTTTGGATTTGTGGAAACAAGGTGTCTGTACATTCCAAAGAGATTTATTTACCTAATAGCTATGATGATGTTAGTCCACATACAGACATGGACAATAAATAGTTACTTGCAGGGCAATAAACAAATCCAATTCCCAACCTGTAACATCCCAATTCTCCACAATTATTGATGTCTTAATCAGTTAACAAATCTTGTGGAATGTTTATTGCAGGTGAACCTTCTTTCTCCTGTCTTAGGAGCTTTAGTTAACATAGCAGGACACTATTTGGCTCCAGAATTAACCATCTCTTACTTCTTTTGAGGAAAGAACTATGCTTAGAATCATCAATACCTATAATGGTTTTTAAGAAGATGCTAGAATGCTTGCCCTACCTTTCTTATGATGTCCTCTACCAAGGACAAGAGCAAACAGAAGTAGTTTGTTATAGCTTCCCAGCCTCCAGAATTATAAGGGAATTAACCCTTTCTTATTAACTTATCCAGTTTGTGATATTTAATTATAACAACAGAAAATATACTAAGATATCCCCTTTATTTTATTATCCCTTCTATATCTATCTTATTTAATAGATATCTATATCTATATCTATATCTATATCTATTTTAATAGATATTTATATCCACCAGATATTCATGTATCATAGAAACCGAACTGCATGTACTTGCTTGAAATGCATTCGAAAACTTAAAAAGTATGTTAATACAATCTTTGGTGCTTGTTAAGTACTTATTTTTCTGGGGAGGGGTGTTCCTCATTGTACTAGTTGGCATCTGCTGATGTAACCTTGATCTCCTGCTGGGAGGAAGGTCTAGAATCTTGGTAGGACACAAGAAGTTTTCTCAGGCCTAAAGAAAGGCACTTATGCCCCTCCCTTTAGCTATCAGACTAACACCACTTTCAAATATTTATTTTTTTATTCTTTGACAGTTGCATACATGAATTCAATGAATGTATGTCATTTCACCCCTTATTGTCCATTCCCATCCCCCTTTTTTCCAATGTAAAACTTCCTAACCAGTCTCCCCCCTACTGTCATGTCTTTTGGCATGTGTGGTCCACTGAATTTTATCTACTGCACATGCCTGGGCATTTGTTGAGGCCTGAGTAATATGTCAGTGGGTATACCACTGAGGAAAGTAGCTCCCCTTCTCCCATACATTAACCCACAGTAGTTTCAAGCAGTTATAAAATTACCATTTTTCACTAGTAAAATAGTGTGTTGCACAGACCTGCAGAAATAGGAATCTGAACAAGAAGACAACTTCAAAGAAAGATATAAAAGACTTGTGTTCCAACCTACCAAAGGATTAGACCTGGAGACAAATGACTCTGCCGGGCCCAGAATGCACCACCCCATATACACCCCAAATCATTTCTTTTAAAAGATGGAATGTCTAAACCCTTTTCCTCACCCCCGGATTTTTACAAAAACCGAGTCTGTAACAGAGGACTGAGCCAATGTTGTGCTTCCCACTTGCAGCACCCCCTCCCCCCACAATCTCATCATCTCACCCTATCACACATCTGGAGGAAGAAGCCTTATCTTTTCAAGAACATATGGCCAATCCCAGAATAAATGCCATTCAATGCTGCCAACAGAAAATGGAAGGAGACAGGTGGACAGCAAGGTGACATATTCATTCCCTGATTGCTGGCAGCTGTGAGATCTCACAAAGCCAAGACTCTGTCTGCATACACACACATAACATGTTTCTTCAGAAGCATTCATTCATTTTGAGGGCATAATCCTTTGAGAGAAATCTAGTCCTTAGGAGTCAAAGACTGCACTGTGAAGTCACATGACCTGGGAACTGATTTTTTTTTTCCCCAGTAAGGTGACATTTTCTCTTCTAGGATCAGGGTCAAACTAGAACCTTGTTGATAGGGGTGAAAATATTCTGAAGAGACACTTTGGGCCCTTCCTTTTGTTACACTATTGAGACAATGAAATCCCAGGAAACTGGAATTTCCCCCAGGAGCTGCATGCTGGGAAAAAAGAAAAGGTGGGGACTCTGGTGGCACTCATCTCCCTCAAAGAGATTTCATGCAGTTCTGAAAATTGGTCAAACTGCTTTGCAGGAGGTCTAGAGGTCTAGAGGATGCTGATGGGCAGGGCCACACACTGACAAGGACTTCATAATACTCCATGCCCCGTTCCTTCTATTTAAGCCTATACCTCATGTAGGACCCTGAAGGTAGATTTCATGGTGTGTGTGGGGGGGGGTGTTTCAGGAGAATGGACCTCCTTATTTGTTTCTCTTTGTAATACGGCCACATGAAATAAATCTTATGTGTTTGCTTTTCACTATTAATTGTGTCTTTAATTTACCTAGGGACAATGGGCAAGCCCAGCCTGCTAGAGCTTTGGGAGTTCTCAGACTCAGTAACAAGAGAGAAAAAGTAGCAGAGGTCAGGCCAGCTGGATTACTGCACCACATCATGCCACATGCATCTCTGTGCATTGTTCATGAAACTGCATTAAGAATGTGCTCATGTCACAGCCATGTTGGGGCACCATCAGAGTACACAGGATGTTGCCCTGGAGATATTAGCTCAATATTAGATATTGCACCTTGACTTTTTCTTGAGTTTTGAGCAAACCAATGACTGATAGATATCTATTCCTAGCAAGTTTCTAAGCTGGCATTTGATGAATTCATTTTACCCAAGTGGCAGAGCCAAGAGAATATAACATTGGGAAAGAAATATTTCAATATGAGCAAGGAGTAATAAGTGAACAATGTCAAAAGATCAGATGGCTTCTCAGCTCCCAAACCCCTGTTGACCTGCAGGGAAAACATTGTGTGCACACTGATTGCAACAGTTACTCTTAACTATTGCTGTGAGAGAGCACTCGAGGTCAATCAACTTAAAGGAGAAAGGGAGATTTATTCAGCTTAACGGTTCCAGAGCAGAGATACAGTCTTTCATAGCAGAAGCGATATGGCTGGTGGCTAAAGCTGGGGGCAGGCTAACTACAAACATCTAGTAGGCTAGTGGGTGACAACTGGAGGCTGGAGGCTTCCTGGATAGTCTCTCTTCTTCCCAGTCTTCTGTTCTGTGTTCTCTTTTATCTGGTCCACTACTGGGAGGTTCCAATAAGATCTGGGGAAATTCTAATCGGATCTAGGGCTAGTCTTTGTATTGTAAATGTATTGATCCAGATAATCTCTTCAGGGGGTCTCAGTTGATCTTAGTTAATGCCAGGTGTGGTCAAGCTGACACCCAAGATTAGCTATCACACTGATTAATACAGATACGATTTGCATTCTATATACCTCAACCACTTCAGATAATACAATTAATTAGACTTGGTGTGACCACCATTGTGCTGCACCACAATCAATTCTAATATATTTCCATCAAACTCTAAAGTATTCTTACAGTATCAGCAATTCCTCCTCATCTTCTCCCAACTTCACAGCCCTTAGCAACTGCTGATTCACCTCTATCTCTGTAAGTTTGCCAATTTCTACATGTCATAAAGTGGAAGCATATAACATGCAGTCTTTTGTAACAAGCTTTTTTTTGGCTTAGTGTAATATTCGTAAGATTCAGTCATGTTGTGATATATCTGAGTACTTAATTTCATGGCTGAGCAATATTCTACCATATGGATACACCATATGTGTTCATTGCTTCACCAGTTAAGGGATCACCCTAACCCCTTTTAGACTGTCATTACTAGTGCTGGTCTGGACATTTGCAAACAAGCTTATATAATACATGTCTTTATTTCTCCTGCATGTAAACCTTGGAGTGGAGGTGTTGGCTCATGCAGCAACAATTTCAAACTTTGGAACAACTGTTGCACTGTTTTCCAAAGATGCAACACCATTTATCTCCACCTGCAGGTGTGAGGGTTCCACACATCCTCCCCCGCCTCCCCCATGTTTCAGTTCCAGACACACTAAAGACCTTGGTGTTGTTTCATGATTTCAATGTGCAATTCTTATAGCTAATGATGTCTGTCACTTTTTAACAGTCCTGCTGACATTTCTCAATTTTCTTCCTTAAAGAAACATGTGCTAAGATTCTTTGCTCGTATTTAATTAGGGTATCATTTTTTTTTCTAAATTGTAAAAGTCCTTTATATGCTCTGGAGCTATGAGTCCTTTAATGAGTAGATGATTTGAAAATATTTCTCTCACCCTCTGTGTCTTCTGTCTTCCACTTTTCAGATGGTATCCTTAGAGCACAAAAGTTTTAAGTTCTAAAGAAGTCCAATTTAAATACAAGTGCTCACAGAGTTCACAGAGAATGACATAAAAAATTTTGAAGAAATAATGGCTGAAAGTTTTCTAAAATTGACTTAAAGAAAAGCATACTCATGAAACTATACATCCAAGAGAGTCAATGGATTTTACCTAGGATAAAGTCAAGGAGAACTCTGCCACAAGGGAGACAGGATCAAGAGCAATTAGACACAAGAAGACGTCAGAGGTGATATAGAAGTGGAAGCAGAGACCCGAATTTCATGGCCAAGCAGTACCATGGAATTCTGGGTAACCACCAGAAGATGAAACAGGATGGGACACTTGCTTTCAGAGAAGCTCCAAGTGAGTACACAGTGCTGACATCTTTATTTTAAATCTCATTCCTTCAGATGTGTGAGAGAATATATTTGTGTCGTCTTAAGTCAAAATTGTGCTAATAGTTGTGGTATTTTTGGGAAATACAGCATCCTGAAGTTTTAACTACTTCCCATTCTTTCACAAATAAAGCTCAGTTCTTTTGAGAGAGTGCCAAGCTCCGTTCTTTTGCTCTTATCTCTTGTGCACAGTCTCTGAGTCCCTCCCCAGAGTGGGTGGCGAGTACTATAACCACAGTACTCTCTCAGAGTAAGACCTTGATTTGTGAGTTCCACAGTGAACTTCTGGCTTCTCAGTTTCTGGAAAGGGGAACTTCTGCCCCAGGTCTCACAACAATGCCTTCTGCCAAAGCAGAGTCTCAAGTAGCGAAAGGAAACCAGAGTTCTTGGCATTTTCCTTTAGTTCCTGCAGCATGGGGCAGGAAGCACAGAGTCCTAACTCAGGGACCGACTATCACTGTGCTGAGATTTAATACATTTTCTTGCATAAATACTTCTTTATTTGATGTGTGTTTAGGTGATTTTTCAAAGAAAATTCTTTTTTGATATATGAGAATATAAATGAATGATGTAGGTCTATGTGCATGTGTACATTGATATGTATGTGAATATGTATGATGTGTATATGTGATGTATGCGTGTGAATGCATGTATGTATGATGTCAGCATGTGTGTGTATGTGTAAATATGTATGCATACACTCCATATGTGCATGCAGAAAGACAGCCTTGGGAATTGATCCTCTCTTTCTACCTTGTCTAAGACAATCTCTCTATTGTTACTGGTGCATGGGCTAGCTGGCCCATGAGCTTCTACTTTGTTCTATCTTGCAACGGGAAGATTGGGATTAAGGAATCGTGTCTAATTTTACAGAGTTTGGGGGATGAAAATTCAGATCCTCATCCTTGCCTGGCAAGCACCCATTGATCTGTTTTGTTTTTTTTAATTTTTAAATGGTTTCACTACCTACAGTTGTTTTGCTAGGTAGAGGTCTGTGTAGCTCTCCCACATCCTATTTGCAAGTCTGTTCCACTCCCATCCTCATCCTGGGCCTCTCTTCCACTCCTCTCTGATTCTAGCTGAGGAGAAAACTCTCCAGGTTTACTGGTGCTGCCTCCCTTGCACTTGCCTATCCTTCCACCTAGAAACTTCTTACCTGAAAGAGTTAGTGTTGGATACTTATAGATTTGGCACACTGTATTTCAAATAATTTTCAAAAAAGGAAATATTTTGTGTATAAAGCTTTCATGAATTGCAAATTATACTGTCTATAAATAAAATTTTATTGGAACACAGTTCATCCCCATCAGAATGTGTGTGTGTGTGTGTGTGTGTGTGTGTGTGTGTGTGTGTGTGTGACTGCTCTTGCACTGCAACTGCACAACTGAGTGGTGAGATGCCACAAATCACAAAAGCAAAGTAAGAATATCTCAGAGAAGGCACATGTAAAACCTCAGTCCAGCATCATGGTGCATATTTGTGATTCTGGCTCCTCAAAGGGCAAGGTAGGAGGATCAAAAGTTCAAGGGCTGGCAGGGCTATCATGACTTCAAAGCCTGCCTAGGCAACTTCTCAAGGCCCTGTCTCAAAGTTAAAAACTCAGTATACCATTTGCCTAACATACTAAAAGCCCCAGGTTTAATTCCCAATGAGAGAGAGAAAAACAAGCAGACAGAGATGAAGATAAACACACTCTCAATTTATTCTAACTGTATTATATTCAATGTATTATAACTGATAGGACCATAGAGACTGTCACCAGTCCCTCTCATCCTATTGGGGGGGGCAAGAAAAATGTCCCCTCCTCATAGAGGCTTTCAGGCCATGCTAAGGAAAGGCCTATGCATGTTCTACCAACCATCCATTAATATTAGACATATCACCATCTGTCATTATCTTCTCAGCCAGGAACCCCTCATTCAAGGTCAATCTTCCTGAGGTCAAGAGCGTGATCTCACTCAGTTATTCAGGGCTGAGGACAGAATCTGATACCAAGAATGGGTGCTATTTGGTATTAGTGGAATGAATAAAATACCAATAACATTTTGACTGATAGTTAATAGTACAATGAAATTATTCTATTATTAATACAATTTAAATGTTTTAGTAGCAGTTTAATATCTAATAAAATATTAAAAACATTAACATTTGTGATGCTGCTAATGAATATTAATATTGCTAATAAATATGTATAACGTTCACTAGTCAAGCTAACATATTCCTAAGTATTTAGCACATTCTTAGTATCAGACATACCTCCCTGGATGAGTTCTGAAAATTAATTATAATTATTATCAATAGATAGCTATCATCCTAGCATTTCAGAGCAACCAAAGTTTTTTTATTCTTGGTGCAGTCTATGACAAAAAAATAACAGGATATGTTTTGGATACCATCATATATGATGTATGTATTGGACTTACTGTTTTATATGTGGAACATTTCTGGTGGGAAATTGCTCTACTGTTTGTCTAACTTCTCTGGGCGTGGTGCTGTTCCCAGAGAAGGAATGATGCAAGCTCACCAGGGAGATATTTCAGTCTTAATTCCCTCAAGTCTTGAAGCCCATTTCAGCTGATCAACTGGACCTCGTGTTCTACCAAGAGGCTCCAGGGCACTCCTGGGAACTGCCCAACTTCTCCCAGAATCCTTGAGTTATCCAGAAGCTGCAACAAATCTTGAATTGTTTGAGAACTTCTGAAAGATCTGGCCAATGACCATGTCTCTCATATTTGATTCTGAGATGTAATTGATTTGAAACTATCACAACACCAGCTTTAACCCCTTTCCCCCCAGTGTTGCCATGTATTTTCTGGACAGTTTCTGCTTTAAATGAATTTACATTTTTTGACTCAACATCTTGTTTTCATTCTATTTTTCTTACTTCTTGCTTATTTTCCATTTTCTGTGATATAGCCTTCTCATAGACTCCAACTTGTGACTCAGAAAGATCATGGACCTTAGAAACAATGTGCATCCCTGTTAGATTATGGCCTCTGTAACACTAATGTGCACACATGCATGCGTGTGTGTGTGTGTGTGTGTACATGGAGATCCATGTGTGTGCAGGTGCATGTGAATATATGTGTACATCAGAGGACAAACTTGAATGTTGTTCCTCAGATACTAGCCACCTTGTTTTTTGAGTCAAAGTTTCTTACAGGCTTGAAACTGACCAAACTGACCAGACTGGCTATCCAATGAAATCTTGAAATCTACCAAGGTCCACCTCCCCATCACTGGAATTACAAGCACATACCACCACACCTGGCTTTCTAATATTTATTTTTATAACAAAGGTCTTTTCTGTCTCATTTTATCCATAGCAAAACTGGAGAATGTACTTGTGGTGAGCTAGCCTAAAATATATGTTCTGTAGGCTCTGTGTTCCTGCCGAAGTTTCTAGAACTCTTCAAAGAGATGAGGGGAAAGGAAGAGGCATCATACATTGGTCTTGAGCGATCTAACAGAACAATTTTCTGGGATCATGGAAATGTTCTATATTTGTGGTGATTAAATCAACGTCAGCAGCCATAAGTAGCTGTGAGTCACTAAAAAGAAGCTGGCATGACAGAGGAAGCTATACTTTCCATAGTTCCATGTGGCTGGTGCGAATGCAGTGACCAGTAAAGATCTGAGGATGCTGATGCACAGAGAGACTGCTTCCCGTTCCTGGTTGTGTCCCCAGGAGGGCGGCAGCACTCACAGCAATAATCTCCTGAGCCAGGTACTGAATGGAGACAGGAGGTTTAAGTGATGGTGAAAACTATGAGAGGTTTACGAAACATCTACAAACCTTACTTTAATTGCTCCTCAAATCCTACAAACTAGGTCCTCTCCAAAATTTAAAAACTGACAACATTCTAGTGTTTAGACAAAGAAATGCTCTGGTTCAATCTCCTATTTGTATTCTGCTTTACCCACTGCTTGCCTAATATCTGATTCACAAATACTTGGGAGCAAGGCTGCCCCAGATAAGATCAGATGACAGGCAGCCAAGCGAAAGTTAGAAGAGCAGGCCAGGTTGTGCTGAGGGGAGGGCAGCAGGAAGGAAGGGCAGAGGGGCCCTTCAGATCCTGAGGTCACAGCTACACTCCACCACATTGGATTCTTGTGACAACCCCATAAAGGCAGATCCATCGCCCCATTTCCTGCATGGGTATCTGTGGATAAAAAGAGACACAAGCAGGACTGTGAGAATGACCACAGGTGACATAAGGAAAGGGCTTTGTCTGAGAGTTTATCAGCCTTGGTTAATCTGTTCAGTATCAGGTTTCTTTATTCTTTTCTTTTTTTTTTTTATTGAGGGAGAAAGAAGAACGGAGAGACACACGAGACTGACTACCTTTACAGCAGGCATGTGAGGTTGCTTTAAGGCCCTAGGGTGGTAGAGGGCAGGTGTCATTCAAGGGTTTCTTGAGGAAGCATATTTATCATGCAAGAAAGCAGGCTAAGTTAATAGGCGGCCTATGCTACATGACTGAAGCAGAACAGGGCACATGGACTTGGGCTATGTCAGGGATCACTATTTTCTGGACAAGAAAATGGGGCTTGGTTAATGTGTGAATCATGCACTATGAAAGTCATCAAGTTGCTTTTGAGTCTCACAGCAAAGGCGGCTGAGTATTTTCTAACTCTTCTCAGTCTTATCTGCTTTGGACCTGGGTTTTCTAACACTAAGCCTTGCTCAAACCATGCAAGTGATAAGGATGAGACTTGTAGGAATAGTCCATGCAGACCAACCTAGGGCAGACACAGGAAAGTGTGGGCGAGTGACCTTCCTCAGGGAGACCAGTGAGACTCCAGGGAAGTCTACAATTCTTCCAGAATTTTCATGAGGCTTCTGCTTTGCAAGATGAGGCCAGAGTGTTCAGAACTCACAGACAATCATTCTCCATCAGGTCAGTTAATTTTGAGACAAGTAGATCCATGACAGTGGCAAACACAGCAGTTTCTTTGCTGGACACAACACCTCAGAGAGATGAGTATTCATTATTGACATCCCAGAGTCCCAGAGGAGGAGGCTGCCTTTTCTCATCATTACACACCACTTCCTATTAAGATAAAGCTATATCTATACCATTTGGTCCTCCCTGAGGTTGATATTAGGAAAAAAACTTGAAAAGGGAGGAAGGAAAGGGAAAGGCAGATTAAGAACCAGGCCAACTGAGAGTTGGCAGCCAGCCATGACCACACAAGCTGCTATTGACCCTGTGATGCCAACAGTAGCCTCTACTGGTGTCACAGCAGGAACTTACATTACTTTATTCCTACAATCCTTCCAGTTTCAGATGAAGTGCCTTGGTTTCTGAGAAGCCCCTTCATCCTCTTGCCTACTGACACTCCTCCTCTTCCTCTTTAGCTACTTTCTCCCTGTCTCTGCCTCTCTGTTCCCTGCCCTCCGTGGATAGGAAACTCCTGGATGGCAGGCATCATAAGCAAAGAACCTTCTGGCATTTGTTATATGGCAATAACAATGATAATATTACTGAGCAATTACCATGTGTTAAGCATGGTTCTAAGTACATTCTAAGTATTAATTAAATTCACTTCTGAGAAAGCCCTCGAAGTACAATGATGGGCTTCATTTTACAGAGTAGAAGGATACAGGCATAGAAAGACAGTCAGGAAGCAGTGGCTCTAAACCTCACATCTGAGCACTTTAATTTCAAACTCATACCATGGATCACTTTGCCAAACTTCTCACAGCTCTAAGAATGACCTCTCATATCATCTATTTATTTCCTCAACATTTGTGTTTTAGCAATTGCCTCTTTCAACCTGAAGCCATGAAAGAATGCTCTCCAAGATCAGAGAGAGCTATCTGTACTTTTGAAACCCAATATTTAGTCAGCAAACCTTGGAACTGTCACTGGTAACAATAGCAAGTTACCTAAGTTGTTGTTTATACAAGATGTACCACCTAAATTGTTCTGAGTAAATAGTCTAAACATTCATATGTGCTTTACGCATTCCCCTTAAGTGAAGAATAAATTTAGATATAGAATTTGAGCAGTTTCTGGAATGCACTCAGAAATAATACATATTGATAAAAGCAGGGTTCCAGATAAGAAGATACAGGCAGAACAGTTACAGTGAGAAATGCCTTGGTTGATGTCAGGCTTCTGGAACTATGGTGTTGCTTGGTTCTTTGACTAAGGATAGGTGGAAATCTTAATGCCTCTTGATTTCTGGTACGCATGCCACAGGGAAATGAGCATATCTTGCATAGTGTGGGCACCCAGCTGCAGGTAGTTTGTGGGCACGAGGAACAGCAAGCAGAATAATATCCCTCAGTGATGTCATATCCTAAGCCCTGCACCTGCTAATAGGTTAGGCTATTAAAAAAGTGAAGCTATTAATTGGTTGCCTCATTGGTTGACCTGGATTGTCTCCACCAATGGCATAACCATTACAGTTCTGAAAAGAAGAGGAGACAGATGAAGAGAAGTGTTGCAAGCAAGGAAGATACAAACCGACGGAGATTTTCCAGCTTTAAAGACAGATGAAGGAGTCACAGGCTAAAATATTAGAGGCAGTTTGAGAAACCAGAAGGGTGAAGGAAACAGATTCTCTTCTAGAAGCTCTGGAAGGATTTCTACCTTGTTAACACCTTTGATTTTAGCCCAGTGAGATCCAAGACTCTAAGATGTGTATGTGTATGGTTTTAAGCCATTATGTTTGTGAAAGTTGTTCCAGTAGCTATGAGAAACTAGGGAAGAGAAAAGGCTAACCAAGATTGTTCATCTGTGGCCCAGGGGTCACATGCATCCCAGTACAGCAATGAATCGAGCCCCACACATTTGCAGATGATATTATGTCACAGTGCTCAAAGGCTTAGACATGCCTACTCCCAAGACCTTTATAACCGTCAATGGTTCCTCTATCCAGTAGAAGACTCAAGACACTCACCCCAACCCTGCACACCATCACCTTGTACCACTCTCAAGCATCTTCCTTGACCACTTGAGTCTTTTCCACACTTTGCTGCACAAGACACTAGTAATGACACTGCATTTCAGACATGGATTGAGCCCTGTAATTGAGAAGCAATGGGCTGGAAAGTTGCCATAGTGGATAAGTGCACTTGTGCTTGCTATATAAGCATGAACACCTAAGTCTGGATCCCAGCATCCACACTGAGCCTGGCGTGGTTTCAAATGCCTGTAACTCCAGCAATGTGGAGGGCAGAAACATGATACGGGGGCTTCCTGGTAGCAATCTAATCAAAAGCAACAAGTTCTGGGTTCAGGGAGACCCTGTCTCAAAGGAATAAGGTACAGTGTGGTAGAGGAGGACACCTGGTCTATTCCTCCGCGCTCCAGGTGCATGCCTATGAGCACACATGTACGCACACACCATATCTATATATATACACAATACATGAACAAAGACATACACACAGCATTAAATAAACCGAAAGGCAATATGAGACAAAAACAGCAATGGAGCGCCCACTTCTGGTTGAAGCAGATGGGATTCCTGAGGCTTAAGGTCCCCTGCTGATACACTTTCAATCACAAATGACCCCACAGGTTCACCTTCTGTTCCACAACTAGCGGTTCTGTGTGTGGAGGCTGCGGAACCCTCAGGAGGTGAGGCTTGGCTAGTGGATGCAACCTTCTAGAGGAGACCTGAGAATTACACGGGGACCTGACTCTGGTCCTAGCCCACCATGATGTGAGGAATCTCCACCACACACTCCTGACTCCATGAACACCATTGTGCCTTTTCTGCTACAATGAACTGAAACCCCCTGAGTCCAAATAGATCTTTCCTCCTAAGTTGTCTCCATTAGGCATGGTATTCCCAGCAATATAAACACAACTAATACGTCTGATGATTCCATTCTGCCTAATGAGCAGATTTGACATTAAGGGTGATGAGTAGTGTAATCCCTCGCTCTCTCCGGGACCGTCTGCTTCCTGGGCTATAAGTAAGAGCAGCTTGTGGACTTGGAGAACAGAGCTGGGAATGATCCATCCCAGTCTGCTAAATGCTCAGAAGAAACATTGACGAGGTTTTTTTTGACCAGTGCTCTTTAGAGACCAGGCTGGACTTAATGGAGGAGAAAGCTTTCCGCCCTTTGGCCCTGGCTGTGTGTTTTCCTCCATCTCCTGCCAAGTTTAGCACTATGAACAAACAATCACCGATGGGCTGGGAATGAGAATGCAAAGGGCAGACAGCAAAGAGATAACTCTGCAGCGAGGCTGAATTGAGTCCTCAAAAACTGCAGCTTTTCAAGAAGTTTCCCAGGGAGACGCCCCGGCCTGCTCGGAGCTTCACAGCCATGTATGTGCGAGGACTAAGATGGGAGGCTACACCTCATGATGGAGACAGAGGTGGGGAACGGGACACTGACAGCATCGGGGTCTGGTCTTCAGCTATGTGTCCCCAGGATGACAAGAGAACGGGCTGTGGGGCTGCTCTATACCAGGTCACTCTTGGACCGCATGCTGCTTGTACTGGTTACTCCTCTCTGCTGTTATGAGATACCACCCGGACTCAAGCAACTTAAAGAGAAAAGGGGAGATTTCTTCAGCTCATAGGTCCAGAGGGGAGATACAATCCTCTAGGACCAAAAAGGACTATGGCTGGCTAAGTCTCATGCATCATGAACACTCAGAGCTGCAAAACTGTAAGCTGCAAAAGCAGACCTCTCCCAGAAGGAGGCAGGGCCACTCCAGCTCGAGACCCACCCCCTATGACTGCCTTCCTCCATCAAGCCTCCACCTCCTAAAGGTACCATGACCTTCCCAAATAATTAGAGATTCAATCACATGAGCCGGTCCATGACACTGCTCCGGGTGCCCATGAGCCTCGAGACCTCATCCCTGACTCTAGAAGCCCACTGCCCTGGATCCACAGACAGGCACAGCAGCCATGGTGTAGTGTCTGTGGCTGACTGTGGCACCAGCACAATGGTGGGGGTGGAGCAAAAGGTGGTGGGGAGGGCTGGCACAGTCTGTGGCCCAGGTGCACTTAGGGAGCAAGAGAGTTCGAAATTGGAAGAGGAAAATTAAAAGTGTCCTTCTTAGGTCCGGGGGCCTTGGGGGAAGGGTTACAGATCTGAAGGTGATAAAAAATATATTGTATGTATGCATGAAGTTTTCAAAGAATAAATACATTATTTTAAAAAGTACCCTTTGAGATGGAGGGATGGCTCAAGAGTTAGAGTTTCTGTCTCACAAGAAAAAGGAACTGAGTTTGGACCCCCCCAAGTCCTATGTAAAAATGAAAGGCAAAAATGGCAGAGGATCGATTCCTGCCCTGAAAGGTGGAGCCTGGGAAACTCCAGAGCGAAGTAATAAAGAAGCAGATTCCCAATGTCACCCTTGGACTTCCACAAGCACTCAAACTCACATGCCCTCTGTGTACACACACACACACGCACACATGCACGCACACACACACACACGCACGCACGCACGCACATGCACACACACACACAAACAAAAGTATCCTTCACATGTTGAAAGTCAAATTGGCTTTGAGACATTTTGAAAAAATAAAATCCATTCATGTAATACTTCGACAAGGATAAATAAAGATGGCGCCTGTCAATCTCTCTAGGAACATTGGTTGAGTGACTGTAGAAGGAATAGCCTGTGCGCAGGAAGTGAGCAGAGCCCTGTAGGCTGTGGAACCGCTGGCTCTTATGTGAATAGGTGGGTGGGAAAACCTGAGTAGGTGACAGCAAAACTCTGACCTGGGCAAAAAGAGAGCAGTGGACACACAAGGAGGCCATCTTGCCAGCACTTCTGACTCATGAAGCAGTTCCTAGCATTTGAACACAGAAACCCAGAATTTCACACATCATTATAATGGGTTCATGGACTCCAGGCTAAGAATGTCAGCTTAATATTCTATCCTTTCTGCTTCACTCGTCACAGAAAATTAGCGGAGTCTTTCTGTGTGTAGATTAAATTCCCAAGAGAATGTTCTGGGCCAAGCTAATATTTTTAATTAGACTACACAAATCCCAATCTCTGGACAGTCCATGGATTAGTTGTCCTCAGGTCAGGCTTTTATCAACCATGACAGCAGAGGTGTGGTGTGAGTGTTTGTGGTGTGTGGTGAGTGGTGTGGGCACAAAGAAGTATTTGTGGTGTGGGTGTGTGGTGCGGTATGGTGTAAGGGGTGTATATGTGTGTGTGTGATGGTACATGTGTCTGTATGTATGGTATATGTGTGTGGGGTGTGGGTTTTGTGTGTGTGTTGTACATATGTGTCTGTGTGTGGTGTGTGTGTATGTGTGGTATATGTGATGTGTAGGGTATGAGGTTTGTGTGTATGTGTGTGTGTGTGTTGTGTGTGTTGTGTGTATGTGTGTATGGTATATCTGTGTCTATATGTGTGGTATGTGCATATGTGTGTGATGTTTGTGTGTGTGTTGTACATATGTACCTGTGTGTGGTATGTATATGTGTGTGTGGTATATGTGATGTGTGGGGTGTGAGGTGTGTGTGCTCAGGTGTGGTGTGTGTGTATGTATGTGTGATATGTGTGATGTGTGGGGTATGAAGTTTGTGCGTGTATGTGTGTGAGTGTGTGTGTGCACATGCGCAGCAGTCATGTGACATCAGATGCTCCCTGAGTAGTTGGGCTGACGTGAGGGAGAAGTGGGCTTCTTTATAGGAGTTAGGAGCAAAGCAGGTGTTCAAGGCAGGCTTGCAGATGATGGATGAGAATCATTTGGTGAAGCCAGTGGCAAACAGGTAAGAAACGAGTAGATGGAAGGGAAATGATGATGACAACAATGGAGAATTATTGTTGTTTCAGATGTGTGCCACCCCTGGAGAATCAGGCCTCCACTTTCTTCCAGTCCTTTCTTTCAGTGGTGCTGACTGGTCTGGTGACTGTGTGTAGAGAGCAGGAATTCGACGTGCCTGGGTTGATGGATTGAGGGAACAGCGATCTTGAGGTAAACACCCATGTGAGGAAACTAGAAAAGATGGATTAAAAGTGTCCAGCAAGGGCTGGAGAGGTAACTGAGTCATTAAGTGCTTGCTGCACAAACATGAGGGCCTGAGTTCACCCTCTCAAATCTATGTACAAAAGGCAGTGTAGGCTGCATTCCCGTGGTGCCTGCACTGAAGACAGACAGAGAGGAGGACCCCTGGGATTCGCTGGCCAGCTGATCTAGATGTACTGATGAGGTCCAGGTTCAATGAGAAACCCTGTCTCAAAAACAAGGTGGACGGACAGTGATTGAGGAAGACACTTAAGGTTGGTCTCTGTCCTCCACAGGCACGTGCATGCGCGCCTACATGCACACACAGAAGACACACAAGAAAAGTGCTCCCCAAGTGGTTAAAAAATTAGAAGGTTTGAACTTTTTGGGAAAAAAAAGGCTCTCTAACAAATACTTTAATATGGACTCAATAAAGATATCACGCAGCAATCTGAATGGGTTTATTATCTGAATGATAATAAAAGTGTTCCTTTCATCCCATAAATTTGTGTAATTAAACTAATGTTACAGTTTGCTCTTGCATGGTGCTGACATGACAGAGCTGCAGAGTTTTTACTCCACTGCCGGTTCATTAGGATGACGTGTGATTCTATTTCTTATTTTCAAATGTTCTTCCAAATTGTGTGCTCAGCACCCCTCCACCCTTCCTTCCTTCCTTTCAAATCCTGATGCATAAGGAGTTATAAATAAGCTGGAACATTGTGAATGCGATTTGGCTCTATTCTCTTTTAAATCTGAAATTAGTTTAGGTGTCAGTAACAATTTAGAGAAAGTTAACAGAAGACACAACCTGAATTCTGGAAAAGTTCTATCTACTGCAAAGCAAAGTAATAGGATTACCGACATGGGGTTGCTTGTTCAACCAGCACCAGACTGTATACTAAAGCTCAAGAGAAAGACAAGTGAACAAATATGTAGCATGCTTAGCAGAGTTCCACTTCAATCTGGGAAGAAAAATAGGGCCTATCCTCAAGACAAGAGTTGAGTGAGAACTTCATGATCAGGAAGATAGTCGTAGAACATGGTAATACCAGGAAAGAGTCAAGGATTGTCCAAGTCCTCTGACATCATGGATGTAAGGTGTAACAGTGGTCACAGATGTAGGTCACACTGGCGTATATTCTGTTCTCTGGTAAACAGATAAAGATTCAGAGTCCTTTAACTGCCCCTCAATTTGCAGTGACCTAGAATGTCTCCTTATTTAATACACACCAGCATATTAATGGAGGTAATTTAATTTCTAGTAACAGCTGTTGTAGGTAGGAATGTCTGGTCTGTAGAAACCACGGCCACCACCCATCTTTATCTCACTTCCCTAGTAACTCCCAGGTCACTCACTAGCAATATCAGACTGTAAAAGATTGAGGTTCCAACTATCTTTTCTCATCCTCCTGCTCTCCCACCTAGTGGTCATGTTATGGTGGGTCTGTCCTCTCTGTCCTTTCCTAGACATGTGCTGTGGGGTCCTCTTCCTGCTCTCTCTGATCTTACACTATCTCCTCTGCTCTAATGCTCTCCCACCTTAAGGCTATAGCTTCTTCTTTGCCCCTCTTGAATTGAGCGTCCAAGAGTTTCATACCTTCTCTTTCCTTTTCAATAACATCCCAGTTTTCACCTCTCAATGTGCTCTGATTTCAGTCTTCAACTCTGGAACACAAAGACCCCAAAGAAATCCCGCAACGATATCACTTAAATGCCACTTTTCTTGACCTGTCAGGTCAAGGTTAAAATCATGCTGTGACTACTAATCTTCACTGTTACCTTGGAATGAGAATCAGCTAGGAGATTGCTGATAGGAGACTTGTAGACATGTCTAGGAGGACTAGCTGAGAAGGTATGGTGGTGACTATTAATTGCCAACTTGTGCGACCCTAGAATCATCTGAAAGATGGGCTTCCGGGGAGGCCTGTGGGGATGCCTTCGACTGTGTTAATAGAGGCAGGAAGACCGGGCCCATTCCCTGGAGGCCTCCACGGAGACGGTGAGCTGAGAAGCAGCAGACAACTCACCATTCCCTGCTTCCCAACTGTGATGTGAGGCAAGTCGCATAACCTTAACTTCACCAGTATGATGGACTCTTCCCTTGACCTGGAAGCCGGAATAACCCATTCTCCCTTAAGTTGCTTTCTTTTAAAGAACATATTATTAAAGCAATAGACATGTAATTAAAACAAAGGAGAATATCCACCCTAAATATTGTTTAGAGGGGCCAGGGAGAATAAAAAGGCACGAAATAGAAGCTAGCCCCATGTCTGTTCTCTCTTTCTTCTCCTTCCTCCTCTCTCCTCCCCCCTCCTCCTCCTCTTCTCTCTTCTTCCCTCCCCCTCCTACTTCTCTCCTCCTTTTACTTCTCTTCCTCCTTCTTTTCTCATCCTCCTCCTCCTTTTTCTTCTTCTCTCTTCTCTCTCTCTCTCCCTCCCTCCCTCTCTTCCTGATCCCCCCAGCACTGAACAGCTTCAGTCACACACTCTGACTCAGAAAGCAAGAAGCCAAGAGACCATGTGTCAAAATAAATAATTCTATCATTTAAGTTGTTTCTGTCTGATATTTGGTTGCAAAAGTAACTAATACGGATACATTTGGTGTGGCTCATTTCCAGAGGTCCTCCGCAAACTCACATTTTAACAGAAGACAAAATAGACTAATTTCTTACTGCGCTCTGAACTCAGCAGTGTTTTCTTGCTCGTGGTTCACATAATGGCCTCTCGCTACCACCCCCAGAGCTCTGATGAGAAAACCCTGGAAATAAACGAGTTCCATGCAATACACATGCTGAGAGGCTTCTGCCCAAAGTGGAAAGTGCCTCTGAGCAAGGGGGAGGGACCTGCACATACAATTTCCCCTCAAAATATTAGATCTGGGGAGAAGATGGCTTAAGTCACAGTGACTGCTGATCTGGAAGTATATGCATTTTTGGGGGGAGTCATTACATGGAATACAACCACCTGGGCTTAAAATACTTCTTACATCACTTCATGTAAGCATTTCGATGTATTTTACAATGCATGGTTTCCTGAAAAAAGAGGTTACAGAACTGACTAGCCTGTGTTTGTAGAATGTGCCCCTGAAGTTGACTGATGCGACCACTCTACTTCCTTCTTTGGCTCCCAGAGCCAGTTTGACCATGTGGCTATGGCTGAGGGTGCCTCACGAAAGGATTTTGTGCTCTGTCATGTATACACTGTGGCTAAAGAATGGAACCAAATTAAAAAAAACCAACTCAGAGAGCAGCATAAGCTAAGGGCAGCACTTCAGTACCAGGAGAGTGAGGAGGGAATATGAATGCGCATTGCATTTACCTTTCATTGTGAGCCAACACTCAGGACTGGACAGAAAGGGACATTTATGCGGCTTACTGTTCTAGAGGGAATATAGTTCATTATGAGGGGAATCACATAGCAGAAGGGATGCTGGGGACAAAGAAGGAGGAATCTGGTTCCAGTCACTGCAGCCAACAGGACAGCAAAGTGAACCAGAGACTTTCAAACCTTCAGGCCCACCCCCAGGCTCCTGTGACTTCTCTCCTTCCAGCAAGTCATTGTCTCTTAAAAGTGTCAGACCTTTCCAAACATTAGTAATAGCTGAGGATTCGAACACTTGAGCTTATGTGAGTATGTGTGTGGGGGGAAGGGGGATTTGCTTTCATACTATGACAATACAGAATTGTGATATCTTTAGAAAGAATTGATTGGTTGAATTGCCTCCCATGAATGAAGAATTAATAGGTGAGCAGCAAGTTGCATTTCCCAGCAAAATCTGCCTAAAGCTGTTTCTGTGACATGCCAGTCATGGCTTTTCTCTTTCTTCAACCAACTTCTTGTCCATCTTGTCCATCTACCTTTGAATCTACTTTTATAATAAGACTCTATTTTAACAGCCTTTTATCTCTGGCTAGGAGGTGACATCTAATACCCATCAGGATGGAGCCAAGGGTGGTGCAGGAACAGCAAAATTGGAAGAAAAAAAACAACAAACCATAATTCAGAACATCAGAGACCCTACATTAATCACCAGGAACCAGGCCAGCCTAATCTCTCCCATCCCAAAGCTCAGGGAAATTTGAGGAAGAGGGGGCAGGTAAGATTGCAAGAGCCTAAAGATGGGGAGGAACAATGATATACAAGATACTTCACCTAAGTTAGGGCCGAAGTAATCATAATAGGACTTTGCATGACCTGTGCAATGACCAACATATCATTGACCCCCCAAAGTCTAGCATGGATCACAGGCACTAGGATCCTTAGAAGCAAGGGATTAACAGCCACAATAGTGTTTCTATACTTAAGGGTAACATAAGAAAGAGCTCTAGGCAATGCTACTGAGTCCTTACACCTCATCAGAGAGGAAGACCCAGAGGGAAGTTTGACATTCACACTAAAGGATGCTCCAGGGATGGGGGGGAGGGGCCACTGAATAAAGGGGGGGGGAGGAAGGAAAAAAGGGGGGAGGGAGCAAGAGGATCCAGAAAGGGGTGGAGGGAGGGAGGGGAATGGGGTACCTACCAAGTTTGTATGAGTGGAAAAAAAGTGAAAAAAAAAAAAACCCTCAGTCACAGTCTCAGCTCGGGTTTAGTCACTGGGGTCGTTGGCTGGAGCAGACTACTGTTCCCAGGTAGGCGCATCTGCAGGCTGGTCAGAGACCATCACAGTGGCTGAGGATATGCCCATTAGTCAAGAGGTTGTCCTAGCCCATAATGAATTCTTTTGATCATTTCCTATAGTGTTTGATATTCCCTTTCTCTCTATCCCTCTTCCTTCTCACTCTCTTTCTCCCCACTTTCTCCTGTGAGTTTGTGAATGTGCTTGTGGTGTGTGTGTATGCGCACGTGTGTATGCGCACATGTATGTGCACATGTGGTACATGTGTATGCGAGTATATGCATATGTGTATTGTGAGTACTTCCTTACTTTCTAATATTATCAGATGCTCCAGGCTCCTTACATATGTTCTTATGTTCTGATCCAATTCTACAAAAACCCACTTCTCCAAGAGTTCTGGCTTCTTTAACTATAAAGTAGCATGGGAGATCAAGCTTTGGGCACTGAGTGTAACTATGGATTTTCTAATTATGTGAGTCAATTCATCTACCTCTTTTTTCTCTTGCCTTAAGTCTATCTTATTTGAATTTGTTGTCACATGAGGCCAAAATTTAATTAATAGAGATAGAAAGACATAAAACAAGGCTCAACTACCCCTCCCATCTTACCAATTTCAATAAACAACAGCACCATCCAAATCCTCCTCTACAGAATCAGGACATAACTTGGGCAATAAGTTTATTCCCTGCCTTGTCTCGCCCTCTTCCTCTCTTCTCTCTGCCTTCTAAAACAGTCCTTTATCGCGTAAGTCTGTGTTCTCTGTGCTCATCCTCCCTTTCCCTCTTTTAGCTATATCAGTTTAAGCCCCTGTATCAGAGCTGCCCTGGGAGTTTAGCCCAACGTGACACAAAAGCAGACACTGTATACCTCTGAGCTTATGAATAAGATGCCCACACAGTGCAATTTGTGCCATGATGGTTAGCGTCCTGAGAAGGACCCAATTTGTTAAAAGAGGCTGGGGACATGGCACAGTGAGGAGGTGCTTGCTGCACAAGCGTGAGGGCCTGAGTGTGGATCCCCTGCACCCATGTAAGAAAGCCAGAGAACAAGTGCCTGTCTGTAATCCCCGCGCTGGAAGATACAGACAGGAGGATGCTGCAGGCTTGCCCATACCCACTCTAGCCTAATCAGCAAGCTGCATGTTCAGTGGAAAACTTGTCTCAAAGAAATAAGATGAACAGCAATATAGGAAGAACCCTAATGTGGACTTCTAGGTTACAACTAGCTTGTGAGCATGCATCCACATATACATGTACCCTCCACACACAACTAATAGTAAAATATTCTATTCTATGTCCCTTACAATCTTCTGTTAGTGGAATTTCTCTCATGCACTCTTGTTTGTTCTTTCATTGAACATATTTGCAATTACACTTTTATTGCAGTCTACTTGTTCAACATCCATGTCCCGTAGTATACTGTGAATTCCATCAGAGAAGGGGGGGCTCACTTTCCCCTCTATTTTATGGGGCTTCTATGTCATACATATGTTAAACACATACATGAGTGAATGAATGAATGATAGATCAATCCGGGACTAGAAGACCTTCTCATAATCTTAGGCTCAAAGGACAACAAACAAACAAAAAGACAGGCTTCTTATTTCAGAATATAAGAGAAAATTGTTTATCTAAAAACTAGGACACAGGGTGAATGAAGTTTCTGGAGACCGAACATTTGCACTAGAGACTGGAGGCCAGTAGGATCCCCAGAAAGGTAGAGAAGCAGATGCAAGGGGAGTTCAAGACAGGTTCTGAAAGGGCCGAGACATGGAACCACAGCAGGACTTGCATTTAGAGAGATGACCAGGAGTAGCTGTGAGGAAGAGTGAGGAGTGAGGCTGAGAGCCTGGGGACGCCAAGGGTCACCCCACGAGAGTGCACAGCAGGAGCAACAGTGCGATCTGAGTCCCAACAGATTTTTTTGGCAAACAGAGCAATGTGGACAGCAACCCAACTAAACAGTCTGGGACGGTTGGCCTGAGGTTTGTACCAGCTCCCTGGGTAAGGTTCAAAGACTGAGATAGGTATGTATTGCTGGGGGGTTAGTCCTGAGAACTTGGTCTCCTACATATGACTTTTGAAAATCAACTGTGCATAGTTAACACTGTATTATTATGTTAGAAGCTTGAAAGTAACCATAACTATTTACACCACAGTAACTGGCAAGCATCCGGGCTTCTTACATCCCTCTCTCCATCCCTCAGAGAATGAACCTAGAAGACACACAAAATCAGTCGGATTCTGGAGAAGAAAACCTCATTGCTGTTCTGTCTTATTCTGCTGTCTTTCCATAGCATCTTGTTCCTTCATGGCTTTGGCTGCTGAAGGGTTCCGCGTGGAGCGACGGCACAGCAAGTGCTTACGCAAGCGAAGAAGGAGCCGGGAATGAGGTCGGCCTTCCCAGGAACACTCTCTGGGCTTATTTCAACTGAGTCTGCTTGCTCAGTATTTCTGCACTTGATATGATGTCTAACTAATAATTGCCTTTGTGCAGATAGAAATAGGGTAGGAGAGGAGAGAGAAAGATTGGGAAATGAGGGAAGGAAGGGGGGAAAGAGAGAGAGAGAGAAGGAAGAGTAGAGAAGAGGCAGGGGGAGGCAGGGAATGAGGGAGCAGTGATCTCCCTGACACTCTGTATTGTATACCACAACTCAAAGCTCTGTGGTCACGAAGACAGTCGTATCTGGGCTTGGTGGGACATGTCTATAGTCACAGTCATAGAGGCTGAGGCAGAAGAACTGAGTTTAAGACTAGCTTTAGTCACACAACAAGACAAAAAAATACCAATATATAGAAGCCACTTAGGTTGCTCAAGCTAGGTGCCATGTGTAACAAAAGGTTTGTGTTCTAAATACTTGTTGCTAGTATCACCTGGCCATCATTTTACAGAGCTTTAGACATTAAATAACTTGGTCTAGTGTTCAAAAGCTACTCAGTGTTAGTATACAGAATGCCTAAATCTGAGTAACTTATAAAGGAAAGAGATTTGAATCAATCATGATTCTGTTGGCTAGGAGAGACAAGCAGCATTACACCAGCATCCTAGAAAGGACACGCTGACTGCACTGCAACTTGAAACAGAAGTTTTCTAGACATACTCGAGGGGCTAAGGCATGACTGCATCTGGTATAAGACAATATGCTCTTATAAGACAGCATTAATTTATTCATGAGCATGGAGCACTGTAACCTAATTTTATTCTACCTCTTAAAGGGTCTACCACCTCAATGCTGCCACCCAGGGACAAAGTTTCTAGGGCATGAAGCTTGGATAGCAGGATAAAATCCAGTCACCTTTCTGATGACTGACAGAATTGTGTTTAAAAGCAGAAATCGAACCTATTTTATATAACTCAAGGTCTGAAATCTTAACCACCATCCAGTAAGGTCTTCCTCCTTAACAAAGGAAAGCAGAATGCACCAGCGAATAGATTTCAACACCCATTAGTGACACAGAAGTGTCACAGATGTCACAGAAAGTTCAAGGAAAGTCCCAGTCTTGAGGAACTAGCTCACAAGAAGACACAGGTGAAATGAATGAAAAGGTGAGAGTTTGGGGACAATGTGCTGGGTCCAGCTGATTTGAGTGGTGTGGATGGCGAGTCTTTTCATCTTTCCCTTGTGGGTACCCAGCCCAGCTCCTCATCCTCACACTGGAGGAATGGCTCCAGCTGTACCTGGAGAAAAGAGGTAGGCACGTTCAAACTTTTGACAATGTGAGATGACAGACTCGCCTACAAATGGATTCTCAAGTATCATCGGACCGAGTTACCAAAAAAAAAAAATTACAGAACAATCACATCATGTCTTAAGTAAAGTTATGCTTGTGTCAGGTGGCACTCGTAGCTATCCTGGGGCACATCTGGCCCACAGGCCACAAGTTGAACACCCCTGACACAGAGGAGTCTTTGGAAATCTTGCCAGAGAGCAGCTCAGTTGAGTTCAGGCAAGCCCAGGTGAGAAGCAGAGGGTCCATTCAGAGCCGATCATCACCTGCTTGCTGTGCGTCTCAGGCCGCTGTCTGGAGAATTTGTTACCTGCTGCCCTTTCCTCTGGTTCCGAAGTCCAGATTTTTAGCAACAATTCCATTAGCGGTGGGCTGTAAATCTGCTGACTAACAAGCCACTGATGGATCCAGATGGCTGTAGACCAAGCTTGTGCACAAGGGAACAACACAGAAAGAAGAACGAGCAGGTATTTTACAAGCTCGAGCCTTTGGTCAAATGAAGACAAGCACTAACAGGAGGGCAAGAATAGCTTGAAAATAAATCTTCTCTCCAGTTCTACAGGACTCTGATCTCTTCTGCTTGCTCTTCTGTGTCTTTTCTATGCAATTCACAATCAGTTGTGTCATAGTGATTTTGCATCATCTTTTCTTTGCATTTCCAGTGACCTTCATTGAGGCAAAACCATGACCCTGAGCCCAGAGTGAATGTTGCTATGAAAGTCCCTTGAGAAATCACTAGAGTGAGGCTGGAAGTCATAACTCGATAGCTAATGTGTCCTGAGTCGGTGCCCCAGAATCCATATCAAAAAAAAAAAATAACAGGTATACTAGGGTACACATTAAATTCCAGAGCTGGGGAGGCAGAGACAGGCAGATCCCTGGGATTTGCGAGTCAGCCAGACTAGCCTACTTGGTGAATACAATAAGAGACCTTGTCTGAAAAAACTAAGGTGAATGATTGCCAAAATTGTCCTTTGATCTCCACACACGTGTACATGTCCCCTACAAACATGCATTATCTGCATATACATGAACATGCAAGTGTACATACACACACACACACACACACACACACACACACACACACACACATCACTAGTGTGAGTCTCTCACTCTAAGGCATTACAAGGATCTGAAGGGAGGTCTAAGGGAAGGAACTTTCCTAAGATGAGGAATGAGGGCAGTTAAAACCAACATCCAGGGGCTGGAGATGTGGCTCAGGGGTTGTGACTCTGTCTCACAAGCAGAAGGTTCTGAGTTCGGATCCCAGGTCCCACGTTAAAAAAATAAATAAATAAATAAATAAATAAATAAATAAAATAAAACCAACATCCAGCATTTCCACTGTCAAGATTATTCTTTTCTGATGTACCAGACTCTTGGGTGTAAGAGAAACTGATAGTGATGGCCTGAGCTGAAGGGAGATTTAGGGGAAGGCTGTCAAAAGGTGCCAGGGGCAGGAGGACTGACTCTGGGAGCATGACGGAGCCAAGGTCAAGGTGTTGTAGCTGGAGGGGACGTGTTCCCTGCCCCCCTGGAGGGGACATGTTCCCTGTCCTGCTACTCTTCCCAGGCTGCAACGATTAGCTGCACTGGGCCCTTCCTGCCATCTCATGCTTGAGCATAGATGTAGCCACCCAACTATGGGAACTAGAAGTTGGCAAGACCACCAGGATCTACTGTGTGATGGACAGGTGACCTTCCTCCATTCCGCACGGTGAAATGGCAGCGTGGAAGGAGGGAATGGAGAGGGAATGGATGCTGACTGCCACAACGCCAGCGAATGTTTTATATTTTTTACTGCCCTCCAATCCCTGGAACTTTACCCACAGGACTCTTAGCCGCTGTCAAGTGCACTTTGAACACTCAGACTAAGCTGCTTATTCAGTTCTCATACAGCTCCCAAATCTTTAGTGGTATAAGTGCAAATTCCAGTAACTACATCCAAAGCTTTCCTTAGGCCTTCCACCACCCAGATCACCCCAAATCACTTTCTCTACCTCAGTGAGATTAATCCACTTAATCATTGTTATTATATCTGAGAGAGAGGAGGAGAGAGCAAGAAGATATGCACATGCCGCAGCAACATGTAGTGATCACAGGACAGCCTTTTGGCAGCCAGTCCTCTCCTTCTACCATGTGCACTTCAGATCACCAAGTTTGCCTGCAGGAGTCTCTATCTGCTGGGCCATCCCACCAGCCCCTACTGTTACCTTTTGTATGTGTGTGTGTGATGGGGAGGGTGTCTGTGTGTATCAGAGGACATTATACGTACCTGCAGAGACCCAAGGGTGACATAGGGAACAAGAATCATCCTTAATCGATCTACCTCCTTTTTGCTTTGTTCTCAGGTTCCCCAAGCTCATCTTTCCAGGGCCAGAAATGCAGGCCACCACTGTTCCCACCCAACATTTTTATGTGGTGTCTGAGGTCCAAACTCAGATCTTCCTGCTTGTGGGGCAGAGGCTTAGCCCCAGAGCCATCTCTCCAGCCCCAGCTACTGCTACTTTCAGACTAACACAACTCCTGCATGACAGAGACAGCAACGCCACCACCTGGCAATTTGTGATATACCATTCACTGTGTAAGCCTTACGGATATCATCCCATTTAATTGTCAGAGCCATGTTGTGTGGTAGATGATAGCACGGTCCCCATTTTATGGATGAGGCTCAGAAGGATAAGTCATTTGGCCAAGGCCATAAAGCGTGTGGCTAACATGGTCATCTTTTACTAATCCTGAATACATGCCACCTGTGATGACTGGGTTGTCCATTCTGTTCAAAGAAGTACAATTTTGCATAAGCAAAATGGACTGATACATTCCTTCTTTAAGTAATAAGCCCTTTGTATGCTAGTTGTGAGACCCAAAAGTTCACTTTCTCTATCAGCAAGGGGATAGTGTTTTCCCAAGGTTACTTACTGCAAAGACTGAAGGAATCATGTGGGTGGTGGTCCCCACGGACCTCTAAGAACACACCAAGAACCTCACAGATACAAGCCATGCCTTCTCAGTACTTTAACCACTAGGTCCTCAAGCGCTTCTTAGTCAAGTGATAAGTAACCAAATAAGCCACTGTAAGTGTTATTTTAAATGAATGAGTCTAATTCTGAGCTGTAGACTTGAAATGTGACTTGTGCAGATCTTTGACTTGCTGCCCACATAGTTTGAGTCATGATTTTAATGACAGGTAACAGAAGGTGGGGAAAGGGATGCTTGCCAAGAAGACAGAAGCCTATGGAAAAGAAGGGATTATCCAGATTAAGGCGAACACAGGAAGATAAGAGAGGTTTGAGTGGTCAGTCTCAAGCTCTGACCTCAGGAGGGCTTCAAGGCCACATCTCCTCTTGGGTGGCGCAGTCCCCTACACTGCAGGAGAGCTCGTGGTAATTAATAAATTTCACAATTCAGGCAGGCTGCCACCATACCGACTGGAGGGTCAGGTGTGAGAATGAATCAAATTACATGAAATCAAGAAGGAATAGATCTGCAGGTAAGTAGGTGATCAGGGAGACTTGGTTTCCAAGGACGACGTGCCTGGAAATAAAATTGTTTCTTTGGGTGCTTTGGTTTGCTTTTTCCAAGGGCACTGTACATTTCCACTCCTGAGCCTTGGCATTCAAATATCTCATGGATTGTTCTGTGAATTTGGAGATTTACAGCACCTTGCCAGTCACACCTTGCCATTGTTGCTGGATGGCCAGCAATTGGACCAAACTTTGAGTTTATTTCATGTAACAGGTCCAGCTCTGTTCTCCTGGTGTTCCCTTATACATTTCTTGCCTTCTCTGTGTTGGCAGCATCTTCAGAAAGAAAGGGAGAAGGCTACCCTAGCTCTGGGTATTCATGCAGAGCCCTATGGTAGACTCAACTATTGCTCAGGTAGCTCCTCCTCCTCCTCCTCCTCCTCCTCCTCCTCCTCCTTCTCTTCCTCCTCCTCCTTCTCCTCCTCCTCTTCTTCCTCTTCCTCCTGTTCCTCCTCTTCTTTTCTCCTCCTCCTCCTCATCTTCCTCTTCCTCTTCCTCCTCCTCCTCCTCTTCTTTTTTCCTCCTCCTCCTCTTTTCTCCTCCTCTTCCTCATCTTCCTCTTCCTCTTCCTCCTCCTCCTCCTCCTTTCTCCTTCTCCTCCTTATCTTCCTCTTCCTCTTCCTCTTTCTTTTCTTCTTCTTCTTCTTCCTCTTCTTCTTCCTCTTCCTCTTCTTCCTCTTCCTCTTTTTCCTTCCTCCTTCTTCCTCCTTCTTCCTCTCTCCCCCTCTCTCTCCCTCTTTTTTCTCCCTCTCTCCCTCCCCCCCTCTCTCTTTCTTTACCAGCAGGTATTATGGTTATATGACTTATGGTGATATAACAGGTGGGCTTGAGACTAAAGTTTATCTGATCTTTCACAAACATGAGGCTATCACTTGTAATGGAGCCCAGAATGCTTTATATTAGTGCCCATACTCCTCTACCACTATCAAAAGAAGATATGAAGTATAAACTTCTAGTTTTGAAAAGGAAGAATTGCTGTAGAACCCAAGATAGATTGGCTGACCTCTCAGACTTTTATGTTTGCAGCCAAGATTGGGAGAACTAAGTTGCCCCAACTAGTCAGGCGTAGATGAAAGAGAATCAAATACATAAGGAGAATAGGATATATGAGGACTGGAGAGATAGATCTAAAAAATCTGAGTTTGACCTCAAACCAATTTAAAAAAGTATCCATGTTGGTAATGTATGTTTGTATTCCCACCATTTGGAAGGTGGATACAGGAGAACCCCTAGGCTTTCTGGACCGCTAGCCTAGCCTAACCGGCATGTTCCAACCTACAAGAGACTCTCAAAAACCAAGGTGAAGACCAGCAAGGTAATGCAGTAAGTGATGTGCCTGCTTACAAACCTGAAGATCTGAGTCTGATCCTCAGAAGCCCATATGGTGGAAAGAGAAAATTGATTTTTGACCTCCACCCATTCTCTCTCTCTCTCTGTCTCTCTCTCTCTCTTTCTCCTCTCTTTCTGCTTCCCTTCTTCCTTTCTCAAAATAAACAAGCAAAATATTAAAAAAAAACAAAATATATATGGCACCTGAGGAAGGATGCCTGAGATTGACCTCCACAAGCATACACGTGAACTTCAACTGGCACACACAGAATCACACATACACACACGCACAAACGGATGCATGCACACACAGATACATGCATGCATGTATATACACACAGGCATGCACACATGTATGGGTACACACACATGCATGCACACACTCAAATACACACATACTGGCACACATGCACATACATATAACATACAGAAAAGGGACATTTGAGGGAACCTCTCTCTTAAAACTGGAGAAACATGAGCCAGTCCCAGAAGCACATGAACTACCAAAGGTGGAGATGGAAGTCTGAAAATAATCAAAGGCTTCTTTAAAGGAGAAATGGATGTTGAAATGGCAAAGTCCTCTACTCTCAGCAGGCTCTGGACTAAGTAAAGTTTCATATCGTCTATAGTAACTTCCAAGCCTGCTAGCTTACCTTTCTTGGTCTTTTCTATCTTTCGCTTTTCCGTGTCCTAATTGGATTGTTCTCTTGGTTATGAAGATGGGCGCTTTCACATTAATCCTCAGGAAGAGTCAAGAATCTTATCACTGAAATCTCGAATTCCATATGACGACGCCTGAAAGCAAAGCTTCACCCCATAATTGATTAGCTCTGTGACTTAAAGGCAAACACTTTCTTGGCACCTTAGCTTCCAAACTATCACTGGTTGTCTGCACCACTTATTAAATGTTAATTCTGTTTTTGTTGCTTCCTCTCAGGAAACTGGAGTTGTTTCCCCCCTATTGCAGGCCATTTAGTGCATATTCTGAATTTAAAGAGTACTAAAAGTGAAGACACCAGCATCCTCCAGTAGCGAGGAAGACACGAATCCTCTTAGGAAAGCAGGCGAGGATGCCCAAGTCAGCAGAGACCTCTGACTCTGCCTGCTATGTCGCACCCTCTCCTGGTACAACCGATCGGTCAGTTAGGTCAGGCAACATTGGGTGTCTGGAAATCAAAATTGACCTGGGCAAGTATATTAGTCTGCTCTGGTTTCCATAGCAAACCATCACTGGGTATTATTAAAGGAAGTTTCTCCTGTGGAACAGATATTTGAGATCAAGGTGTTGTCGTCCTTGGTTTTGGTAGATGCCCTCCTCCTGGACTGACCATCTTCCAGAAACTTACATGGAGGGGACAGAGAGGCTGCTGTTACTTGTCATTGCAGTTTCATTTAGATAAGGGCCCAGCCCTCATGGCTTCACTGGATGGGTTGAGGCTTCAAAAATATGAATTTGTAGAAGGCACAATTCAATCCACAGCATGAACTGGACAGAGATGGCTGGCTGATCTCTGGCACAGGAGTGCAGAGCCTGGAACGTTGTTGGAACACTTGACTGTTTCCCTCTTGACTCCTCAGAGGATGTCCATGTTTTCTCTGTTGACCATCTTTCCCCATCTCTATCTACGTTTCATAGTTTATTTGTTTTTAATATTTTCATTAAGAATTTTTTATGCACAGACAAAATGAGTTTATTCCCATGCCCCTTCCCTCCCTGTATCCTTTTCTCCTAAATCCAGTCATGTCCCTCCTACCCTCGTGTCTCTCTGAATGTGTGGACCACTGGGTTCCTTTGGGGCACTGTACCGGTAAGGGACCTGGCCTTTGTTGTACTTTAAGTGGTCCATCAGTGGATAAACCCACAGGTGTGGAAGTTCTCTGTTTCTTGTCCAGAGCCTGCTCCAGAGATTCTCTCTGAGTGTAGTTGTCTTTCCTGAGGACTTCACTAGTCCATGGGAGAATGTCAATGTGTCAGCCATTGTGTAGATCTGGTGGAAGCAGATCTCATTGTAGTGAGTCCCTGGATGCAGTAGCCCTCTCCTGACTAGAGTGTCCTGGCCAGCAGTACATCTCCCCACCTCGAGGATCTTACAGTCTTACCACCCCTTCTTCCACAATTGTGTAATTCTGAACTTTCACTGCTAGGATTCATTTATACGGCAGAACATGTGATGTCTGTCTTTCTGCAGCTGGGATACTTCACTCAGAATAATCTCCTCCAACTCCATCCATTTATCTGTAAATTCCATTAATTCATTTTTCTTGACAGTTGAATAGCATTCCTTTGTATATATGTACCACATTTTCATTATCCATTTTCCTACGGTTGGGCATTGAGACTGATTCCATTTCTTTGCTATTGTGAATAGAGCTGCAATGAAACATGGATATATATGTGTCTCTGTAATAAGATGCAATGTACGAAGGGAACATTCCCAGGAATGGCATACCTGGGTCTTGATTTTTAACTTTTTTAGGAACCTCCACTGTCATAGTTAAGCACAGGTGTCAACTTGACTGTTGAGGGTTTGAGCTCTGGGCCCAGTTGTAGAGAGCTGATTGATCTCCAGAGGTGTTATGTAAGTTTCCATTCCCATCAGCACTGAACAAGGGATCCCTTCTCCCTGCATCTTTTCCAGCATTGGTTGCTATTTGGGTTTTGGATCTTAACTATTCTGACTGGGCAAGATGGTATGTCAGAGTGGTTTTAATTTGCATTTCCCTAATGGTTAGGGAGGTCAAACATTTTTTTAAAGATATTTGTTAGGCATTTGAATTTCATCTTGCAGAAAGGTTTTCTTTTTCAGTTCTAAGGCCTATTTTTAATTGTATTATTTAATTCCTTGATATTTAATTTTTTGAGTTTTTTCATAATTTATCTAGTTCTCTATCAGATATGTGGTTAGTGAAAATTTTCATTCTGGAGGCTGCCATTTTGTTCAATTAACAATATATTTTGCTGTACGGAGCTTTTTAATTTCACAAAGTATTACTTGTTGAGTGCTGGTCATATTTCCTGTGCACTTGGGGGTCCTATTCAAAAAAATGCTAACCTAGGCCAATAAGCCCTGTTCTTTCTTCTAGGAGTTTTAGAGTTTCTGGTCTAACGCTGAGGTCTTTGATCCATTTGGAATTAATTTTCATGCAGAGTGACATACATGGGTCCAGTCTCCATTTTTTCCATGTTATAATTATAGCCATCATCACAGATGGACTTTGTCAACAAACTCCACTTCCAAATTCTGGAACCGGAACCTGTTTGGCATCATTTAGAAGGTCATTCCATCTATCCATGATGTTGGTGCCAATCTACATGCCAGGGAATCTTCCTGAAAAATAGGTACCCTTCCTTGTGAGAGGAAGAACTTCAATCTGCATTTCACAAACATCTGAAGATTTTATTTTATACTACTTAAAAGTGGTACTTCTGGGACTTGAGAGATGGCTCAGGAGTGAAGGCTTTGCTTTATAAGTTTCAAAAGGGACCTGAGTTTGAACCCCAGATCCCATGTAAAAAATCCTACCAGAGCCGATGATCCAGAGGGAACCCCGTGAATCATAGAAATATATAGCCAGGAAAGTAGGAGGAGTGGGATGGATTTATAAAGGGAGGGGATGGGAGGAGGAAAACAGTGAGGGAGGGTGAAGGTTAAGAAGGAAAAGGAGAAGGAAGGTAACATAGATTATTACTCATTGTGCTTGTACAACTAGGAAAAGATATAGATACATAAATTAATTAAATAAATAAAATGCCAGATGAAAATGGCAGCAGTCTGCACTTCTGGCCTCGTAAGGTGAATCCTGGGAAATCTCAGGGCAAAGCAAAAAGGAGATAGAGCAATTCAGGATGATTCCTAAAGTCAGCCTGGAGCCTTCACAGGCACACACATACACACTCATACCTAAGCATGCAAAAGAAGGGCATTTCTTTTATAGGTTCTAAACTGCTTCTGCCTCTGCCAGTCTATTGCTCAAAATGCAGAGTGATGTGCAATTTAATATAAGATCTCAGGTGACTCTAATGAGAAACTTCATGGAGCTTTACATTGAACAAGTCACAAACACAGTGGAAAAGAAGAAAGAACATTGTGAAAGGATGTGAAGGAGACTGGATTTTTCAGACTGCAGGAAGTAAGAACATGGATTTTTAACCATCCAGGAGAGTTGCTCAGAGATAATATCCAGTTCTTTTCTGTCTCCACAATAGATGCCATGAGAGCAAGAGGTCAGTTACAAGGAAACATTTCTTAATGGGAAAGAAGCTTTAAAAGAAAGCCGAGCTCTCAGACTCTGAGGCAGCTGCAACATGCCTGAGGCTGTGTGCTGACCTTTCAGGATATTCTGTAGTCCAAAGGCCAGAAGCAAAAAAACAGCCTTTGAGTTGATAGTTCAGTTGCTCAGGGTAAGAAAGAAGAGACATGGCTCTTTCTGATCACTTTTGACCTATCTACTGGTCAAAGTATATGCTCAGCTTCTTTAAAGAAAAGCAGGCATATATGTGTGGGTTCATTCACCAGGCAAGACATCAGTGACCCTGACCCCATTTCCTTTCACCACCTAATCTTGCATACACCACCCCTGTAGTTGCAGATGGTCCCACAACCCTCTGCCCACACAGATGGATTCCAGTAATCAGCTCAAAAGTGGAACCCCTGTAGACATGGCTGGTCTTTACTAGAACTTCTGATATCAACGTGAAGAATGGAAGCCAAGAGTAGGATCAGCATAGCCTCCACTAACTAGATTAGTGCATGCTGAGCCTCAGTATCTCTTCCAGTCACACAGGCTGAAACAAGCATCAGGACTGGAAATGACTGAGTTCCGTTTTTCCAACCCATCCCCCCCCCCGCCCTTACCACCACCACCACACACACACACACACACACACACACACACACACACACACACATAACACACATACCTGCTGCCCTCCTGCTTCTTGCTTATCATTATGGGTACACCTGCCTACTGGTTGCTATAGCAATAAGCTTCTCCGTAGCTGCCTTGTCCTTCCATCTTCACCCTCCTTCGTTTGCATGGCAGGATAGTGAGGGATGCTGGGATTTAGGTCTGTGATAGAAGAAGGAAACAGAAGACCAACTAGAGGGGCTGGGGAGACAGGAAAAAGTCATTAAAAGCGTTTGCTTTGCCAGCCAAAAGACTAGAGGGCTGATCCCCAGATCCCACATAAAATGCCAGACAGGTGTTATAACCCATCTGTAAGTCTCAGCAGAGCCTGAGAATCCCCAGTGCAGACTGGCTAGGCAGACTAGCTGTACAGATGAACTCTAGGTTTAACTAAAGACTCAGCCTCAGAAAGAATAAGGTGGAATAAGGAACAAGGATGATTCAGGTTATATCAACCTTGAGTCTCCACAAATATGTACACTCATGTGTTCTGGCACCCACACACATATACACAACTGTGCATACACACACACATACACACACATGAAAATGAAAAAAAAAATCTGTTCAGAGGTCTTAAGTTTCTACAAGAGTTTAGCAACCTAGCAGCTAAACATCAAATGGTAGTTTTCTGAATATTCTTATTCCTTAACTGTAGAATGTTTTCCAGGGCCTCTGCAGGAGGGCAGCAAGTGTGTGTGTGTGTGTGTGTGTGTGTGTGTGTGTGTGTGTGTGTGTGTGTGGTGAGGGTGGGGGGGTGTTGGAAAAACGGAACTCAGTCATTCCCAGTCCTGATGCTTGATCATCTTCTCTGGACCCCAGCCGAGTTGCAGCCTGCAGACACAAGAGCTCCACCAGCCCTGTGGCTCTTCATCATGTTTTCTCTTTACAAGTGCGCCAGCACACTTGGCATTTGTTTTCTGATTCTGACCTCCCAAGGGAAAAGGGAACTTCAAAGTTCTCTACAAACAAGCAAATTAACCTGGTATTTTGGAGCTGTGGCCTATATGATTCGTCCTAACCAATTACTATGGACCTGAACTTCACAAAGAAGCCATATGCCAAAAGGAGAAAAATAAGTGGGGTTTTGTCGGACACTAGTTCAGGCAGATGAGAGCCTACAGAAGCACAACCCCAAGGGTTCAAACGACCCTCTCACCTTGCCTCACCCTCCCAGGAATCAAGATGGGACTTTCTTAGAATCAGTCCTGATGCTCTGGACCCTTGAAATGTTCCCAGAAACATCCTTTTTTTTCATTCAGTTGTGTGTGTGTGTGTGGTGTGTATGTATGTGTGTGTGTGTGTGCGTGTGTGTGTGTGTGTGTGTGTGTGTGTGTGTGTAGAACCACGGGCCAATTCGGGAACCACCATGGACGCCTCCACCTCTTCCTCATTTACTCTGCCCCAGGATTCACAGGCTCCGCCCTACCACTTCTGCCTGGGGTCTATACATGGGGTCTAGGATCCAAATTCAGACCTTCTGCCTGCAAGGCACAGGCTTAACCCCTGAGCCACCTCTCCAGCCCCACATCCTTTAATATCCACCAAAGCTAGCGAAGGTTTTGAACTGTGTTCTGCCACCTCAGTAAGGCAGTTTTTCAAGCCAAAAGCACTGAGATCCCTACAATAGAAGAGCTATTGCTGTAGTTAGGCACAGGTGTCAACTTGATAGTTGAGGATTTGAACTCTGGGCACATTTGTAGAGAATTAGTGTCAAGTTATCCCCAGAGCAAACTTGCAGGAAATGTCTCTTTGATGGGGAAGGTCCAGCCCATGGTGGGTGGGACTAGGCACTGGAATAATATACAGAGAGCTGATTGAGAAAGTTGGCATCCTTGTGTACGCATGGCCAGACATGTTGGTCTGGCAAGTAAGGATCATTCCTCTCTCAGCCATTATGTAGAGATGTTGTGGCCAGTTCCCTTGGCCCTGGTGTTTATGTGAGATCTCTTGTCAAGCTGGACTGAGCATTGTAACCAAATAATCATAAGAGAAAATAATCTGCTTGTTCCTTTAAGTCTTTTGATGGTGATTTTATCAGCAACTTTGCAAGCAAACTGCTACAGTATGTTGACTTTGTTTAGGTCTGAGAACCTTACTATGAGGATTAGCTTCCATTGACAAGTTGACTTACTATGAGGATTAGCTTCCATCGACAAGTTGACTACATTTAGAATCACTTAGGACATCCATGAAAGCCAACCTGTGGGGCTGTTTCTACAGAGAATTACCTGATGGAAGAAAGTCTACCCTGACCATGGGCAGAGCCATCCCATGGGTTGAGAATCTAGATCAAACAAAAGAGGGGAAAGGAGATACAATCCATGTGTCTGCTCCCTTGTCTATCACAACATAAAATGTTTTCCTCCACTCTGCCAGCCCCATGCTCACGAGGTGATACTTCTGAAACTGTGAACCCAAGAAGTCTTCCCTCCTTTAAGTTGTTTGTTCAGAGTGAACATAGCTACTACACTTAGCCATTGGGCTCTTTTATTTTTAATGTAACTTCTAAAGATCTGACAGTATAATCATCCTCACAAACAGAAATACGGGCCTGAATTAATCAATGTCTCAGTTCAGTGAGATGGATCTGCCTGGTGTGAATTTCTCATGCCCCCCACCTTGACTTGATATTTGTAGTTCTCACAATAAGTGAGAACTTGCAGTATACACTGTTAACTACTTTATAAAGCACTATCAGTTACCACTGTTCCAAATTGCCACACTGACCTCTTTGCTAGGGGTTTGACCACATTTCAAGCTGAGTCAGTAAGTTGAGCTCTAGGCTGGGGCATTTCAGTAAGTCACAAGGAAACTTCAGAAAGACACAAAGCTCTAGAGAGTTTAAGACGACCCCTCTTTGAAATGCACTTAGAACTCCTTGCTGCCTTATTTCACTACTTAGTTAAAATAACCATGTCTGGGGAAAATATATGTAATTTGCAATGTCAGTATCAAAAATGACAGTAATTGTAATTTCCAGGAGTGGAGCAATCTGTTATAAAAGAAATGTTAATGCTCTTAAAAGTCTAAGTCTTTTGCGAGGTATGGCATACCTTGTGATGCGTCTTTAGAGTTTGAATATTTCCTTTATATTGTACTGGTTCTACTTTTTTTAATTTGCTTTTGATGCATGCATGAAGCATGTGTAATGTGGTCTGTGTGTGTGTGCATGTACGCATTCATGCACATCCTTGTGTGCAAATGCAGGCATGCATGATAGAGATAATATGCATGAAAGTCAGAGGTTTTTTGAGAGAATAGTTGACCCACTCTTGTTCGGGGATTCTTCTGTCTCTGCTCTCATCTCCTAAGCACTAGGATCCCAGACATGTGTTACCAACTTTTGGACTCTAGGGATCTGAATGTAAATCCACACACAACCTTAACAAGTGCTTTGCCTACTCTTTTAGTCTTGTTCACTCTATGTTGCTTCAGCAAAATAGCTGACTCAAGTAACTCATAGGGCTAGAATTTAATTGGCTCACAAAATCCAGGTGACAAACTGTCATCATGGGGAAGTTATAGTGGCAGGAGGTAGAGGCTGCTTGTCATGTTACATCCACAGCATGGACAGAAAGCAATGAATTGGCTCATGCAAGCTTGCTTGCTTGTCTATGCTTAGTTATTTTCGCCATCTTTATACAGGTTCGACCTCCTGCTTAGGGAAGAGTCCCTCTTAAAATGGACTGGTCTTCCCATATTAATAATGCAAGCACACACACTTCACACATATCCCCAGAAACCAACTTTAGTCTACAGAATCCCCCGAGGTGGGCCTGGACACCTGCCTGTTGGGTATGGTATTGACAACAGGAAACCATCACCCCCCACCACCAAGTCGTTTTCCCTTGTCCATGCATTTATAATTCTGTCCACAGTCCTGGACACCCCTGCTTTGAATGCATCTCCTGGGATGGATATTTGGTGCGACTTATTGATGAGGCAGAAGGAAGGGGAGAGGTAATCACTTCTAGTGATCAATTGGGCACCTATCACAGACTCCCTAAAAACAGAGGGCAGGCTAGGGTGATTTTTCTCAGCTGCAGTTCAATACAGCTATTACAGATATGTAGGCACTAAGTTAGAGATGAATGCAGGCTCTGAGGTGTACATCTTATCTGACTCTTTGTGAATCGAGCTCTATGGAGCCCATAGGGGAGTGGCCGCAAATCACCCCCAGACAGGGTGTTGGTGAGATAAGCCGGCAGCCTCGCAGCGGTCAGAGTCGGGGCAATCATATCTGAAAATGGTGGATTGGTAAATGGTGAGGAGGACTCAAAATTGATATTTACGGCTGAGATTGCTCCCAAAGTATAACTCTGACAAAGAGTTTCAAAATTGTCCATTTGTTGTTTCTGTCAGCCTTTTTTTTATTTTTAGGTCCACTGCAAAGAAGCCTGCTGATTCTGACAAGATCAAGATGACCCACGGAACGTGGGATAATGGGCTGAACTCACCGAGCTGTGTGCTCACCACGTGGTGCCTTTTTGTTGGAATGTAAGCTGCAGAAAAGAGAGGAGCTGTAACCCCAAGTCCATCCTGAGATGGACATGTCTCCCCCCCATTTCCCCTTCCCCAGTCCCTTAGCTTGAACTACTTCAGGGAGTTGTAGTCTCTGAAGCCAGGTCCATCTCCATTGGGTTCTTCATTCAGACCACTTCCTGGCAAAGGAGTTCCTTCTCATCCTCCACAGTATCTGAGCGACATGCACGTTTCCTGTGGCGAGAAGCTTAGTGACAGAGGATTGGACTGTTCCCTGATTCCGACAGAGGTGTAGGGTTGCTCTGTGCAGATGTGCAGCCGTCTCCTCTGCCTCTACCAGCTGGCATGGAGGGAAGGGCTGCCCTTCCCCATTACCACTGGGCCAACGCTGAGCAGTGGTGGAGGGCAATCTGGAGTGTTAGTCTAAGGCTCCAAGGTGGAGTAACCTTTCTGATCATGAAAAACTGTAGACATCTCAAAGGGACTGCCTTCACTCAAGACAGTAAAACCTTGCCCAAATTGTTCCCAAGGTGAGAGGGGGAGCAAGCTACATTATGTGTAGGATCCCATCAAAGTGAAAACCTGACAGTCTTTGCTAGAAAGTTAAGGATTTCCAGAAAGCAGTAGCAGAGCCTTAAACAGGCGTGATTAGTTAGTTACAGGTGTCAATTTAACAATTGAAGGCTGAGCTTTTGGACATGCCCATGAAGAGTATTTAGTTGAATGAGCCTGTAGAAGAATATAGAATCGATGTGGAAACCTCTGGCGCATTGTCCTTAGGACCATATCTTTGGATTAGATGGAAAGAGCTGGTTCATTATTTTGTAATGCAGGTATGCTAGCATGCAAAAAATGTGTGTCCCTCTCTCCGCTTTCCTGTGCATATGATGTGGCTAGTTTCCTCAGTTCCTGACATTGGTATAAACTCTCCTGCCATGCTGATAAAGTGTAACCAAAAATCCTAAGAAAGGACTAAAATCCCTTGTTCCACTAAAAACAAGACAAGACAAGACAAAACAAAACAAAACAAAACAAAACAAAAAACATCCAGGGGGTGAAGCTCTTTTAAGCTTTTAAGCCTGAGCCCTGTGTGAGGACCCAGGTCACCAACACCAGGAAGCCAAAGCTACAGAAACCACTCCACACTCTTCACGCTCTGAGCAGATACAGCAACTGCACGCCTCTGTCCCTGCCCCTGCTTATCTGGCCCACATTCGACCACACATGTGAATCACATCCTGTCTCTTACACAGAGATACACGGGAGAGATTTGAAACATGTTTTTATTAGAATTTTATTTGCTAATACGTACTCATTACTGACACCTATCACGTGGTTTCAAGCATTGTTTATCATCCATAGAATACAATTGTTTTTGAACCTCAGGAATTTCTATTCTTTTCTGAAAAAAACAGGTCTACCTCTAAGGAAGTGGGTCTTCTGGAGAACGTCTGGATTCTTCATTTGAACTACTTCCTAGCAAGCATTTTCTTTCTTTATCTCCAGGCCTGGTTACCAGGAATAGCCAGAGCAAACACAAACAACTCAGAGTCAGCTTGAATCAAACTGAGCTTGGAGACATGTTTCAACTTGTCTGCACATAATTAAGTACTGCAGACTGTTCTTGAAGGAAGTCTGACAGCAACCCAAAGAACAATCAAGGGAAAGCATCAGAGATCTTTATAAGACCTTTCGGCTGTTTTGTTTTTCTTTCTTATAGAAGGTAAAGTATTTTTTTGTATTTCGTTTTGCAAATAGCCTATATTTTAGGCTCAACTTGATGATCCAAAGAGATTAGTATCAGTTGTTGAGGAAAGGAAATGGAAAAGGGAGACTTTTTTTAAGTTTAAGCTGAGGAAGACCACAGCTGGCACAGGGCCAGATCATAATACATAGACAGGCACAGTAAAGTATGTGAATATGTAAGATTCTATCCTTCACAACTGCACTTGTGTTTGGTCAACCTCTTGCCCTCCCTTGAGGTCCAGACAACTTACTTTCTCTAGAGGAAGCTTTCCTTGGGCTTCTACAAGGTACCAACTCCTCAGATGAATGATTACCATGGACTTTCACCAAAAGTGGTTTTTTAAGTTCCAGTCCCATAAAGAGTTTGGATGTGTTTATCCATGTATTGATCAATGTTTCTCTCTCTGTCTTGAATAGAAAATAATCTCCAAGAAGACAGAGAAATGTCCTGTATTTCTGTTGCTATGGAGATCCCCATGCTGACACCAATACGCTGGTGTAGTGAATGAATGAATATTGGATGGGTAGGTTCTTTGCCTCTAAGCATCCTCTGGCTAACAATGGAGCTTCCTCTTCAGGAAGACGATTACTCCTCGGGTGTACAGTTATGCATGTTACCTGATCCCTTTCTCAGATCTCAGTGAGAGGCTTGTCTCTAAAATGGTGAGTTCTAGGTGAAAATAAAAAGTTCTGGACTCAATCTGAGTATTAGTTAAGCTAATAGTTGTAATGATCTCAACAGAATAAATGATCTTAAATCCTTGAATTAACAGTTCTTCAAAAATGAAGATTTTAAAAGGCCATTCATTATGGGAGGATGTGGAAAACTATCTTGATTTGAATGATTCGAATACTGATCCTTTCCTCAATGATGTACACCTCTGATTGTGGATCATGTGGCACATTATGGAAAGATTCTAGCAAGCACACTGTGAAATGGCCTGCAAATGCCACTACTCTGAAATCTCTAACAATGATCTGGATGCAACCAAGTAGCTTTTCTAAAATAATGTTCAAATATAACAATATTTTGATCCCATAGCCATGATATGAGGCAGAGTCCATTTCTTTCCCCTTCTTCCAGACAACCTTTATTCTGCTGTATAGAACTGAAGGAGTCAGTCATTATTTCCTCCAGTGTTGTCTGCCCAAACTCAAGGAAGGCAGACATCCATAAACAGTTCTGCAATACAAAGAGCACCCCTCTGTGTTTTAGCATGAGAGAGTATGGTGGAGAAGCCCTCCACTCCTCTTTTTCTTTCCTCTATCTTCTCTCCATTCTCTTGTGCGCATGCTGTGCTCATTCACCTACAACTCTGGGACACCCAAACTGCTGGGGGATTGTGAGTTACTTCTCTAGCTATATAAAAGTTGTGGGAGTGTGTGTTCTCTATATTTCATGACTGGACAAGGAAGCAGTCACCAAAAGTATGTACCAGAGGGGATTAGTTGAACTGTTTTCCTAAAGGATATGAGAAACCAGAAGGAAATGGGAAGATTGTGAAGAAGGAGGAGCTTTGGAAAAGTAATCTATGATGTTATTTAAAGGTTCTGGGACCTGTTCTCAAGTGGCTCATGCACAGATCTGACACTGAACAATATATCATATTTTAACTGGAAGGTCTCATATAGGCTGCTCTTTGGTACACATAATCTTTGCTAATACTACAAAAGTCCTTGAAAATAGATGTGACATAAAAACCACAATTCCTAGAGGCTAATTGGAACTTTTTACTTAAATCTAACCAGTTTTAATGCCTCCTGAAACAAGACCATCATCAACATTCTTCACAAGATTAAATGAGACCCAGAGTCTCATAACAATATTCAAAATGTCAAGAATCAACTTATAAAGAATCAGGAAAAAAATTCTCTCAATAGAACAGAGACTCCTATTATAAAGAACACAAATATGAAATTACTACTGTTTTGTTATATGGACATGATATCAAACTGCCATTTGAATAGTTATCATTATACCCATAAATTAGTGCCTCTCTCAACCTCCAGCCAAGAAGCATCCTTTTGTAATGGAAGACAATCACAACTGCCCCAAAGCAGAGATTATTAAATGACTGCAGAGCATTTTGCCCTAAGAAAGATAATTAAATTACTCCCATCCCAAATCTCAGGAAACATCATAGAAGAGAGGGCAATAAGAATGTAAGAGCCAGAGGTTGAGGAAGGATGCTGTCAAATAGTATCTTCTCATTATGATAGGAAAGTTGTGGCCATGAACAAGCTGTAGCTGTGTTTACTTTCAGGAAATCTTCACGAGATTAGACATGTCAACACTTTCATAGAAAGGTGAAGATTTCAGGTGGCACCATACCTCACTGAGTGACTAAATGAGGGTTAATGCTGGCTGTGAGAAGGATAACTAATTTCTCTAATAGCATGATCACTGATATATCATCCATGCTCAACAAAAGCCAGTCACATGTCAATACAGCCAACCCCAGGAAAACCTCATTGGCCACACACAGAAGGTCATGAGAGTAGGAGGCAGCTTTGTTAGAAAGAAGAAGGTTTTCAATGAGAGAGGAAGTAGGGATAGAATTGGATAATATATGGTGAAATGACTGTAATTTATTGTATTCATGTGTAAAAATAAATGTAGCCTCTGGGGAATCTCCAGGGAACAATAACTTCTGAATACATTAAATATAATATATTAACACACACACACACACACACATACACACAGAGAGAGAGAGAGAGAGAGAGAGAGAGAGAGAGAGAGAGAGACAGAGAGAGAGAGAAAGAGAGAGAGATTATTTTTTTCTGGCAGCCCTGGGGATTGAATTCAGAACCCCTTGCACATAAGACAAATATTCTTCAACCTTAGCATAGCTGATTATCTGAAAGAATTTTCCAAGCTATTCTATGGAAAAAGGATAGTTTTTCAGCAAATGGTACTTGCACATTTAGACATCTATGTATTAAATAAAGAAACCCAATCTGAATCTCATGCTATTAAAATGAGTAAAATGGATGATACATCTATGCTATGAAATTTATAGAAATAAGTACGGAGTAAAGTAACTGTAATTCAGATTTAGGCAAAGAGTTATCAGACATAGCCGGAACAACACAATTTATAAGACCTCACCAAATAATAGCAGGGATAAAATCTAATCAATACTAAGTACTGGGATGGCCATGGTTGGCTAGTATGTAACCTGGGGTTTGATGCCTAACTTGCTGATGATGGCAATAATGATGATGATGGAGTTGAGTAGATACTTCATGAAAGAGTATGTACAAAAGTCAAGTGTGGAAAGTATATTCAACGTCAATAGCCACTGGAAAAATTCAGTTAAGATTATAGTAAGATCCCTACACATCTAATGGACAAATTAAAATTAACATCCTGATGATCCAAAGTACTGGGACTTTCATTCTCATATAGGAATGCAAACTGTTACAACCATTCTATAAAATAGTTTGACAGTTTCTTCGAAAATCATACACCAATGATCACACAATCCATGAATCCCACATTTATTTGGCCCAGAGAAATGGAAATATATGTTCATACAAACACTTGTGTATGAATCCTATCAATAGTAGTGCTGCTGATATTACTGAAAACTTAAACTACTCAAATATCCTTAGCAGATTAATGTAAAACAGAATACATTACCTAGTAATAAAAGATACATAATTGATATTCATTACACCAAGCAAAAGCATCATGTTGAATTAAAAGAACCAAAGTTCAAAGATTATCTACTGCATAAAACCATTTATGCAGCATTCTCAAAAAAAGACCAAACTGACACCCGCACGGCCACCGGCTTTGCCCCCGGGACCCCGCCCCCCCTCCTCGCTGAACCCAGCCAAGCGTCCCAGGTGAGTGAGAGAGCGAGAGAGCCCCTCCCAGCCCAACCCGGCCCAGCCCCGCCCCCCACCCAGAGCCGCCTGGCCAGCTGCACCCGCGCAGCCGCCAGCTTAGCCTCTGGGGCCCCACCCCGGACCCCAGCCCCTCATGCTCTCCAGCCCCCGCACGCCTCCGCCCCCCCCCTCCAGGTTGCAGGTGAAGAATTCTGCCATCTACATCAGACCCTCTGCCTCTCTGGCCCACCATGGACCTACGCACATGGTCAACGGAAGACACACTGCTACTCAGAATTCAATAGAGTCCAAAGGAAACTCAAGCAAAACTCTAAGGAACAAAGGGAACACAGGCCATACATCTGGACTCCACTACAACCATTATATCACGTGGGCGAAATTCTTCTCATTCAGCCCAAAGATAAGTAAACTTTTTTTTTCTTCTTTTCTTTCACCTTACTGATCCTTTCTAATATCAATGCTGTAGATCAACTTCCTCATACAGCCACCCAAAAAAACATACAACTCCAGGGAGTACACCACTCACTCTCACATTTCACCTAGACACTAAATCGTAAAAGTGCACTACCATACTAATATTCACTCCCTGGTTACTTAACTGCTGTACTAACAGTCTAGTAGCCTCATCTAGGATATAACAATAACAATACACAAACATACGCAATCCAAGGCAAGCACTAGTAATAACTGGCAAGTGGAACAATACCAACTAGGTGGATTCAGTGAAAAACACACAGAAACTGAAAGGTCCTAAAAAACAAAACAACAACGCCCAAGTCAAAGTGCAGATCCACGAGAAACAAGAAGACCAATCTCCCACTGAAAGAATCAATCCCATAACGATGGATTCCGACCAGAAAAAATCCACAGAAAATAGCCATGAAAGCATATCAACCATATCAACCACTTTGAACAGGAACAAAACAGGCACCTGGAGATGTTGAGAAAAACAGTTCAAGAAACAAAAATAGGTATAGAGCAGTTAAAACAGTCTCAGGCAGAGTTTAAAATTGAACTAAAAGACAAGTTATCTTCAACCCAAAACTCAACAGAGAGTCTTATCAGCAGAACAAATGAGGCAGAAAATAGAATTTCAGATCTTGAAGACAAAGTGGGAGAATTAACCAGCTCAGTGGAAGAGATTGTTAAAGCCAAAAAGATACTGGAGAGGAACATTCAAGAAATATGGGACACCCTGAAGAAACCTAATATGCGCATTCATGGAATATCAGAACAAGAATCCCAAAATACCACACCTGAGGAAATATTTCAAATCTTCATAAAGGAAAACTTCCCACAACTAAAGAATGAGAGGCCTATCCAAATACAAGAGGCATTTCGCACTCCAAACAGATATGACCAAAATAGAAAATCGCCACGGCAAATAATAGCCAAAACACTCCACATTCAAGACAAAGAAAAGGTGCTGAGAGCTTCAGGAGAAAAAAAGCAAGTCACTTTTAAAGGTAAACCTATTAGAATAACAAATGACTACTCAATGGAAAAAATAAAAGCAAGAAGAGCTTGGAGAGACATACTTCAAGTATTAAATGAGCAAAAATGCCAACCCAGACTGATATACCCGGCAAAACTATCTGTCATGATTGAGGGAGAAAGAAAAGTTTTCCAGCACAAAGACAACTTGAAGGGATACATGTCTACCAAACCAGGCCTTCAAAAAATGCTAGAAATGATACTCAAACTTGAAGAAAAGAACAAGCGTATCCAGGAGGACAGAAGGGAAGTATAATACCACCAAAACATAAATATCAAACAACATGCTTACAAAATCTACTAAACATAAAAAAATGTCCAGAATTAAAAATAATTTTTCCATTGTAACATTAAATGTCTATGGTATTAACTCACCGATTAAGAGACACAGATTACAAACTTGGATTAAAAACCACAATCCAACAATCTGCTGCCTTCAGGAAACTCATCTCACCACAAAAGATAAGCACATCCTAAGAATGAAAGGCTGGTCCAAAATTTTGCAAGGTAATGGAACGAGGAAACAGGCAGGGGTAGCCATTATGCTTTCAGACAAAGTGAACTTCAAACCAAAGAAAATCATAAGAGACACAGATGGATACTACATTTTAGTCACAGGTACAATTCACCAGGAAGACTTCACAATACTGAACATATATGCACCCAATACGGGCCCCTCCACATTCATCAAAAAAACCCTACAGCATCTAAAGCAAGAAATCAACCCCCAAACGATAATTCTTGGGGACTTCAACACTGCCCTCTCGACATGGGATAGGTCAACAAGTCAAAAGCTAAACAGAGACACTTTGGAACTTAATCAAACCCTGAAAGAAATGGACCTTACAGATCTCTATCGAACTTTTCACCCATGTACCAAAGAATACACATTTTTCTCAGCAGCACATGGAACTTTCTCTAAAATAGATCACATATTGGGCCACAAAATGAATCTACACATATACAAAAAAGTTGAAATTCTAACCTATGCCCTGTCAGACCACCACGGCCTAAAGCTGGACATCGATAACACAACAAACAAAAGAAAATACACTAACTCCTGGAAACTTAACAATATGATGCTGAATGAGAACTGGATTCAGGAAGAAATTAAAAAGGAAATTCAAGATTTCCTGAAAATGAATGATAATGAAAATACAACTTACCAAAATCTCTGGGACACAATGAAAGCTGTTCTAAGAGGTAAGTTCATAGCTCTTAATGCCTACATCAAAAAAAATGGAAACATCAGAAATAAACAACTTAACGATGCAGCTTAAGGCTTTAGAGAAACTTGAGCAATCTGATCCCAAAAGTAGTAGAAGAGAGGAGATTAGCAAAATAAGGGGAGAAATATCTGAAATGGAGAGTAAGAAAATGATAGAAAAAAATCAACCAGTCAAAAAGCTGGTTCTGTGAAAAAATCAATAAGATTGATACACCCCTAGCTAAATTAACCAAAAGCAAGAGAGAGAAAACCCAAATTAACAAAATTAGAAATGAACAAGGAGTTATCACTACTGATACCCAAGAAATCCAGAGAATTATAACATCATATTTCAAAAACTTATACTCTGTGAAGTTTGACAACACAAAAGAGATGGATGAATTTCTAAGTAAACACTACCTAACTAAATTGAATCAGGAAGTTGTGAATTATTTAAATAGTCCTATAACATATAAGGAAATTGAAGAAGTAATCTCGAATCTTCCCACCAAAAAATGTCCTGGACCAGATGGATTCAGCACAGAATTCTACTAGACATTTAAGGAGTTAATAATACCAATACTCCTTAAACTGTTCCATCAAATAGCAAAGGAAAGAACACTACCAAATTCCTTCTATGAAGCTAATGTCGTCTTAATCCCAAAACCTAATAAAGATTCACTTAAAAAAGAAAACTATAGGCCAATCTCTCTGATGAACCCAGATGCAAAGATTCTCAACAAAATCTTAGCAAAGCAGATAAAAAAACATATCAAAAAGATCATTCACAGGGACCAAGTAAGCTTCATCCCCGGCACACAAGGTTGGTTCAACATACACAAATCAATAAATGTAATTCATCAAGTAAACCAGTCCAAAGTCCAAGACCACATGATACTCTCGATAGATGCAGAAAAAGCCTTTGACAAAATCCAACAGCCTTTTATGATCAAAACGCTAGAGACAGTAGGAATGGAAGGAACCTTTATCAATATAATAAAACCTGTATACAACAAGCCTACAGCAAGGATTATGCTCAATGGGGAACAATTGGAAGCATTCCCACTTCGATCAGGAACTAGACAAGGCTGTCCACTCTCACCACTTCTATTCAATATTGTACTTGAAGTCTTAGCTAAAGCCATAAGACAAGAAAGGGACATAAGAGGGATTCAAATCGGCAAGGAAGAAGTCAAGCTATCCCTATTTGCAAATGACATGATCTTATGCCTGAGGGATCCCAAAAACTCCACCAGGAAGCTCCTGGAATTAATTGAGAAGTTCACCAGGGTGGCAGGATACAAAATAAATGTACAAAAATCAGAGGCCTTCCTATATGCCCAGAATGAAAGAAGTGAAAATGCCTTGAGAGAAACAATCCCATTTACTGTAGCCCCTAAAAAAATGAAATACCTTGGTATAAACCTAACCAAGGAGGTAAAAGACCTCTACAATGAAAACTTTAAAATCCTCAAGAAAGAAATAGCAGATAACACCAGAAGGTAGAAAGACCTCCCATGTTCCTGGATTGGCAGAATCAACATCGTAAAAATGACCATCCTACCAAAGGCAATATACAGATTCAATGCTATACCAATCAAAATCCCAAAGCAATTCTTTAAAGAAGTTGACCAAACAATCTCAAAATTCATATGGAGGCACAAAAGACCCAGGATAGCAAAGACAATCCTGAGTAACAAAAACACAGCTGGAGGTATCACCATACCAAACCTTAGTCTATACTACAAATCCATAGTTATAAAAACAGCCTGGTACTGGCTCCAAAATAGACACACAGATCAATGGATAAGGGTTGAAGACCCAGATATAAGCCCACAAAATTACAGCCATTTGATCTTTGACAAAGTGGCCCAAAGAAACCAATGGAAAAAGAACAGCATCTTCAACAAATGGTGCTGGCAAAACTGGATCTCCACATGCAGAAGATTAAAGTTGGACCCGTACTTGTCACCATGTACAAGACTTAATTCCAAATGGATCAAGGACCTTGATATCAGGCCAGAGACTATAAAAATCATAGTTGAAAGGATAGGGAACTCCCTCAAGCTGATTGGGCTAGGCCAACATTTCCTAAACAGACATCCAATGGCACAGTCACTGCTACCAACTCTCAACAGTTGGGACCTTGTGAAATTAAAGAGCTTCTGTTCAGATAAAGAGATTGTAACATGAACTCAAAGGCAACCTACAGAATGGGAGAAAATCTTCACTAACCACATATGTGATAGAGCTCTACTGTCCAGAGTGCACAAAGAACTTAGAAAACTAAACTCAAGGAAAACAATGGCCCAATTAAAAAATGGGCCCTGGAACTTAAAAGAAATTTTACCAGGGATGACATTAAAATGTCTAGCAAGTATCTTTAAAAATGCTCCTCTTCCTTAACCATCAGGGAAATGCAAATCAAAACTTCCCTGAGATACCATCTCACCCTGGTCAGAATGGCAAAAATCCACAATACAAATAACTACAAATGCTGGAGAGGATGTGGAGAAGGGGAACTCTCCTACATTGCTGGTGGGAATGCAGGCTCATACAGCCACTCTGGCGAGCTGTCTGGAGATTCTTAAAGAAATTAAAGGTTGAAATGCCATATGACCCTGCTATCCCACTTTTGGGAATAACCCCTCATGCAGCAGAGGTTTACCTCCAAAGCACAAGCACGACCATGTTCATAGCAACACTGTTTACAATAGCAAAGTCATGGAATCAACCCAAATGTCCGACAGTTGACGAGTGGATAAGTAAACTGTGGTACATTTATACAATGGAGTACTACTCAGCCATCAAAAATGATGAATTCCTGGAATTTGCTGGGAAATGGATGTCATTAGAAACAACTATATTAAGTGAAGTATCCCAAACCCAGAAAATTAATCGCCGTATGTACTCCCTAATTGGTGGCTCCTAGTACCAAACTCACCCAGCCCACATTGAGACACACAAAGGTAAACCTATGTAATACAGTAATTGCAAGGATTATGAACAGGAGGGATGGGGTTGGAGGGCCACACCACACACAAGGAGAGAGGGGACCATGTAACAGCAGAGAAAATAGGCCTCCATCAAGGAATGCAAGTAAGTAATGTGACACCCGGTTAAGTTCACACACGTTCGTGCCTGATCATGTACAACTGAGGGGGTATGATCTCACCAGAAGGGGAGGGCATATAGTCTGGCAGATAAAAAGTAATCATTTTGCAAATGGGTGATTGACACCTCCTTCTCTGAGGTTTCCTACTTTTATTACATCTACCCTTGAATGTGCTATTATAACAATGTGATATTATAAAGTTTAACAGCTTTTTGTCTCTGGCCAGGGGTTGCCATACAGTGCCCAGCAGGATGGAGTGAAGGGCATTGCAGGAGCAGCAAAACTGCAAAAGAAAATCAACAAACCACAATACAGAACTTCAGAGACTCTATATCAACCACATAGAACTAGGCCAGACTAATCTCTCCCCATCCTGAAGCTCAAGGACATTTGCGGAAGAGGGGGCGGTAAGATTGTAAGAGCAAAAGGATGGGAGGAGCAATGATTTGCAAGATTCTCCACACTAGTTAGGGCCGAAGCAATCATAATAGGACTTTGCGTGCCCGGCGCAATGTCCAACACACTATTGACCTCACAAAGTCTAGCATCAGCTAAAGGCACCAAGATCCTTGGAGGCAAGGGATTGACAGCCACAGTAGTGTTCCTATGCTCAAGGGGAACACGAGAAAGGGTTCAGGGAAATGCCACTGGGTCCTTGTACATCATCAGAGAGGAGGACCCAGAGGAGAGTTAGGCATACACAATAAAGGACTCTCTGGGAACTGAGGAGGAGGCACTGGGGGATGGGGAGGGAAGGAAGGGGGAGCAGGGGATTCGGGGGGTGGAGGAGGGAGGGAGGGAACTGGTCTACCTATTAAGTTTGTATGAGCGGAAATAATAATAAAAAATGTATACATAAAAAAAAAGACCAAATTGTATGTATTAGTCAGGGTTCTCTGGAAGAACAATTGCTGGAATGCAATATATAAAAATAACTTTATTAAATAAACTCACAATAAAGGTGAGAGTCCTTCAAAGTAGCTGCCCATAAGTTATAGTTTAAAAGTGCTATTATTTTTGTGTCAAGTTGACAAGGGGTGGAGTGTCATAGTTAAGCACAGATATCAACTTGACTGTTGAGAGTTTGAACTCTGGGCACAGTTGTAGAGAGTTGATGGTTGAGTTAAGCCCAGAACAAACTTGAAGGAGATTGTCTAGCTGATGGGGAAGACCCAGCCCATGGTGGGTGGGATTAGGCCCTGGATAAATCACGGAGAACTGGTTGAGAGAATTGGCATCCTTTTGTTCACTTGGCCAGACATGCTGGTCTGGCAAGTAAGGATCGTCCATCGCTCAGCCATTATGTGGTGATGGTGGCCAGTTCCCTTGGCCCTGGTATTGGTGCATGCTCTCCCGTCAAGCTGGACTGAGAACTGTAACCAGACTGTCGCAAGAAAGTAAACTTCTTGTTCCCTTAAGCTGTGTGATGGTCATTTATCAGCAGCCATGCAGGCTGACTGCAACACAGGGAAAGCATTAAATTGAAATGTGGTGTTGACTAGAACAACCTATACATGTGTTATCATTCATGGATTTCTATAACCAAAAATGACCTGTTTTACAATAAACCAAACTAAAAGTATTAAAAATTGATATGACTTTTAGAAGATCTCTTTAACACTTGATATCTTAGAAACACTGAAAGTTTATTAAGAGATAAATATAAATTTAAAAACTTTATTGCTAAATTGATTTTTACTCTAATATACTCTAATAATCTTTTCTAAATTTTATTTACAAATATGATTTGCTTAAATTTGTCTTGTCCAAGAGACATTTACCATGAATGAAAAGGAATCATTCTTCTTTCTCCAATGCTCAAAAATAAAGTCAGTCCACTTACATGCCAGAAATACCCTCAAGAAAATGAAAATATGACATTTTAAAACCACAGGAAGTTCTAATTTGAATGCATCAAGTATCTGTCCACATTTCCATTTCCCTACTTGCCAAGATAAATTCTTCCCAGAATGCAACAGGACAGAAAAGACCAATCACATGCTATGTGTGATGGTTAATACTGCCAACTTGATAGTATCTATAATCACTTAGGAGACAAAACTCTGGCTATGTCTGTGAACAATTATCTTGATTAGGTAAACTGAGGTGAAAAGACATACCATAATTGTAGGTGGCCCCATTGCATGGATTGAGGTCCCAGACTGCATAAAAAGGAGAAAGCAAGCTGATCACCGGCATTCATCACTGTCTGCTTCCAGAAAGTGGATGCAATGTGGCCAGCTGCCTCAATCTTCCGCTGCCATGACTTCCTTGCCATGATGGATTAGACCCTAAAACTATAAGCAAAAAATACATCCCTTTCCTTCTTAAGTTGCCTTTGATGGTTATTTTAACTCAGCAATAAGAAAAGTAATTAAAACACTGCGGTTCTTCTGGAGCAAGAGATGCTTGCACTCAAAAGAATAAAAAGATGCTTAAAGAATCCACGTTCAAAAACTATGAATGACATGTGTAATTGTGGTGATTTCAGTATGTGCTATCAGATTTTTTTGGTATTCCTCCCTTCAAGGGGTAGAGACGATTCTCTACTGCTTTTTTTGTGGACTTAGAACCTGATTTCAAACAGTAGAATAAAAGGAAATTATAGATATGTGATATGGAGACTAATTCATAAACTAATTCCTATAGTTTTCTGTTTATCTGTCTCTCTTATATTTCTAGGAAAAGTCAATTCTCATTTCCTGAAGGCATGTGAGACTAGGCTCACATAGAGATGAACTATGTGAGTGAGCCTTCAAGCCACTGTCCTTTGACCTCTGAACTGAGAAAGACTATAAATCAGGACCTTCTAAATACCCAAGTCCTATATGTCTGTCCTCTAGAAACTATAAGATTAATATTTGGAGGGGGGACTCACTATATATACATCTTTAGATAATAATACAAGAATCGTGATAGTATTGAAATGCTTGGTTTACAAACAAGAGGGAAAGGAGAGCAATCAAGATCATAATCCAGTTCAACACAATTGCGAAGCTAGGAAATATCTGATTGTGTGTATGCTACTGGCAGCCAGCAAATGATACAAACACTCATGGTATTTGTTACAAGTGATTTTTAAAAATAAGTTACCTTCATCTTTAGCCTTTCTATAGTTGATGTGAGGGAATGCGAGGGAAGTCATACAAAATATCACCACCAACCTTCCACCACGAAGTCCCAGACTGGTAACTTGTTTAATGGCATTGTAAACAGGATCTATCATCTGACCTGCCTCAGGTTAGAGCTGAGCAGAGGACTATGAATACAAGCATTTTAGTCTTACCAGTGGGCTGCTATGTTTATTCTTCATTTAGCAAACACCGCACTTATGTTCAGTTCAAAAAGACCAAACAAAAACAAACACCTAGCACCAAGATTAAAATCTTGTTCCTTTCTGTTCTATGTGCAGAACTTGCTTTTCATTTATCATAGGCTATGAGATAAATGCATGAAAAATTATTCTAAGGAAGAGTATTTATTGTTCCAGTCTTCTAACACTGAAGATAGAAAATGTGCCCAGCAACTCACAAATAAGGGAATGCTTGACAGAAAATATACTTGGGAAGCATTGCTTGTTGCTTCCTTTAAAAGGAAAATTGAAAACATTGGATCACAAGGGTCAGACAGTCATTATTAGAATCTGGCTCTTACAAAACATAATACATACCATTTCCCCCATCTAAATTGCATTCCTTTGTCCAAGATACCCAGTGGAGCCCAGGATAAGGTGTTTTTCAGATGTAGATAACCACCTAGTTTTCCAAAAGCACATCCATTTAAAAATGGGGCCCTGACGAACACCAGCAGTGATGGAAAAATGATATTTTTTCTGTAACCTCAGCATCACAGAAAATAGTTCCACAAGAAATAGTTGACAAAAGGGAAACTTTATCATTAGGCACATAGAGTGCTATTCAGCAAAATCTATTGCTGGTGCCAACTTTCAAAATGAGGACTTCTAGACTCTTCTTCTTCAGAAGGCCTTAAAGAAGTACAGAAAACTTACAGATTAAAGTATCTTTGTGACTAATTTGAGTACCAAAAAGAGTTTTTTTTTTTTTTTAAAAAAATGTCAAGTAAATGGAAACTACCAAGGAAGTGGAAGGAGGAGACACAATGAAGAGCAAACCAAAGATCAGGTGTGGTGCCTCAAGCCTGTAACCCCATCAATCAATAGGTTAAAGCTTCAGAAGGATTATTACAAGTCTGAGAGCTGCCTGAGCTATGAGAGAGAGACTCTGTCTAACTAGATAAAGAGAGATAGATAAATAGATGATAGATAGATAGATAGATAGATAGATAGATAGATAGATAGATGATAGATAGATAGATAGGATAAATGGATATATGATGGATATAAGTAAATAAAAAATAACAAAGAATTGAATGACTGAATCGCAATTTCAAATGAACTTTCAGATTTAACATGTGGTTTAGTAAAGTTTCTTAGATTAACTAATTAAAAAACTCTTAATGCTCTAATAATTGGTCCATGAAGTTTTGAACATAATAACACCTGTATGCTCAAAATATCATCTTAAGTCATCTCAGTGTGAGTATTCAACTGCTCATAACAATACTCATCTAGATTTTGCAATGTGATGCCACCACTTTGAAATCTTGGGAGGAAGGACATAATCTATTTAATAAATTTCCTTTATCTAAAACAATAGTCCTTCTGCAAATCTGTAGGACAGCAAAGTAAAATTCAGAAGAAATACTTTGTCTTCATCTTCATATGTATGCCAGGAAATGTGTAAGTATGTGTATGCATATTTGCATGTGTGTAGGGATACATATACACACATATGGAGTTCCAAGGTTGATAAAAAGAAGCATCCTGGGGCTGGAGAGATTGCTCTGGGTTAAGAGTGCCTTGAAAGCAGGAGGACCTGAGTTTGGATCCCAGGTCCCAGGTAAAAACACCAGGCAAAAGGGACAACAGCCTGTACTTTGTGCTTTAGTGAGCAGAACCTGGGAAATCCCAGAAGGAAGCAAAAAGAGGGTAGAAGCAATCCAGGATGGTTCCTAAAGTCATCTCGTGCCTCCACAGGGACACATAGATCCCTCTAATGCACACACATACACACATAACAACAACAACAACAACAATAATAATAATAATAATGAAACTATACTGACTGCTCTTCTACTTTTTTTTTTTTAACACAGGGTCTTTAATCAATTCTAGAGATCACAGAAAGAACTCATTTCGTTAGGCAGCTTGCTCTGGGAATTCCTAGCCTCTATCTTCAGAAGCTAGAATTACAGGAGTGTGACAGTATTTGCTCAGTATTTTCAATGGGATCAGAGGATCCAAACTCTAGTCCCTTTGTTTGAATACTAATCACATTAACCACTGACCCCTTTCCCCAAACAACGGGAGACAGCTTACATATATTCATGGTGACCAAAAATTCCAAGAGACAAGAAAGGATACACGTTGAGCTCAGAGAAATGTCCTTAGCAACTCACATTTTTTTCAGGAAGGTACTTAGAATTTCATAATTTTAAAGAGAAACAGAAATGGGTGTCTATTCATAAGAAGATAAAATTTTCATAGAGTAGTAAATGTGTCAAAAGTGAATGTGAAAGACTCTCTCAAAACAATACAGGCTTATGCATGGCACTGTTCTCATTGCCAGGTAAGTAATTAACATAGGGGTAAGATCATGAGTTGATTTCCTGAATATGAAATTCCCAGTGACCATTCAAGATAAACTAGACTTCTTTCTAATAGTCGGAGTTCACTTACAGTGGAGGCAATATTGTTCACCCTTAGCCAGTTTTAATTCCTAGAAAACATACCTCCATATTAAGTGGAAACTTGCTCCCTATTGCTAATCACTGGGCTCTGTTTTGATTTATGGGAGTCCATAAGGAAATGCATTCTTCTCTGTTTCATGACCCTTTGGCAATAGGAGAGGATTAGAACTATCCGCATTGGAAGCATCATGTCAGCTTTTTTCAAACCTGCTGAGTCAGATTCTGTGGGATGAGGCTGTAAAATCTGTCCACATTGAAAAGTGTCTGAAAACATTTAAGCTATCACAGAACGCGAAGCCTTATCACCCACTTCTAGATGAGCCCCCTTTAAACTCTGTACATTTTTAACAGTCCAACTAGGATGTAGCTATTATTTTGGAAACATCTGATAGATAGTACAAATGGTAACAAAAGAATCACAGCCAAACTTTAGGAATGTTCTAGACACTCAGACTTATAATGAACTTTGAATGACATCTATAGTGGTACAATAGGCAGAAAGACAGCAGGTTGTCTTGGCAGATGCCTACTAGGTGCCAGGTACCAGGCTTGGTGGCTTTAGGATCTTCTACCTGTTCACTTTTTTTAACTTGCAAGATTCCTATTGTGTTTTGAAATGGTTTGAGTATGATATGTCCCACAAACTCATGTGTTTAAATTTGAGGTCTAGACACAGAAAATTAGACAACGTATAAATTTGAGGTCTATATCTGGTGATAAAGATTGTGGAATCTTTAGAAGATGGGGTCTAGCTGAAGAAAGTGAGTTGCTAGAGAGCAGGTCTCAGGGGTTATAGCCTGGCTTTGTGGCCAGCCAGTCTTTGTCTTTCCTTTCTCATCCACCTATATGTGAACATGCCCGCATTACTGTCTTCTCTGCATAGTGGACTATATCTCTCAAGTGGAATTAAAATAATTCCTTCCTTAAGCTGTTTCTTCCAGAATTTTATCTCAATTAACAAAAGAGAAGCTAATAGTTGTCTCCATTCTGTAGATGAAAAGCCTGAGGCTATAAGGGGATAAGTGGTATATTTGTTCAGCATCACAGAGTTGGAAAACCATAACCAGACTCCTTTGATCTCAAAGCCTAGATCCTCATTCCCAGTGACCTCCCTTTCCCTGCTTACAAGTATCAAAAGAAGGTTGAGGCAGGAGGCTCCCTGAAAGTTCAAGATCAGTCTAGATTACAAAGTGAGAACCTGTCTCAAAGTGAAAATTTAAGAAAAACCTACAAATGAAGCATTTCTGATCTACACAATGCTGTCTGTCAATCCGTTAATATGTTCCATAAAAGACCCCTATCGAAATGCATAACAGTATGGAACACACTAAAATGGTATTTTATTTTATACATCTGTCTCTGTCTCAATCACCTGATCTCCAAGTGGCATATTTAAAGCTGCAGCTGCCATTTCCATGGTGTGCTTGGCAATCACCCTTCACTCCCTTGCTGTGGACTCTCAAACCTTACCCGGGTGAATGGGACATGATAAAGTGACACTTAAAATGGAGCCTGAGGAATTCAGCATGAGCTTCAAGGACAGAGCTCACAACAGTGTTCGAGATTAGAAATCTCTTCCCTAGCAACCATCTGTCTGCAATGCTGTTTTTAATCTCTGTATGTGGCAGCGGGAAAGCTACACGTGAGGAAACTTAAGGTAGCAGCAGGTAAGGCAGAAAACCACTCTGTTACAGAATGTCCTCATGGGAGACAAGAGATTTAATTGGTTTATCTCTTGATTCTTGGGACAAAATGGTTTCAGCGAGCAGAGAAAGTAAGAGCATCATCTACTTAGGCCAGTCCCTCCTATGTCCTGGCCTTAATGGAAAAACTCCAAATAAGCCAAGGCACCACCTACACAAACAGTTCGCATCTTTATTTAGAAACTTTCATTTCACTGTTGGGAGAAAGTTTCTAATCAAAGCCAGTGACTCAGTAGAGATGAAACTGTCAAATGAGAAGAGAAATCACACAATTAAGACCGACTCAAGAGCCTGGTTCCTCAGGCTTTCGTCCTAGCAACTGGCCTGAGAGCCTCTCTCTTCTTCATGATACCATCTTCATCAAATCTAAAAACTAGAGCCATCTCCATCCAGCCCAAGGGCCCGTGCATACCATATAAAGGTGATGGGGGACTCTTGGATTGAGTAATGTGAACTTTGCTTCTTCTAGAATTTCTTGTCCTGTTTGCAAAATGGCTAGGCAAGCAGAATCAGGGCAGGAGCCGTGAGAGCCTGGAACCAAGAAAAAGAACAAGTATTGCCTGACATTCCATTTATCTGCAGTCATAGCTGTGTTACATTAGAGTAAATGGATTTTGCTAGACTCCATTCTGGCAGGGCCAAATTGGAACTAAAGGGTTACAGTGAGGAATCACTGCAGTTATTTCTTAGGACAAAAGCAGGCCAATGGCATCTGAGAAAGAATAGTCTCTCTTAAGATGAATTGTCTGCTTCTGAATGATGAGGCGTAATGTTTCCACACTGGGATTGGAGGTGACATTGACATTTGCCACAGAGGCCACTGGACATCCACTGATAATCACAAATTTTGTTCTACAGACAGTAGCAGCAGCTCCAAATGAGATGAGCCTCCTCTATATTCACTCATTATAAGACATCAATACTTAGGAGCGGGCCGGCAGGGGTCATTTTGAGAGGAGGCTGTATGAAGGGCTCCCAGTGAGCTCGTGAGACTCAAGAAAGTTACAGTCTGACAGTGAGGTAGCACCCCCTCCATCAATGATCCTTCCCATGCTTCAGATTGAAGAGATTGTTATTTGGATATGAGCCTTGGGTGGAGAACAGGTATGAGACACAAGTAATAACACCACTCAGGGGAGGAACGAGTACTGTTCCAATGACAATTACTAGAAAGTTCTTGAGACCTCATTCCTTCGTGTGTGTGAAAAGCTCGAGAGACAGGCTAGAGAAGTGTGCAGCTTCTGAGATGGATTCTTAGGGAGAAACAGTGTAACAAAGGGGAAAAATGTGGAGCACACCCAAAAAAAAAATCAAGTTACTGGTGTGATCCCCAAATCCCTTGCACTAAGCAGCCAAAAGGATTGCTGTCCAAGGTCCTGATAAAACAAGGATGGTGACATCACTCAGTCTAAACCACAGGGCCACCATGAAGCTCAAACAAGTAGAAGTGCTTTGTAGACTACGGGCCCCCAGACCATTGTAAGAGGTTATTTTTACTTTTCTTTAGACAGGGAGTCATGCATCCCAGATTGGCATAGGACTTACCATATGGCTGAGGAGACAATTGAACTTCTCATCTTCTCATTTCTACCTTCCCAGTGTGGGGGTTACAGGTGTGTGCCACCACACGTCATTTTATTCTGTTTCTGGAAGTTAGTAGTGGGTGCTGAGCATACTAGGCAAGCACCCAACAAGCTGAGTGACATCTCAGACAAGAAGCTACCTTTTTAGCTTAAGTAGATATAGGACCTAGATATGCAACCTCATGAAAAACTAGGAAAAAGTAATCACTTTCTTTATTAAATTCTCCATTCAAACTCACCAAGAAAAGCAAAAGTGAATGAATTTGGATGAAAGATTCCAACTATAGTCAAGAATGTAGTTGGAGAATTTAGAAAAATAACCAATTAATGCCATACACATGTGGCGACACCAGAGAACAGTCTACTTGCAAGAAGGATGTTCCTCCAAAAATCCTCACTGTCCTTTGTTAAAATGTTCTGTGGATTTCATAAAGTCACTTCGATTTGGAATGCATTTCTTTGTTTTTATGCCAAAGGAAAGTCTATGGATTTGTTTGTTTAGTTATTTGACAAAATAAAACCCTCCTTGAAAAATAAAAGGATTCTGTGGGCAGAGCACTGGAAAGGTTATAGAAGTAGCAGTGAAAGTTCAGGTAGGGAGGGAGAACTAGGCAAAGTATATGAGGTCTGAGGGGGATCTTTCACAAAAGGTATTTACAAAGCACACACAACAGCTTGTGAATAAGAGCAGAGCTCTGTGTTCTCCTGTTCTTCCTATCTATCAGCTCAGTGGCTTGTGTTCACAAATGATGCCTCAACTAATGATCAACAGGAATGCAGATCAGAGCAGGAGATGCAGCCAATGACAGAGGACTTGCCTAGGATACAGTAGGCCTTAAGATGGGTCCATGAGCACCCAGGGTGTCCAAAAGAACTTCAAAGGCTTGTTACAGAAGTCCCTTGACCCAGGCTTCCTGTATCCTCACACACATTTCCAGTGCTTACTTCAAACCCCCCATGTTAAGAGGAAGCCAACTTGTCTCCTGTCTAAGTCCAGCTTTTCCTTCAGTGTGTATTGCTTATCCCTTCAACAAAAGCAGAGAAACTCATTTCACAACTGAAAAATCATCCTACCATGGAAATGAAAACTCTTCATTCAATTCACAGGAGCCAATTCGTGTGAAAACAAGACAAAACTGTCAGACTTGAGAGCTCAGCTTCACTAGAACCAGAATTTTCCATAGATGGGTTGAAGTTAAAATGTATACTAAAGTTTCCAAGTCCTACTGGATTTTTCCTGATACATTTGCTAAATAAAGTATATCTGGCAGTGGTGAGTATATCTCTGCCTTAAGCCATAAGGTGCTCCTGAAAGGTGGGGTGTCATAGAGAGTACAAGCATGACAATGTGGTAGGCCACATCGCTGCTATGAAGTGTGCAGATTTGAGTTACATGAATTTAAAATTATGTGACATCAACGTGTTGAGCCATGCTTGCATATACATAAGTTGAAATAATCTGCCCCTTTCAAATTAAATGCTAACAACTGAACACCTCAGCCAGAATGAAGACAAGAAAACTGTAAACTGACTTTGTAATAGGTTTCTTGGGAATACTCATTTTAACTGGTTAAACATCTCTCTCTCTCTCTCTCTCTCTCTCTCTCTCTCTCTCTCTGTCTCTCTCTCTCTCTCTCTCTCTTTTTTGGTATTGGCCTTGACTATGCAGCCCCCCAGAAACAAATTTTGCAAGTATGACTTGTTTCTTCACCATTAACCTTTTATAAGTAAAAAAAAAAAAAAAACAAAAAAAACAGACACATATTGAGACCTAAGGGTCAGTGGGAACCAACAAAATGCACAATGTTCTCAAAAATATACATCAAAGAGTTTGTTTTCTAAAGTATGGTCTGAGTCTGATGGATCTAATAATAGTGCCCATCTAAATGTCTGTAGGACACTCTTCAGGAAGTGACATTGGCCTCACTATTTGTAGAACTGTTCATCCTTTGGACGTCATGATATCATGCCATCATCTGCAAATATGTCAGAGCATTCGTAGCTATTATAAGACACATGTCACCTGTAGGCAAAAGGTTATACATGCCTGAATCTAGAGCATGCTCAAGGTTTCAGGGCTGTACCTGGGGCTCTGTAACTGTTTCTGGGTTTTTGCACTCATTAAGGACTTTCAGACTCACAAGAACATTCAGAGACTCTTCAGAAGAGCTTTCATATTCATTCACACAGACAGCTATAACATCAATAATAATAGTGAGGTAAAAAAGAGGAGGAAAATAAGTTGCAACGAGAGCAAGTTTCAAAAATCACCAAGATAAGCAGACCCATCTTCAGTCTTGACATCAGTGGCTTATGACACCTTGTAATGTTGTGTTTGTGCTGTGGCAATGATCTGAGAGATCATGATCGGCTCTCCTCTCAGGATAAAGAATGTTACTCAGAGTTAGGCTAAGGAATAGAGCATGGGCTGTTTGCTAGCTGTGTGGGCTGACTAGTGACCCATCTTCAGATATAGTGAATTGAGCAATTGTTGAAAGCATTTTCCTTTCTCCTTCCAAGGATGAGCACTTTGAACAGATTAGTCAACCACACACTCCCTTCTAGGAATCCTAGTTCCAGCCCAGGAAAATCAGAATGGAAATGTTTATTAGGGGAGCTCATTAGGGGATCCCCACATTCTAATGATGCTACAGAATCAGTCTTTCCAGCTAAAACTGTGTTGATCCCTAGTCTTTTCCAAGCTTGTGTCTCCCACACCTCCACTGATTCTGAAACAATCTTATTGCTTTGAACAAATTCCTATTCTGTTAAATTAGCCAAAACCCATTTTCAGTTACTTGCAATCAAAGGAACCCAATTCAGAACTGAACTAAAATGACATCTTTGCCATGGACATTGAATGCTTACGAATAAGAGAAATAAGAGTTCTGGTGTGTGTGTGTGTGTGTGTGTGTTTGTGTGTGTGTGTGTGTGTGTGTGTGTGTGAATATATGTGCTTGTGTGCTTGTTTGCCTGTGTGTGCACACATATATGCAGTTTTTCTTTCAAAATACCTGAGGTAAAGTGCCTTGTAGCTTTATTTCAAATATATTATACCCCTTACAAATTATTGAAACTGTTCTGCCACATTTGCTATAAGCTATATGGGAACTGTCACAGTGTGTTTGCATGTTGCTGATAAATACAATGATAAATACACAACCAAATGACTTAAAGCAACAAGGGGTTTTATTCTTGCTTATGATTCTGGTTACAGTTCATAGTCCAGCTTGGCAGAAGAGTTCATACCAACACTAGGAGCTAAGGAACTGGTCACACTTTATCCACATGAATTTCTAAGAGGGGGCAAATTTCTTCCCTTGCCAGGCTGAGTCTGCCAAAGAATACTAAAGTATGCTGGAGTATGCCAAAGAACTTAGCTGGCTCTCTTCGTTTTGTCCACCTGCACGAGGAATTGTTCTACTTACCAAGAGTTACATCTTCCTACATCAATTAGTTTATCAATAGACTTGTTTGGGGCTTGCCTGCTAATTCTTCACAGTAGTTCCCAGAGCTCAGCCCTCGATTGTCAAATTGACAGTATATCTAGCTAGCACAGAAAGTGAGGATGGATACTCTTATTGAAACAAAAAGGATATTTGGTTTAATCAAATGTTTGTTTTGAGTATTAAACTTTCTTCTTTATCGTACTCTTGCTTTTTTTATATAGCCAAAATTTGTGTTATGGCTGTGTAATAGTTTTGATTTATATAATGTTTTAAGGTTTTATCCTAACCTACCACCAGACTTCTCATTACACTGGGTCCGCCTTTCCTATGCATGCTGAGCAACAACAACAAAAAAGAATGAGCCTTTGCAGAGAGCGAAGCTGTTACCCTGAAGTTGTAGATGAGAAAACGCTAAGATTTTTGTAAACTTGAAATGACTTTATCACCTTCCCCACTCTCTAGCTTATTTTCTTGATGGCATGCCTTCCCCATGATCCCAGTAATTCCAAAGCAATTACATTTCTAAGAAAAAATGCAATAAGCAAAGTAAATTCATGAAGCAAGGCTCTGCATGTGCCTCAGCCATCTTTGCTTTGCTGTCTGAGCCTAGAAGTTGTGTGCTGGAAAGCAGGGAGATCATTTATAATCTTTATTACGATTTCATCCGCAGACACTGAGAAACACCCTCTATGCATGAAGATGCTTGCTGAAGTCTTAGTAATTTCCCCAAAAGATAAAACTTGTCCTATCCACATATGCACTGCAGGAAGCTATCTTCCTCAAGTTTATGATTGTGTGCCTAGAGGATTTTAGGCTAGAAATGGAAAGAGTATCTAGATCTCATGAAGGTAACCATAAAGATGAGTTGCTTCCCCAAGTTCATCGTTATGGCTTTATATGAATTTGGACGGATTTATGTGTTTTTGTTGACACTGAACAATTCTGGAAATAGAATAACAAAATGGGATTGTAGAAGGAGAGAAGAGGCGGGAGGCAGAAAAAGGAAAAGACTCGTCTTCTATTTAAACTGAGAACATACAGTTAGTCATCCATGTACCCTTGCTGCTAAGAAACATCAATCACATATAGATTTCCCTACCCATCAGTCCCTACCACATTCTCTCTTCTGACCTGTCAGTTATTTTTTCCTTTCAAACACATTAAAATAATAACATAAAGAGCATCTTTAATAAGGTAAATATCAGATTCCACACAGGATAGACTTTATCAGACAGCACAAGGGAGATGTATTTCTAAACTCTGGTTTTGGGGGAATTACCTGTGCTGCTCTTTCCTCTCATTAATGCAAATATTTAAAAATTAACTCTGTCTCCAAAATGTAGTTTTGTAAAAAATGCATGCAGACTTAATTAAGAATTTAACTCTGGATGTTACTGTGAAAGAATTACAAGCACATCTAATGTGAAAGGTTTTAATTTTTCTCCTGTCTAGTTTATTCATGATTTAGGTAAAATTATGATAATCGGGTATTATATGCCAGATTACACTAATGAACAGAATGAACATACCATTTCAAGAATGATCATATATTTCAGTTCTCTCCATTTTACTGAATTTAAGAAAAGCTTAGATTATACATATTAATGAAGCTTCATTACAACTTGAATTTGCCAAGTAATTTTCACTCTGAAAATATAATTCTTTCTTGAAGCTACCTGGATATTGTCAACTGTTCACCAGGAGAGTTATCTCCACATAAATGCTATAGGTTCCTCAGTGGGAAAACAGCAGAGTTTGGAGCGGGCATCCTGGTCTCCCCTGCCCTGGATTTGGAAGCCAATGCAGCACGTTCCCTTATTAAGCTTACTCAGTCATTCCTCCCCAAGGAATTTACCATCCAGTTGTGAAAGCCAGTTTTTTCATGGTAGGATGTGAGCTCAAAATGTAAAGGGCATGTCTCTTCCATGTTATGATGCCAGCAAAAACGTTCATTAGATGAGGGAGTGGATGAGTGGATGGATAGACGCATGCAACAAACACAGTTCTGTGGATATGGCTAGAAACAAGATAAGAAGGGGGCTGGCGAGACAGCTTGGTAGGTTAAGTGCCTCGTTGCAGGCCTGATTGAGTTTGATTCCTAGAAGCCCGTATGATAGAAATAGAGAACTGACTTCTCACAGCTGTTCTTTGACCTCTATTTATTAACCCTACAGTTCTATCCTGTGGTTTAAATACAAGGCTCATGATACAGTGTTACCCTTACTTTTCACATGTCTTTTTCTAAATTGTCTTCTTTGGGGTTCTTCCAGGGAAGAGAATGGCTTGGTTGAGGCAGGGTCCATCAATTCTCAAAGCTTCTGATCAAATTACTCAAGGTGGCATCACTCTCACTCATCCTATCGCTGTCTTGACAGGTGGCTCTGCTCCCTTTCTCTGAGCCCCCAGTCTTGCTAGTGTACTGTTGCAGTCCGCCTGCATGGTTGCTGATAAATGACCATCACACAGCTTAAGGGAACAAGGAGTTTATTTTCTTATGACAGTCTGGTTACAGTTCTCAGTCCAGCTTGACGGGAGAGCACGCACCAACACCAGGGCCAAGGGAACTGGCCACCATAACGGCTGAGAGATGGACAATCCTTACTTGCCAGACCAGCATGTCTGGCCAAGTATACAGAAGGATGCCAACTCTCTCAACCAGCTCTCTCTGATTTATCCAGGGCCTAATCCCACCCATCATGGGCTGGGTCTTCCTCAGCAGCTATAGACGATCTCCTTCAGGTTTGCTCTGGGCTTAATTCAAATATCAACTCTCTACAACTGTGCCCAGAGCGCAAACCCTCAAGAGTCAAGTTGACACCTGTGCTTAACTATGATACTCCACCCTTTGTCAACTTGACACAAAAACAATACACTTTTTAAACTGTAACCTTTCCTTGTCCCCACAGATGTTAAAATATAAATACATTCCATGGACAAATTTAAAATGTTTTCTCATTAAAACTTAGTTCCAACATTTTAAAAGTTAAAAGTTCTTAACCTTCCTAACTTAGAATAAGTTAAATACTTTAAAACAGATAAAACTTTAAAACAGAAAGATTTTAAACAATAAGAAAACATTAAAAAGATCAAAGTCCAGAAAATCAAATACCGCATCCTTTACTTCAATGTCCATCTTCTGTTGCTCATCACGTAGTCAAGGCGGCTCAAAGATTCGAGGCATTCCCAGTCCCTGTTTGCAGCTCGAAGTTGTAAGAGCAGAGTTCCTCTGAACCAGGCTGAATCTCTACTCACAGTTGTCCTCAGCAGCAGTCCCACAGTTCTGGCATCTCAAACACAACTCTGGGTTCTCCTCTGCAGCTTTAAGCTTCACCATCTCTTGCAGGAACTCTATGCCTGCCACTTGGTACCAAGCTTTTGCTGCTCTCCATGAATCCTTCAGTAGTACACGAAAACCAGTATCACCTGAGGGACGCTGCCTGATTCTGAAGCGAGGTTGAAACGCAGCTTAGTCCACTGCAGCCACAGCTGCACCAACTTCAACGTGCTGACGCTGAAAAAGCCTCTTTTCTAGGCAACCAAACTTGCAAAGGGCAAGAAACAGCTTTAACTTGGGCTTTCGCCCCCTGAAGGAATTTGAGCTTCCAAACCACGAACTTGCCATACGGTGGTTTCCATGTCCTCCACCGTCTCAGTGCAAGTCACTAGGTTTTCCTTCACTGATACTCATTTGTCCAACAGCCTACCCTTTGCACATCCAAACCTTCAAGGTTGCCAACACAGCTCTCCATCAAGCAAACCACTCCATCATCCTTATATTCAGTTTTACCAAGGTCCTTGTTTCCCTCATCACAAATTGGGCCCAAACAATGTCTCTCAGCAATTGGCCCACTAAACTCTGAAGAACGGTATTTGTAAATCCACAAAGTGAAAATTCTCAAGCATTTTCAACTTTGTCCCCTGAAACCGTTCAAAAGACACAAAATCCACATAGTCAGATTTATCAGCAACACCCTACTTCGTGGGTACCAAATTCTGTTGCAGTCCGCCTGCATGGTTGCTGATAAATGACCATCACACAGCTTAAGGGAACAAGGAGTTTATTTTCTTACGACAGTCTGGTTACAGTTCTCAGTCCAGCTTGACGGGAGAGCATGCACCAACACCAGGGCTGAGGAAACTGGCCACCATAATGGCTGAGAGATGGACAATCCTTACTTGCCAGACCAGCATGTCTGGCCAAGTATACAGAAGGATGCCAACTCTCTCAACCAGCTCTCTCTGATTTATCCAGGGCCTAATCCCACCCATCATGGACTGGGTCTTCCTCAGCAGCTATAGACGATCTCCTTCAGGTTTGCTCTGGGCTTAACTCAAACATCAACTCTCTACAACTGTGCCCAGAGCGCAAACCCTCAAAAGTCAAGTTGACACCTGTGCTTAACTATGACATGTACTTCATATTGTCTAATGTGAAAATGCTCTCTGGTTGTCAGTATGTACATAAATCTGCATTCACATCCCATTGCATTAGACTTATTTCCTATAACTCTCCACACTCTGCCAGCAATGATAATCTTCACAGCTCACCCAAGTTCTTGTATGTTTTCTACATCAGAGTCAGAATTACCCTTTATAAAATATGGTTGTAAGACTACTCTACTCTTTGATTCAAAATACTATGACGTCTTCTTGTTACACCTAGGAAGGTCTAACCTCACCCTACAAGGCCCTACATATACTGCCCACTAACTCTCTTGGGTTTCCTCTTTCTTTCCCTCCAGCACTGGTCTGGCTTTTCTCCTCCCAGAATGTCCACTTTCCTGTGTTCCTAGGCTCCTCCCACTTTGGGAGCTCTTTCTGTGCTTCATTCAGTCTCTGCCCACCAGACCCTTATTCAGAAATCCCTTTCTTCGTTACTCCATCAAAGGACAGTTCCTGCCACACTGTATCTGCTTTCTGGTCTTTTTTTTTTTTTTTTTTTTTTTTTTTTTTTTTTGAATCACTTTATTATGAGTTTCCTGCTCCCATGCAGACTCCAACAATGAAAAGGATTGGTCATGCCTGCTTCTCTACCCTAGGGTCTAGGGCAGTGCCCAGCTCATAGTAGGTACTCACAGATTGCTACTGAATGAAATAATGTCTTTCATCAGTGTCAAACTACCCAACTGATCTGTCTTTCATTCTGTCACTTCCTCTAGAGTTATCAGAGGGGAATTCTCAGGCTGGAGAGAAGGTTTGGTGGGCAAAGTGTCTGGAGTCCAAGCATGTAAACCTGAGTTTGATTCCCAGTGTCATGTAAAAACTAGGTTCAGTCTTGTAATCTTGGTGTTGAAGAAATAGATACTATCTGTGGCTTGCTTTCAAGCTTTGCCAGTTAAAGATAAAGCTGAGAGAAATATCCATGTGCTGGATTTCATGTGGACATATGCTTCCATTGGCTAGATTATGTGGAATTTTGAAAGAAACTGCCAACCTGTCCTCCACGGGGCCCACAGTGCTTTGCAGTTCTACCAGCAACGAGTTAGCATTTCTGTTCCTCCACATCCCACCAACATGCAGAACTGTTAGCCCTCAGGATTCTGGTCATGCTAACGAAAAGAAAGTGGGTTCTCATCATTTTAATTTGAAATTCCTGCAATATATGTGGCATTAGATACATTTTCATTTGTTTGTTCACCATCTGTGTATCTTCTTTGGGGAAGTTCAGTATTCCTTCCAGCCCCTTTGGTGTATTGAGACAGTCTTGCTATATAACCAGGCTGATCTTCAAATGCTAGATCATCCTGTCTTGACCTCCCGAGTTCTAGAAATCTAGGTATGTGCCCCTATACCTACCTGGATTTTTGTCCCATTTTTAATCCAAAACTAATTTTCTCATTATTGACTTTTAAGTATTCTTTACATATTTTGAATAAGAGTTTGTAAGTGTCCTTTGCAAATGTTTTCTGCCAACCTGTGGTTTTCTTTTCATTCTGTTGCCATCCAGACTTTTGTCAGCTATTCTCAAATCTTTAGAACAAGTGTTCTAAGGCCTGTCTAACTGGACATTTTGCCTGGTGCAACAGAGCGATTACCACTGAAAATCCAATGAAAATGTCGATCCTTTTTAGTTAAGACTAATGAAGATGTGTACCCTGTGCAAAATAGCTCTCTCTTTTTTATGCTGTGAAAAGTTTCAACTTCCTACTTGAAATTTGACTTCCTTCCCAGAATACCCTTAAACATAGACCCACACTGACTAGAACAAGAAAGAGCAGTATGATTACCCTGGAACTGTTAATTTGGGATGGGGGATTTCTGTTTACAAAGGAGACAGGCCTGGAGTTTTTTAAACTTCCCTAAAGTTTCAAACAATAGTTGGGAGTATGCCTGGAAGTCCACCCCATCTTGAGAGAAATGCACAAAGCAAACTTCCCCTCTACTACTTCTGAGACTTGGCCAGGAAGCCATTGAGCTGAAGAGAAAGAAGAGAACATCACAGGGTATTTCTGAGGTTCACACAGAAGCTCTTCTTGGCTTTTAGCAATGTCAGTAGAATTCTCAAGAGAATCAGGTGGTGTCTATACAACTACTATTTGTATTGTGTGTGGAGTGTATGCGCATGCACATATGTATGCGTGTACACGTTTATTGTGCAGATGAGGCCAGAGGTCAACATTAAGTATCATTACTCAGGATCTGTCTGCTTTGTTTTTTGAGACAGGGCCTCTCACTAGGACTCAGAATTTTGGCAAAGTTAGCCGGCATCTGTCTCTCCCCACCTCCCCAGCAGTGGGACTACAAACATACCCTGCTTTATACATGGATTGACATGAATTCAGAGTCAAATTTACATCCTCATGCTTATCTGACAACCATTTTACCAACTGACTTCTTTTCCAGCTCCCACCCCACTACTCTTCCATGACTCTATAATGAGAGAAATGTTTCAGTCACATTGTTTAGTAGTTTCTCATCTGCCTTCCAGGGCTTTGTTTCTTTCCTACCTCCCAGGTCTAGTTAACTGTTAAGCAACAGCTGTACCTGTTAAGTGGAAAATAGACATATAGAATTGCCTAGTTTTTATTCTAAAATACTACAGGTAACAAATCACAGCTGCTTTGTGTTCCCTAGGACGCTAACACAGATGCAGCAAGTGTGATGCGAGGAACAAATCAATACTGTAATCACTAAAGCAGCCAGTCAAATAATGCTACTAGACCACAAAACTATCCTATTATCCGATAGTGACGAGTGCCTGCCAGAAGCCATTAGCGCCTGAAACCTCTCCATGTGGTGACAGACAGACCACATACATGGTAGAAATAGCCCAGTTTTAAATAACTGGACCTAGTCACACCTCTTTCATGGTCCTTCATGTCTGAAGCTTAGATTTTCCACCTGTTTTCTTAGCTAAATGCCCTCACATGACTAGTTTTTTTGTTAGTGTTCTTACATTCCTTGAAATTCTTTCTTCCTGCTGCTTTATTTTCTTTTCTTGACCTTGGTGTAGGGTGGCTGAGAGTTTTCTAATCTTTTGATTTAATTTATGTCTCTGAATGGAAAGAGTCCATTTCTGCCCTTAGCCCAAAGGGGCTGAGGTGATTTCACAGCCAGAGCAAGAAATGCCCAGTAAGATTCCATTTAATGAGAGCGCGCTACACACACAGGCCCAGTCTTTTGGCCACTCAAGGGCAATTATAATGGATTTAAAATGTTGGGTCTGTTTTTAGCACTCTGGCTTTCACTTAGTGTTAAGCATCTGGCACTGGTTCAATAAAAGAAGTTTAATATTTAAAAGAGTCAATACACAGACTTATTAGGTCTTAAAGGCAAGAGTGATATAAAAATGAACTAGTTTGGATACAGTTTTATTTCTACAGAACTTTTTCAGTATGCAGAACTATCTATGCTGGAAACCATATTAGAAAGAAAACCGTACAGATCCTTAAAAATAGTTTTGTCTGTACTGAGACATTGTTATGATCATCAAGAGCAAAGGTTATTGCTTTTAGGTGCTTTTTGGGTTGTTCTATAGACAGGAAGTTGAAGAATAAACACATGAAATAGTGTAGAATTGAGGGAGTCTAACCCTCATGGAGCAGCTCCTGTTTGATGATTAAAAAGAATAAGTCAACAAGACCTGCATCGGGTAAGACTGGTCAGCATTTCAATATGGAAAGTGGAAGACTGCACGAGGCACCACTCTCCCTGAGGGGCTATGGAGGTTACATCTGATGTCTGTGGGGAGCAGAACTGTATACCAATATACCATCCATGTTCCAACAAGTATCTAGACATAGGCTATTTCAGGCAACTCTTATGTAACTCAGTGGGCCACACACATATAAAAAGATACAAAAGAATGAAAGAGACTGGTTAGGAAGAAGGATTTCAATGGGAAGAGAGGGGATGGAATCATGTAATATGAAGTGAAAATGATTGACATTCATTACATATATGGATAAAACTGTCAAAGAATACACAAAAAAGGGCAAAAGGAATAAGTGTGTGTAACAGTTACTCATGACTATCGCTGTGAGAGAGCACCCAAAGTCAAACAACTTATGGGAGAAAGGGAGATTTATTAAACTTACAGTTCCAGAGGGGAAATAGATATAGTCTTTCAAAGCAGTGGAAGCAGCATGGCTGGCTGGCTGAAGCTGGCGGGCAAGCTAAGTCACAGCAGACATCCGCATGGCTGGAGCATTCCTGGAGCGACTCTCTTCTTCCAGTCTGTATTCTGCCCATGGCTTTTATGTGGTCCATTACTGGGACGTTCCTATGAGATGGACATCGACAGTCCAAGTGTTGGAATCTAAGGTGCAACAAACCTGGATCTCTGTGAATGTGTCTCAGTCTGTCCTTGTGACCAGGCAATATGCCTTCTTCTTTGGTTGTGTGGGTGCTGATAACTTACTGAATATGTGGAGAAATTGAAACCAAGCAATTTACTGCTAGCTCCCAAACCGATGGCTCCAAATTCTGAGCTAGTTCCATGACAATTTCAGAAGAGTCAGTTTTCATTGCAAGTCCATTCATCCCATTTATCAGGATTTTCTCTGAACCAATAAGGAAGTATTAATTGTGATAGGACAGAAATTGTCTACCAGTCTGTGGGTTCTAATGTACTATCATGGGAAACAGTACTAAAATTAATAACAGCACTACAGTGCAAAAGACAAGACTTTGGAATCACTTGTCCAAGGCAGACACTTCCTGATGGGCTACTCCCGAGAAGGTTTCCACCATAGGAGGAGACAAGTCAGGATAGCATGCGTATCAGGAATTTTCCATCCTTGGATTAGCAGGGCATGCATCATCACAGTTATAATATGTGTAACAGATCAATTATTGCCTTCAAACTCATTCATCTAGCTGCCTAATGTGTATTGGATACTGTGGGGAAAAGATGGGGGAGATCAGGCGTAAATTTTATCTTCAAGGGGCTGATGTTCAATTAGGGAAAAGACTAAATCTAGAAAAATTGTTTGGCAGATTAGTACTGCCTTACCATAGAGAATTCTAAGTATCATTCATCAATGTTCTGTTCCTAAAAAACCAAGGAGCTTTGAGAACAGCTGCCAAAGGATACTCAAATAATACAGAGTGGAGAGATTGGAATTAAAGATAGGCTTTATGGAAGGGGTGTAACATAACCAAGGGTAGGAGGAAGAGGAGAAGAAAGAGGAGGAAGAGGAGGAAGAGGAGGGAGACAAGGGAGAAGAGGAAAAGGAGGAGAGCAGAAGAAGGATGGAACATTCTAGACCTAAGAAGCAGCAAAAGGGCACAAAGGAGGAAATTCTATACAGAGCACTGTTTATAGGGAAACTGACTGAGTGTTGGTTTGACAAATGCTTTAGAATGGACAGTAAGGTGGGAATCGGGGACCAGACATTGAACACCAGGAGGTGATTTTAGGGATTTATTGTCAAGCAATGGAGTGGGGTACATTAATGTTAATTTTGAGATTGTGGGCACCTAGATGGTAGCTACACCTAGAGTAAAGTCTATAGAATCACTGACATGGAAATGGGCCTGATAGTAAAAGTATTTTACAGAGGAAAAGCTGTAACATCTAATCTTGGGTTAGAAGATGTCAGTGCCTCTTTTAGATGAGACCAGAAGAAGAGGGAAAACAATAGCAGCAAAACCACCACTAGCAGTTTTAGTACCTTCTTTTCTCTGTTGTATTCAGAGTCTGTGTTGACCTGACCTGGAGGGATCTGACGGCCCCTTGAGGGAAGATAAAATGTGATCAGTTCATGGTGGAACCAGGCACGCGTGGACACCTTGCTTTCTCAGCAGTGGGAAAATAAAATAGTTCACTCTGTGTCTCTTGAGCTTACACCCAGTCTATCTACCAGCCTAGGGCTTCAGAAGGAAGAAACAGCAAAGGAGAATCAAATAGAGGAGAGAGGTTAGGACAAAGTACAAGAGTTTTCCACCTAGAGAGCTTAGGAATAGAAGACAGACTCTAGAAAAAAAGTAACATTGAGTATTATGCTAAATGAACAATTCTGTTGCTTAGCACTTGTAGGGAAGGATCACATTTCATCTTTAAAATATCATTTCGAGAGCTCATTCTTCTACTCCAATGACGAATACCTGAGGAAAACAACTTCAGGAAGGAAAGAAATATTTTAACTCAGTTTTTCAGTGGTTTCAACCCATCATGGTGGGGAGTGCAATAGACAAGCAGCGCAGTTCAAATCACTTTGGGCAAGAGGCTAAGGAAAAACATAACTAGACTCTCTAGCCTTCCTTCCGCTCCTTTCCTTTGTATTTCTTCCTGGTTCCCTACCTTATGATAATGCTGTGATTTGGATGTAAAATTCCACAGGTGCATGGAGCCGTTCCCTGGCTGCCAGCAGTGTTAGGTTGTAAAATCTGTGGAAGGTAAAGGTTTAGAGAAGGAAGAATGTCATTGAGGGATGTATCTTGAGGTTCTCAGAGCCCAGGTCCCTTCCTGATCATGGATGCAGTGTGTATCAGAAACCTACCTGCTGCCATGCCTTCCCTGCTAGGATGGACTCTACCCTTCCCCTTGCTTGGGTCAGAGCATTTTATCACAGCAATGATGGAGAAAAAACAGTCCCATCCATTTTCAGGGTGGGTCTTCCTTCCTTAGATCATCCTCTTTGGACACACTCAGAGTTGTACTTCAATAGTTGCCTAGGAATCTTTAAACCAGTCAAGGTGAAAATCAAGATTAACTTCCATGTGGGGAGCTTACCATTCCTTCACTGTAGATTTAGAACCCCAAATTCAGAATCAATGAAACAGAAAGCTGAGAATTTCTCTCTTGCAGAGATACTCCAAGTGACAATTCAGTGAGATAGATCTGATCTTGGGTCTACCTGACTCTTCAAGCTGCGGGCCTCAGATACCTGCCCTAGCTGCATCTGGGTTAGGGTCAAGACAGAGGAAGAGACACTCAGTATCTGCATTAATTCCTTTGCCCTCATTCTCTTGGTGCTCTTCTTTGTGTTTTTGAATGTGTTTATTTCCCGGGCATCTTGCAGTTTTTAACAAAAATAACTGTCAAGCTTCCTCTTTTGTCAATCGCCTGATACACCACAGCAGCCCCAGAATGTCTTTTCAGTCTCCCAAAGCTTACCTTTCCCATCCAGATGTGATGACTGTGTACATTCCTGCACGTTACTTTCCACTCCAGCACTCTGAGCTTTATAAATCCATTTCTTGGTGTGCTGCTCAGAAGAGCCCTCCAAAGAAGTCCAGTCTTATAAGCTTAACCCTATTTACTGCTTTGGCCTTCATCCTGGATAGGCTAGGGAATATACCACTGTTGCTAAGATAATAATACTGATTCCAGGACCTCAAAGAAGCAGAAGAAAATTGTCAGGGAGTGATAATGTCACCTATGGAAACATATGGGATGGGGAAGAGGATTTTTGTGGACTCAGAAGTCCAGACAATAGATACCATCCTTACCACAGACAAAGGTTTTCCTTTTTGTTGTTCCTGTGATTAATTCAGTCTTATCCCTGTAGCCTTTTAACCTATAGCATCAAAGGACTCCCTGCCTGGTAGCCCTTACAATTTCAAGAGCTTAAGAAGATAATTCTTTATAAGGTCTGCAATGGAAAAATTTTGATAAAAGGTTATAGGTTCAAAATCAAAGGGCACTGTATAAACCTTCAACACCATAATAACAGCAACAAAGGCCCAAGTTTCCAATATCCCTGCGTTACAGACACATCCAATATACAGTGAAGGGTAAGGGTCAGAAGCACCATGGCAGAAAGTCTCATCTAACAAAGAAGGCAAGGTGAAACATCTAACTATATAATACTTAGCCTTTCATTTTAAATTGGGTATGTATGATTTGGGCAATTATGGAGTACAATGACCACAACTGAACTACTAAGATAATCAGAAAACTGGGAAAACTATATGAAAACAACTATTTTCAGACATTAAGAAATGGGCAACACAGATTGGTCCCTGGAATAAATAATGCGTGACCCCTGCAGCTGCTCTGGGATTCCATCTGAAAACACAACAAAATGGAAAAGAAGACCTCAAGTACAATTAGGAGATCTCTATGAAACAAAACCAGATATTAAGGGACTGACATAACCAGGAATTGTGGGACAGATTCAGGAAAGGAAGAAGTTACATGGTTAAAGAGTTTTAGAAATCTCCTAGGAGTTGTTTTGTCTTTTATTGGTAAATATAAAGTTGTGTATGTATACAGCAGTGTTCTACAAACTAGGACAAAGGAGTTCAGAATTATAAAAGCAGAACATTTTAAAGAGCCTAAAAGACTGAAAGGTATTCAGCCTTTGATGAGTGAGAATCAAGTGTTCAGACTACACACATGTGACATTCAGTAGATGCCATAGAGGTCTAGACAAGTTCTTACCGAGCTTGAAAAGAAGTGTAGAAAATCTTTAAGAGAACAAAATCTAAGCATGAAACCATGCAATAGTCATAACATGCAGCATCCAGTCAAAAAATACAAGATAGGACAGCAATCAACAGAACATGATCTTACTACCATCAGGAGAAACTCACTCCATAGAAAAAACACAGAGGTGACACAGATACTGGACTTTTCAGACAAAGATTAAAAAAAGTAGAATAGCTTCTGTAATGCTGTACTCATGAATCACCAAAAACATGACTATAGTGACAAAAGAAATGGAACAAACAAAATAATCAAATGTAATACTTAGAAACAACAATATAGCATCTGGTATAAGAATTTCACTATATAAACTTTTAATGTAGGTGTAAATGGGGTTTTTGCATATGGATGTATGTTTTTTGCATATGGCTGGGTGTACTTGTGTGCGCCGTTGTATATACAGAAGTGCACTTGAGTGTGTGTGCCAAGTGTGACTATCTGAAATCATTGTTAACTGCTTTTCCATCTATTTCTGTAAGCCTGAGCCTCTAACAAGACCCGGAGCACACTATTATTGCTAGTCTGTCCAACCAGCTTACTCAGGAGACCCCCAGACTCCCCTTCCAGGGCTAGAAATACAGATGGTCTGCCACACCTCTCAGCATTTTTACATGGGATCTAGGGATCCAAACTCAGGACCATTTGCTTATAAGACAGAGGAATTAATTGTTGAGTCCTCCCCAACCTTACTTGATAGATTTTTAACAGTGGATTTCAGCCTGCAAACATGGGTGATTTTTTTTAAGCAACATAAGCATATAAAGGGACTGAAAGAAGGGGGGAAAGGAAACAAAAATGAAAAGAGCCTCAGATTTTGTAGTAAAAAATGTACTAAAAAGGAATGTAGACACCTTAGAAGGAAGCTTCAGAGAAAAGTATTTTAAATATTAAAGGCCAAAAGTTGTCAAAGTTGAGGAAAACTATGAAAGGTGAGAAGGAATGTGAAATCTAACAGCTGTAATGTATGTTCAATTATAATATCATTTTATAAGGGAATGTAGAAGAGGCCTTCTTGGACAAAATCTAAGAGAATTCCTGATCAGCAGATTCACACTTCAGAAAAAGTTAAGGAAATCTGGGGAGTAGACTGGAGAAAAGTAGACATGGAAACATAGATCTGTCGAAAGAGCAAAGGATGTCAGAAAAAGCAAATATGTAGGTAAATTAGTATTTTCTCCTCTGTTAAAAGTTATATGAAACTATCAGTTGTTGTGGTCCAAACAGATATATTAGAAAAGAATGAAATAATCTCAGTGACTTACATGTCTATATAAAGACACTACAAGAACTAAAGAGAGAGAGAGAGAAGAGAGAGAGAGAGAGAGAGAGAGAGAGAGAGAGATCAACCACAGCTGAAAGAAGGAAAGAAATAATAAAAATGCAATGTTTAAATTTTTTTTGAGTATGTGTATATGGGTTGGAAGGATATATCCTAAAAGATACTTGCATCTCTGTACAGGAAGCACATGCTGGGTTCCAGAGAAATTTCTAGAAGAATGTCTGCCACCTAATCTACTGCATGTTGATGGCCAGCAAGGATAGAGGCCTAAGGGTGGTGATATTAGGATTGTCCTGGATTGTTCCACTCCTTATTGTTTTGCTCTGGGGTTTCCTTTCTAGGTATAGCAAAATGGCAGTCATTTTAACTGGGATCTGGGGATCTGCACTCAGGTCCTACTGTTAGTAAGTCAAAGGATTCAACCCCTGAGCTATCTACCCAGTCCAATAATAAGTTTTTTTTTTTTTTAGTCAAAGAAGAATAAATTACCAATGTAGAAATGAGAGTAGGAAATTACTAGTACAGCGTTTATACACATTAAATTGAGAATAAGTGAACAGCACAATCAACTACACGCCAAACAATCTAATAGTTAAAGCAGAATGAACAAAATCTTCAAAGGGTCTGAATTACCAACACAAAAATAAAAAAAAATCTTAGCCACTCTATACCTGTAAAAGAAATTGGATTCATAATGAAAAAATTATCTCACCATGGAAATTCCCAGTCCAGATGGCTTGAAAGATAAAAAGCTGTAAAGTTTAAAACAGAAATAGCCAATTTAATACAATCATTTTCAGACAATAGATAAAATAGTTTGTCATCATTTTCTGAGACCAAACATATGTGCTGAAGACATTACCAGAAAAGCCACAGACAGATAATTCTCATGAGTACAAACATGGAAACCCTTAAAGGAATATTGTCCAGTAAAGTACAATACTATAAAAAAGCCAGTATGATAAAGTAGAATTTATATTAGGAATTAAATGTTGCCTTTATAATGAAGCAGAGAAACTCTGAAAGTCAAAGCAGAGGAAAAGTCTTCTTTTGCTCATCCACATTAAAATATATTTTATGGTTGCTAGCTATTGTTGTAGATTACATGGAAGTCATTCTTCCAGAAACTTCTCTGGCACCCAGCAGATACTTCCTATGGAGCATTTGCAGCACACCAGTACCTCACGATGCAACTCTTTCAGACTCTAGACTTCGACTGATACCCTCAGCCAGCCTTGACTAGTTTGAGTCAGGGCCCAATGACCCTCTTCTGAGATCTTAGCTTTCTTCTGCATGCTCAGCCTTGGTCTTCAGCAGAATTGATAATTCATTTATTTGTTATTCCCGAATTACTCAGAGGCCTCCTGTTCCTTGTAGTAGCTATTCCCCCATTGCAAAAGAGTAATACTAACTAGAGCTTACTTATTCTTTCTCTATCTGACTTCATCTTCTTATAAAGCCTGAAACAACGGGAGTTTAGTAAGACAGGAGGAGAGGCACAAATAAATGGACCAGGACAGAATCCAGAAACAATCTTCCACACCGTCAGCCTTTCTACAACAAAGATACAGGTGTCATCTGACTACAAAATGGTAGACTTTGCAACCCATAGAAGTGGAACAGCTGGCGGTTAGGATGGGACAAAGAAAGTTTATCAGTTATTCACACTGTACCAAAAGTTCGTCATGTTGGATTATGGACAGAATCATCAGAACTAAAACTGTAATTTCAGTAGAAAACATAGGAAGGATCCTTCTCGAATATGAGGCATGTCAAAATGTTCTTAAGGAACCCAAAAGAACATTAGGTTAAAAAAATTATAAATTTGACTTTTTATTTTTCTAAAATCAATATTTAAAGCCACAGTTTGGGAGAAAGTATCAACTATTCGTAAAACATATGTTTGACAAGGGACTAGCATTGTGAATATAAAAAATATCATCTTTACTACTTACTAGGACAATAGATAGCTCAATTATAAAAATAAAATATTCTAAAGATTTTAGGGAGACAGGCTACTTATGACCAATGGACACATGAGAAGATGGTGATTACAGAGATTTTCTCTGTGATTACAAACAGAAAAGCATTTGCCAAAAATGGTAGCAAATTCGATCATATTTTGCATGTCTGTGCTATCTTTTCATTGTAATAGGCATAGAAATACACTAATGCATTTTGCATTCATATATATATATAGAGAGAGAGATACTGCATATGATATCTACTCATGCATGTTTACCAGCTTGACAATGCACATAGTGCATTCAGAAATATAGATAAGCATATGATATCCACTCACGTATATGTACCAGCTTGCCTTAGCTTGTGGAGTATTTCACTATGAAGATGTCTTATACCACTTACCACGCTCCTTGTTATAAAATTCAGTACTGAATTGTTTTAAACCACAGTGCAATGAACAGTCCAACATACTCATTGGTACCAGAATGAGAAAGATTCTAGGTGTCAATTGGTAAAAGGAACCTTGCCTGGGAGACCTTATTGTCAAAGGCCCCTATTTATCTGTAGCATCCAACTTTTTACTCCCCACTAAGCTAACTTTGATGACAGCATATCATCCCTATTTTCCTTAGTTTATGATTTATCTTCCACACAAATCTGGACAATGTCATCTAATATTGCTTGCGCTTTGGACTTTATGCTTACTTTTTCATTTCTTTTGTTTAACATTATGTTTAAATTGTGCCCAAATTATTTCTTACTTAGTTCTGTGATTTTTTTTTCATTTTCTTACAGTAAAACAATCTACTTACAGTACATTTTATCTATTTTCACCTGCATATGTGTGTGGTACGTGTATATGTATACAGGCATGTTCCCATGGGAAGGCACGTATGTACAGATGTGCATGCATGTGTATGCATATGGAGCCAGAGGTTGATATTCAATGTCTTCCTCAATTGTTCTCCACCTTATGTACTTGTGCAGCATCTTTCGCTTGAACCCAGAACCTGCTGATGCAGCTAGTCTAGCTAGCCAGCTTCCTCTAGGGAAATACTGTCTCTGCCATCTCCTTAGCTCCTATTCAATATGTTTACAACTTACTTATTGGTCCTGCTTATGAGCATGTTGGCTTTCTGTCATTGCAATATGTGTAGTGATGTGATCAACTTATAAGGAGAAAATGTTTATTTCGGCTCATGACTTAGCAGTTGGCACTGATGCTTCGCCACCTGTGATAAGGCAGCACACCAAGGGAGGAGTGTACAACAGGCAAAACCTTCTCCTCGTGGCCAGGAAGAGAAGGAGAGGAAGAGGAGGTCTGTGCTCCACAGACTCTTTGAAAAGCATGCCCCAGCAGCAAGAGCCCACTCTCCAGGCTCCCTCTTGAAATTTCTACTATCTTTCAATAGTACCAAGCCTGTACCCGCGAGTGTTAGAGGAACCCTCGAAATACAAGCTACAACGATTATTGAAGTTGAAATCAGTGCCTATTTCAAATACATTGGCATAAATAGCTATGTATATGTATCCTAGTGTATATATGTGCACAAGCACACACACATACACGCTCGCACATGTATATGTGACAGCCTACATGCTACTGATAAATTCACTATCAAACAGCTAAAGGGGAATAAGGGGTTTTATTGTGTCTTAAGACTTTCCAGTTACTTCTCTTAGTCCAACTTGTCAGGAGAGCTCATACCAATACCAGGGGCCAAGGGAACTGGACACGCTAATCGACAGGACTTCTGAGAAAAGGACAATCTTCATTTGCCAGACAATATCACTGACCAAATTTACTGAAGAATGCGGTTGCAGTCCACCTGCATGGTTGCTGATAAATGACCATCAGATGGCTTAAGGGAACAAGGGATTTATTTTCTTAGTATAGTTTGGTTATAGTCTGTCCAGCTTGACAGGAAAGCACGCACTAACACAAGGGCAGAAGGAACTGGCCACACTGTCTCTACATAATGGCTGAGAGAGGGACGATCCTTACTTTCCAGACCAGCATGTCTAGCCAAGTATACACAAGGATGCAAACTATCTCAACCAGCTCTCTGTGACTTATTCCAGGGCCTAATCCCACCCACCATGGGCTGGGCCTTCCCCATCAGCTAGACAATCTCCTGCAGGTTTGTTCTGGGTTTAACTCAACTACTAATTCTCCACAAATGTGCCCAGAGCTCAAACTCTCAACTGTCAAGTTGACACCTGTGCCCAACTATGACAAATGCCAACTTCCTGAATGACCTTCTTCCATCTTATCCACCTGCCTAGTCCCACCCACCATAGACTGGACCCTCTTCAATCTCCTGTAAGCTTGTTCAGGCCTTAGTTGACTACTAATTATTTACAAATATGCATAGAGCTGGAACCTTCAACTCTCAAGTTGACACATGTATCTAACTACCAAAAGTTATGCATAAATTTCTGTAGGGGCCACTCCTAGAACAAATTGCTAAATTGTAAAATTTTATTTAGTGACAAATTTTTTTTAAAGTATCTGTATAAGTTTATCCAACCCCACATTACCAAACTTTGTCATTTTAGTCATCCTAGTAAGTGTATACAGGCACTTTACTGTGACATCAATTTTCATTTTCCTGCTTACCATTTATAGGTTGAGCACCCTTTTATATGTTCAGAAGCCATGTGGTTATTCTGTCTTTGGAAGTCTGTTTGAAGCACCCACATTTGTATGAGACGTCTGTCTTTTTTCTTGTTTGTTATTTCTGAATGGTAGAAGATTGAGTGATTTGTTTTTACTTTCCTTTCTGCTATTTTGTTAACTACTTCAATAGGCAAATAATTAAATTGCATGCAAACTTCTTTCGGCCTGCATAACATTTCATTATACAGATATATCTGAAGCTATTTATTCGTTCTTCAGATGGAAAAGAAAATTTCCAATTTAAAGGTATTACAAACAGCAGTGTGCAAACAGTATCAGAGGAGTGGGCACTGGGCGTCAGATGGCTGAAAGCAGAGCATTGACAACACATACGCAGAAAGTCTCCTCTCCTCATCCCTGGGTGCACACTTCCCCTGACCCTCAATGCCAGTCTCAGCAGGAGAAGGAACAGCATAAGAAAGGAGAAAGAGGAAAAGAAGGAAGTCAGAAGACAAAAGAAACAGCACATTAAAAGGGATTCTTAGTGTTTCTTCTTAAATCTTTGCTGTCAAAAAAAATATCAAAGAAATAAAGGTATACAAACCTAGCGATCCGCACACTCTACATTTACAGGCTGGGCATGGAGCCCAGGGGCGGACCACTTGCCTGGCATGAATGAAGCCCTGGATTCCACCACTAGCACCGCAAAATGTGTTCTTGTCTCAAAATTCATTAATGTCTACAGTGTTTGTTTCATGGTTGACCTTTCCTCCATGCCATTTTCAGCAAAGCCACAAGCATTGTGACACTTCTCACCTCAACACCAGTACAGTTGCCAAAGAGCCTTCCTTCTTCTGCATATTCTCAACGTATCAGTGGCCCTCAAGAAAATCAAACAACAATCCCTTAATGGTATCCAAACCCAGGCCTCAGTTTCTGAAACAGAGCATTTGTATCCTTCTTTAAGAGGGTGGGGGATCATGGATGGGGAGGAAGCCTTCAAGGAAGCCTGAGTCTTCATACTCTACCTTGACTCACTGCTACCACAAAGTACAGTGAGCCGCTATTAGGATTCCAGCTCCCATTCCTACTTTTTATAGCTATTGCATTTTAAGGAAATAAGTATTTCTTATTAAAAATGTTAAGAGAACTTGGCCGGGGAGATGACTCAGTGGTTAAAGTACTTGCCACTGAAGCAAAAGGACTGGTGTTCAGATCCCCAGATGCCACATAAAATGAGGGCTGGATAGAGTGCCCACATTTAATGGAAGGAGGAGCCTGGAAATCCACAGAGCAAGCCGGCTAGCTAGACTTGCTCCATTGACAAACTCTGAGTTCTTTAAGAATCATGCTCAGAATAAAGTGGAGGAGCGATAGAGGATGATTTCCTATCCTCAGGTTTCCAAACATGCACCCCCACACACATACATGCATGCACCTACCTACATATAAATGTGAAGATATACATGCATGCAGCTCACATACATTACAAAAACGTGAGTGCAATGAAGCAAATAAAACAGAAATGTTATCCATAAACTTATTCCTTTACTCACAACTTTACTCACTGCAACTGTGTCTACTTTCCCAAGACCTGCACAGGATTTGGCCTACCAACATTTCTCCATGGAAGAGGGTTCTCACCTCTCTGTTGAGAATTAATGCTGTATGGGGAAGGACAGCTACTTTCCTCAATGGTGTATCCACTGATGTATCATCCCTGCTCTAGCAAGTACTCAGGAACATGCCAGCAAATGCAACCCACATGAAACTCAGTGGGACACATATCTTTAGGAGGGAAACTGGTTGGTAAGAAGAAGGTTTACGAAAAGTTTACATTGGGGAAAGAAGGGGAGATGCAATCAGGTAATAAAAGTGAAAATGACATAGATTCATTGTATTCATGCATGAAACTGTCAAAGGAGAAACAAATAGAGTCAAACAATTGAGGGTAAGAGCGCTGGAGAAGTGTTGGTTGAAGCCACAGAATTCCAATTGGTAGGAATACATTCAAGAGCTTGTTATAGTTAGATACAGGTGCCAATTTGAGGGTTCATGCTCTGGGCACATTTGTAGAGAATTAGTAGTTGAGTTAAGCCCAGAGCGAACCTGCAGAAGATTATCTAGTTAATGAGGAGGATCCAGCCCATGGTGGGAGGGACTAGTTCCTGATCAAGTGAATGAGATAAAGGGAAGAACTGGTTGAGAAAGGTGGCATCCTTCTGTATACTTAGCCAAACATCTGATTTGACAAGTAAGGATTGTCCTTCTCTCAACCATTGTGTATTGATAAGATATAACCAGTTCCCTTGGCCCTTGGTGTTGGTGTGTGCTCTCCTGTCAAACTAGAACTGTAACCAGACAGTTGTAAGCCAAGAATAAAATCCCTTGTTTCCTTAAGCCATTTTGTTGTTAGTTTATCAGCAACCATACAGGCAAACTGCAACAGAGCTCTATTGTGCATCGCACTAACTGCAGTTCATAACAATCCATTGTATATGTGAGGATTTCTTAGAGAAGAGATTTGAAGTTTCATTTAAAAGAAGCACACAAAATAATACATACATTAAATCACTTGGTTTAGCTGTCGCACTATGTATATCAAAACAGCATATTTTATATCCTAAATATGTAAAATGAAAAGTGTTTTTGAAAAACAAGTTGCTTCACAACAAAAGCATTATAATAAGATTGATGCAAACAAGCGACCATCTATGGAACAGATTTTGCTCTGGACTGAATGCCCCTCATGTTGGTTCTTCCTAGCTGTTCTGGCAGGTGAGACAATGGGCATGTTTGGATTTTCCCTTAGACTTCACCACATGTCAGTCCTATCTTTGCAATCTGGAAGGCTGCCTACCTGCTAAAAATGAATTGACATGAATATTCTGTACCAAAGTGTCAAAACCAGGCCTTGTAATACACACTGTACAACTAGGCCTACTTTCAAATAAGGTTGAAGGTTTAGGGGAAGTGTCTGGCTGATTTTTACCCCACAGTTCCCTCAACACATATCGGGAATAATAAAAGAGCTCACAGACCTCACATAGAGAAACATAAATAACCCAAATCACTTCAAGTCAGGCAGGCAGCATGTACCAAGACACGCTAGTCAGACGGTGCTTCAAGGGCTCAACATTTACACTCTCTGTGATATGGAATATGTGCCAGCTACTTAGACCACAGCCAGGGCAGCCAGGGGTGTCAAAGGGTAACTCTTTGTGTTCCTCCATCAGTCTTTCCACTGTTTTTGACCTAGCCCTTCCCCACCTAGTGACCCCTCTGTCAGCTGTTCCTCACTCGGTGTCACTTCTCAGTGACCAGCATGAGATATGAGATGCACACCAGGAGAGAAGCCACCTCCATGCAAATGCTGTTGCCGATCAACAGCCCTTCAGAGCTAGAGCTTCCACCCTGTGCTGAAAAGAAACACTTAAAATACAGGAGAAAAAGAACGCAGGTCTCTGAAGGAAGGTCTCTCCTAGGCCCAGGACCCCCTGTTGGCTCAGATCTCCACCTTTGTCTCATGAGATTCCAAGGTTCTCGTTCACCTTCCCATACACCCAGTGTCTGCTAGGACAAACTCCAGTCTGAACTGTGTTGTTTGAGGTTCTGATGCTGTCAGCCCAATAATTCCACTCACAACAATACCAATGATAAAATTATCCCTTACATTTTGCATAAGCCTTTTTTCTAATCCAGAAAGACTGAAGTTTATTTGGGAAGCTCCTTCAAAACTCCAATGAGGTAGCAGCAATTTCTCCTTCTGCATAAGCCTTTTTTAAAAATATGTTTTCCTATCCCTCAGTCCTTCTCTCTATCTCTGTCACTTTTTTCTCTCTCTTTCATCAGTCTTCTATTTAAAAAATTATTTATTTTAAAAATGTATTTATTTTGCAAGTGTGTGTGTGTGTGTGTGTGTGTGTATGTGTGTGTGAGTGTGTGTGCATGTATCAGAGAGCATTGTGTGTCCCTGTGGAGGACCAAGGGTTACTTTAGAAATCACCCTGGATTGCTTCTAACTCCTTTTTGCTTCACTCTGTGACATCCCATGTTCTTCCCACCAGGGCTAGAAATGCAAGCTGCCATCCTTTTTACCTGGTATTTTTATGTGGGATCTGGGATCTGAACTCAGAACCTTCTGCTTGCAAAGCAGAGTCTTAACTCCTGAGCCATCTCTCCAGCCCCTTGTATAAACCTTTAGTGTGTCGGATGGTCTAGAGTCAAACAGTTTAGTGGGGACAGTGATGCAACTTGCAAAAGCAATTCCACACATACACATAACCATGTCTTCCATGCAACTATATATGTGTGTGTATAATTATACAAATTTTGAACAGAATTGTTCCAACTTCACTACCACTTGCCATAGTGAGAATTGTAGCAAAGGCAGGAGGAATTGAGGAGGAAAATAAGCAGACAATTCTATTTGCAGGTGCACCTAATCTAAGCATTAAGACACTCAGCTCTATCTCCCTGTATAAACATGCTTGGGCTCTTCAGGCTCCCTTTCCATCACTCTCATGGATCAAGTATGCGATGAAAGAGACTATATATGTTACACCGACTCTGGGCAGTGGGTAAAAGCTCAGCATCTTTGAGATGGAGATTCTCAGGAGCCCAGCAACAAACTCCTCCTCCTCATGGTCACTGTGGCATGCATGTGCTCACAGCTGGAGCCTGGAATTTGCCTGGACTTGAACCAAGCCTCCATGTGCTCCCCCGCTGCCTTGGCCTCTCCTGCTGTCATCTCTGTAGTGTCTGCCTTTCATGGCACGGGACAGACCACAGTAAAGCTGTGGCTTCCGCTCAGAGTCCACAGAAGTCAAAGTCAGAAAGTTTCTCCTCCTACGCCCTACACATCTTACCCCAGGGCAGCCCAAGATGGGATGTTTGTTGACATCCCTAAATGGACATAGACAGTATGTCCTTTATAACAAATAAACCTTTCATTGGCTTACTAGAAAGTTTAAATATACTCCTGTCCTTCTACTAAACTTTCACTTACGTGATGAGTGTCTCTATCTTTATCACCCTGAGCCTGGGCAAATCCAGAGCACTAATTCTCCTTGTGCTCTTCTTCCTCCAAATTCCTTTTCACCCCCTACCCACTGTTAGATTGAAAGCAGGTAGAATACTGGCCTTCAGCTTCCTGCATATCATTGCACCCTGGTCTTAGGCCAGTCTTTGCAAGGCCAGAAGTGACATCAGCACCACAGCCTAAGGCAACTCTGGAAACAAGTCATTTCAGCTCTCCCAGCCAACTTCCTTCAACAGATGATGGACTGCACTTCCTAAATCAAATTGCAAGAAAACCGACCACTTTGGAAGTTCCCATGACAGCCAATTTGCATCTCAGATACTCAAGATTATGGTTCTTCTTCTTTGGCTTATTTTACTAGTCCTAGTTTTTCTTCCCATCCTCACCCTCCACTTAGGGTAGATATCAAACTTGGTCAGTGACAGCAATGGTCACGCCCCCCCCCCAAGAAGAAAAATTACATAGAAAATTTCAAAGTAACTCCTTTATAACAAGTAACCCTTTCATTGGCTTACTAGAAAGTTTAAATAAGATACTGCATGTCAGTTGCTTAGTAAAATGTCCCATGTGTAAGTAAGAAGTAACAGTGTCATATACAGTCCACTGAGACATGAGGCAACTTAAGCAAATAGTGCCTTCTCTGTTTCACCAGTAAAAATAACATCAAAGATATGGCCACATCCTCTAGGTCACGTGAAGAATGATAGGATCAGATTGGGGTTCAGAGTCTTTGACCCTTCTACTACACTCATTTCAATCTTTCTTCCTTAGTCTCCACCTACCATACAAGGTCTTATTGGATTCTCAGTGACCAGTGAGTTAGCAAGTTTATTCTATACTACAAGGAACAGAGGATAGAGATTTGGCCAATTAGGCAGAAAGTTTCTATCATAACAACACAATTCTGCTGTTGTAGCATGAAAGAAGCCATAGACAGCCACATGAACAGATTGACACAATTCTGTTCCAGTAAAACTTTGTTTAGAAAAACAGGCAACAGACCAAGTATTGCTCCTGGGATATAGTTTACTGATGTCTGTTTCAGATCAATAATTAAAGTCTAGAACATAGCAAGGGATACGAAATGAGTTCAGGTAGGCAAATAGAAAAAAAAGGATTTGTCTTATTCTGAATTCTTTTACCCCAAATAGTCTCTAGCTAATCTAACATTAAATTACAAATGTTCTTGGCTTATTTAGTGTTACTTCATATGACTCTTCTTTTTCCAGGCATAAAATAATATTAACTACTTTATAGTCAAATAGGCCTGGAACCTTAAGACCCAGTTTTGCTATTTGAAAAGTTTCATTTACCTTAACTTCTGTCACCACATGTGCAAAATGTGACCAAGAGTGCTGACTTGTGTTGGTGTGAAGTTCAGAAATTGTACAGGCATGTGCCAATGCATGGTAGTCATTGTTGCAAATGAGCTGCAGATAGGGACTGGGTCTTCTTTCTCTGTCTCTTATCAAAACTTTGTAACTGATATGCACTTGGAATGGATATGCATTTGGAATGGTAGGAGTTTGGACCCACGATGATGGGGAAAGAGGCTCCAGAGCTGGAGGACTGCTACAAACTGAATTGGCTTTAATGCCATCTCTTCCATGTGTCCAACTGCGGAGGTTTGGCAAAGGAACAGAGAAAGGCCTTCACTCTTGGCCTGAACTCACTATTTATAGATGATTGACAGAAACATGTTCAAGACTCATGCTTGAATACATTTTTGAAGACTTAAAAATTTCATTGTCTGGGCTAAATTTTCCCACTGAACACTTAGGAAAACAATGTTTTATTAATCATAAGCCATTAATACACCCCCAAAGTGAAATGTGATCAGTGAAGGAAGTACTCCTCACTTTAGTCCTAAGAAGAGAAAGAGCCCGAGAATTAAAAGACAATGCTAGTGCTGCTTCTCACTCTAACTATCTGACACTGGGCAAGACAAACTCTTTCTCTTCACCAAGCCAAAATAATTCCCTAAGTTTTGTAAATACATATCATAATGATTTAAATCATGTCTATGATCCATCCTGTGTCATATATTCCTTTTTTTCAACTGAATGAACTAACTTACATTGCTCTACAATGTACCTTTAGTATCATAGTCTCAGTCTGATGATTATTTTTCTCTATTATCCCACATACTTATTGATATATACATTATAATAAAATGTTTCTATGTGAACCACCTGACATCAATCTAGGCCTTAGCAGCAGTAATGGAAGTTCCCATTTTCAGAAATGTTGCATTTGGTGATACCATCTTTTTCTATATTACATGGTTATTTTATTCTCACAGTACAATGTCTGGTACATGTATGGTGTAAAAAGCACCTATATATACATAGTGTTTTACAGTTTAATATACTTCAGCATGCTGAAAAGGAGACAAACAAAAAATAGAATTTCCATAGAGGTTTGTATGAAGTCAGCCAAAAAAGGATGTGAACCTTTCTTCTCACTGTGCAGTGAAGATAGGATTCTCCCTCCAAAGAAGCTGACATGGAGTGTTTGCTGATTTTGGTACTTCCCTTTAACCTTGAGGCCTTGGGTCCCTTCAAGTACATTTCTTTTTCCATTCACACATACTCGCTGTTAAGTTATCTGGCTGAATTACCAGGAGAAGGAAAGCCATGAACTTCAAGGCATTATTAAAGCAATATATTTTGATATTATTACGAAGTCTCATCTTATGTTGAATCTGCAGTTATGGAGTTCATTCTAAAACACTTGATTTTGCCCAGAAGAGAAACTGTCTTATAAGTATTTTTTTAAGCATGCTTAAAAAAAGGGTAGTACGTACTTCAATAAATATAACAATCTGGGCAGTTATAAGCTAATGGACAAGTGGAATGTATTTACTGATATAACCTCCAGTGAATGAGTTCTATCTGTGAGATGCTATGTGGGTGTCTCTGGAGTCTATGATTTTATCTGTGTTCTGAGCTTATCAATATATGTTGTTTGTTATCTAAGGAAAGACTATTTGATTTACACAGTGGTTATCAGCTGTCTCTTCTTAGAAGACAACTGATAGCAGATGAGGGTAAGAAGATTAATTTAGAGAAATTCTTTCTAGCTAGTTCATATCTAATAGATGTCTTCTATTGTGGAGCTAGTCAGCATTGGATATGCACCAGACTCTAAAGCTGACTGAACAGGATCTCTGAGTATCTTCCTTGGGAGATCTTTTTCTCTGTATCCAAATACCTTACAGAGCAGGATGAATTCCTTAGCAAGATTTTAAGATATCACATGTTGATCTTTCCATGCTAACACATCTAAGTTAATGCCTGTACAGCCCCAATAATACACAACAAGCCAACTGACTTCCTGAAACTTCAACGCAAACATTACAGTATTATGTCATTTTATGTTCACAGCAGTGCCATGTGCGATAGTCCCAATGTCATTCCCTTTCAACAGATGAGGATGATACTGCGGTTCAGGAATTTGGAAAAGTCTTCCATATATCACCCAGGATTTGCTACAGAGATCATCTGAAGCCACAGCCAGACAAAAGTAACCAACAAGGCTAAACCATGTGGACACCAGTACCCATTCATTATTTGAGAGAGCTGTTATAGTGCACAGGTCAGAGGACAACATGTGGAATTTAGTTCTCTCCCTCCACCATATGGGCTTCCGGGGATCAAATTCAGATCACCAGGTTTGTGAGCAGGCATCTTACTGATTGAACTATTTCACCAGGCCTAAAGACAAATCTTTTGCAGTCTTGTAAAAGAAAAGGTTTGTATGGCAAACAATGACACCATCTGGGAGTACCTGAGGTAGCCCAAAGATGGACTTGCCACTCTCTAAATAGAAATTTTTAAGGCATGCAGAACTGCAAAAAGATTAAGAAAATCAATCTC